>CM021107.1:627181624-627757543 GCA_007115665.2 Sequoiadendron giganteum
ATGTCTATAAAGGGGATGAACAAACAAATGGACTGTCAAGATAGGCGAACAGGCACTCGAAACGGGGAAACAAACTCTTAGAATAGGTGAACAGATGTTCAGAATGGGAAAATGAATGCTCGAAACGGGTGAACAGATGCTCAGAACGGGTGAATGGATGCTCGAGATGGGCGAGCAGATACTCGGAATGGGTGAACAGATGCTCACAATGGGAAAATTACGCTCGAAATAGGCGAATGAATGTTCAAAATGAGAAAAAAGATGGTTAGAATGAGGAAATGGATGCTCAAAATGGGGAAACGATGCTCAGAACGAGGAAAACAATGCTCGGAAAGGGGAAAAATATGCACGAAATAGGTGAATGGATGCTTAGAACAAGGAAACTGATGCACAAAAGGGGTACACGGATGCTTGGAACAAGGAAACAAATGCTCAAAACAAGGAAACAGATGCAAAAAATGGGTAAATGAATGCTTGCAATGGGAAAACAATGCTCAGAACGGGCAAACCGGTGTTCAGAATGAGAAAATGGATGCTCTAAATGGGCAAACAGATGTTCCAAATGAGTAGACGGATGCTCAGATTAAGGAAACAAATGCACAAAACAGGTAGACGGATGCGCGAAATGGGAAAATGGATGCACGAAAGGGGTGAATGAATGCTCAGAACAAGGAAACAGGTGCACAAAGCAAGTGAATGAATGTACAGAACGAGAAAACAGATGCATAGAATGAGGAAAGGGTTGCACTGAACGGGTGATCGAACACTTGGAATGGGAAAACAACTGACAAACTAAAGGTGGAATTGAATGTCCAGAGGGAAAGGTCACCTAAATTGGGGCCAGGCTAGCCCTATAGGCTAGGGTCACCCCTTTTAAGGTAGGTCCACCCCTTTGAGGTCAGGGTCACCACTTTGAGGTCAGAGCCACCCCTGTTAGGGTAGGGTTGCCCCTTTGAGGTTAGGGTTGCCCCTATTAGGGAAGGGTCACTCCTTTGAGGTCAAGGATGCCCCTGTTAAGGCAGGGTTGTGCCTTTGAGGTCAGGGCCACCCCTATTAGGGCCAAGTCACCTTTTTTAGGTAATTTGGACTTCACTTAGGAAAAAGAAACTATGGAAAAGGACAAAAATAGAGCAAACAACAAGGAAAAGGCCAAGACTGACTTGCCTAAATAGATACGCACTAGTTTTGCACAAATAAAATAGTTCAAGCAACAAAAATTCTAAGATTAGTGTGAAGGTATGGCCAACACGGTCCTCTATATAGGTTGAACAATGCAACTAAGGGAGTCCTTGATATATGCACGATACGTGGGGCACTATAGACATGGAAAATTTACCAACACACTTGATCCTAATTACTAACATTGTTTCATCCCAAATCACCTTCTCAGCTTATCATCACCTTTTATCTCTTAATTAATAAATCATTATTTGTCCGATTAAGTCATTCTTCCCTGTTGATTAAATTAATCAATTTAATTTAATTAACCCTATGTCTCTATTTAATTAAATAATTCATTTTATTTAATTAAAATATCTAAAGTCATCCTATTAAATTGAATAAATTAAATGTTATTTAAATTTAATCTAACATCATCCCCTTTTAGTTAAATAAATCGAAATATTTATTTAATTAAAACCTAAACCACTTTCTTCTCAACTTTGATTTATTTCAATCCAAAAAATCTAAGTCAAATAGTCACATCACTTAATCTCTCAATAAATTAATTAAGTCTTGATTAATTTAATCCCAATCTCTTAAATTCTCTAGATTTTGCCACTTGCACATGAAAATACATTTAATTGATTTATTAAATTGACATTTTCTCTCAACATGGCATATTTATGAAATATTCCTCCAAGTTTGAAAATCCCTCCAAGTGGATCTATACATTCAACAAAATATTCACTCTCCTCTTACATGTCCTTGTGCATTGAGCCAAGTGGAATTTAAGTTATTTTATTTCCCTCTTCAACAAGTCATTTCACAAATTTGAAATCCACCTAATAACATTTATTGGCTCATTCATCAAAATGTGCACAACCTTCCCCCATTCACATCTTGACAAGTGGCACTTGGTCATTGGATGTTGAGTGATCCCACTTTCATCCATTTTTCCGCTTCTTCTCTCAAGTTCATCTATAAATAAGAGACTTTCCTTCTCATTCTTCATCCACAATTTTTAAGCAAAGTTATTATCTTCACATTTAGAGAAATTTCATTCATTTCCTTGAGCATTTTGCCATGATCATAACTAGGTTATTGCAGATTTTAGCAAGAAATCACATTTTTCTTCACCATCAAGTGGATCAATCTTCATCAAGCTTACAAAGGATTTGGGAAAGGGACAATTTCTACACATAAGTGGCACCAATTCCCCCATGGGATTAAGAGTTTGCATCATAGAATAGGATTTCATTGCTTTCTTGGTTTATTTCTTCATTTTCTTTCCTATTTTAGCATTGCAAATGAATTTCATGGAGAATCCTTGTTCTTACTTGCATTTGAATCTAATTGTGTGTTTGTTTCTCATGTTTGTGAAGGTATAGGATTGGGGGTTCACATTTTAGCGCTAGAAGGAGGGAAAATCTCAAGTTCTAATCACGTTTTTCTAGAATTTTTTTTGCTTTTTTATGGTTTTTTGTAGGTTCCAGGAAACTTAGCCACTGACTATCAAGTGGCGCCACATTGCACCACTTAAATTTCCAAACTCTACTACCGCGTCTCTTCCTTCCTAAAAATTTAAATTTCAAACTCGTTTGCCAACTTTCCAAACTCCAAAGAGCACCACTGGTAAAACATAGCCGCAATCAGGGTCTCTGTTTCATGACAGAGCACCACTATCAAAAATTAGTGGCACTATATAATGTCACTGGAGTTTCTAAACTTTGCCACACCTGAACTACGCCACTAGGTTGGAGTAAAAAATGAAAATTGGGTTTATTTTGACATGTTCCTTTTTGTTTTTTAACTTTTTGAGCTCCTAAATTATTTTTTATCTCTGTATTTCTTGGTTTTAATTAGTTTGCAAGTTAAGGAAAGGAGGGAAATGAAGTTGAAGGTTGCATTATGGTATCATTCTCACATTGTACCAAGTGTTTTTGAACACTTTAGTGTTTGTTCAACACTCTTAGATAATTCATAATCTTTCTTAGAAAGAAATTGTTACCTTCATGATGTTAGATCACTAAAGTTTCTTTTGGGCTCTAAAAAGAACATTACAAAATCTCTCAATTTTTGCAACAAGGGGTTAAAATGAACTTTAGGACAAACTCACTAGATTTGGTTGGAGAATTAAAAATTGAACAATGAGAATTCCATATTTCATTTTGGTGCAATAAAAAGAATCAAATCATTGCTTTGTGGACTTAAAATGAACAAGTGCTTATTTGTTTTGTAAGTACTTACCCAAGGTAATATCACTAAAAGGACGTATGCACTTCTCTCACCCTTTATAGTGATCTTGAGAATGAAAATTCTTTTTGGTGATTGTAAATTGTGTAAGTAATTGCCTTCATATTTCATTTGGGATGAAAGAAATTAAACCAATCTTGCAAGTGTGAGTGTGGCATATTGCGAGTGTTCTCCCTTTTTTTTTCAATGAAGGTTGGTCGAACTATGGGATAGTCTTGCTTTCTTTTGTTTATCTTAGAGGGCCTACTTGGTGGGAAAAAGTAATCATCCTAGGGAATGACCCAACTGGGAACACGCTAAATCCAAGCGACTTCCAACTGGTATATAAGTGTGGATTCTTGAGGAAAGTTTGAGAATCACGAGGATTATTTTGATGAGAAGGGAAGCAATGGTATCTCACTGCATGGATAGTCCCCCAAGAACGAAATTACCACATTAAAACCCCTTGTTTAGCAAAGGCCAAAATCCTTTCTATTTGTTGGTGCAAAAGGTCACGTCCTTTGAAGCTGCCCCACGTAACATGTGGTTCTATTATAGAGATGAAAAGTATGCCATGGGGGTTTCATGGGTACTGATGCTTGGATGACCTGAGAAGTGTGTGTCGTGGAGTAGAGCCAGTGTGGTCAAACATCTAATCATCTACACTGAATATGTGCAACTAGATTTATCCAAGTGGGAACCCAACAAATATTGTCTCTTCATCCTAGGGTTGTGCATGTTCTTGGAATCAAAACACTTTGCTTGGATCTAAAACATTTGAAAACAAACATCCACAAAGATATTCAAAATTTTAAACCCTTTGGAGGAAGCAAATACATTTGATGAATTCAAGTACTCTTTCTTGCCCTAAATATTTTATCCTTAGAGGCTTCTAAGTATTTGGGTTTAATCACAATTTTCTCTCTCTAAAGTCAACCTAGGAAATTATGCTCTTGAAACCTTGATTTTAACATAATGGACCTTGCGGAATAAAAAGGAATTGAGACATAGATATTTAGTTTGAAATTTTAATTAAGAAATTGTTTGTGGTAAAAAGAATTCATTAAGCAAAGATAAGGAGAATTGACCCCACACATGTGTTCTCTCAAATGATTTCCCACAAAATCAAAATCTGCAAGCCCAAATTCAAAAATCTCAGTCCAAAGGACTGTGAAGAACGTCTTTCAAGGCTTCACAAGGTAAGAGAAAGGTTGGTTTACAACTTCTACAAGAAAGCTTCAAGGAACAAACCTAACTTGTATGAGTTTTATTATTAGAAAAATCCTAATCTCTTTCAAAGGTTTTCTTTCCTCACACAGGAAGTATGGCATGTTCTTCAAAACCGAGGTCTTGTAAGAAGGAGTTTTATCTAGGTCAAGTCTAGGATAAAAATCATCACTCTCACCCATCTCTCAACCATCAAAAATCAAAAATCACCTCACCAACAAACTCTTGGAAACTTTGAAAACATCATTTATGCTAAACTTCTAGGCAAAATCAAAATTATCTTGTTTGACTAAACACACTTAGTCAAATTATCAATCCTTATGAATGAATTGACCTCTTGATAAAATCCATCTTGGGGTCTAGGAGTTCATTATCTTGTTTGACTTAACACACTTAGTCAAATTATCCTCTTGTGTACGAGTTCAATCTAAGATAGCACAACTTCCTAGAGTTTACAAGTTCATTATCCAAAATCACTTTGTTTGATTTAACACACTTAGTCAAATTATCCTCAATCAAAACCAAATCAAATCAAGCCCTAAAATTTTAGCATCTCCCTCAAGGTTCTTCAAGAGTTTTCATCATCTGTCTCATTCATCTTTCATTTTCATCATCACTTTGATCCTTATATACCCTAGTTATTCTCTTTTTGTACCTAAGGTTAGATCAATTGATCTCTATTTTACGGTGCAAACAAGATCTCAACACAAGAAAAATATGGAAATCACCAAGGAAACATCAACTTCAAGTGATCTAAGTCAAACTGCTCCCAAAATAAATCCTGTTGGATCAAGAAATCCTCCAAGCGATTTCCCTCTATCATCGCAAAACCCTCAGGAGGATGGTCATGTGGAGGACATCACTGACAATGGGATGATGAAAGATGAAATCCTAGAGATGGTGCAAAACCCCGAAAATAATTGAATTGTCAATGCTATGATGAGGCTATATCCCTCCCAATACATGCTTGAGTTAGCAAAAGAAGGGGCTAAACTCCATTTTGACTTTGAAATAAGAACTATTGTGGAAAGACCTCTTGGGATCATGCCCCCAACCTCATCCATGCTTCTTTTCAAAGTGTCACTCAAGACATCCTACAAATCATAACATCCATTGCTTCAACCCTGCCAATTGTTAACAAGGGAAGCACAATGATTCAGGAACTCCAAAAACATCCCCTTGTGAACAATCGGGGGTTGAATGCAAATACCACATTGGATCAGTCTGTCCTGATAAATCCATTACACCCATATGTCCCTCTCACATTCCATGATTCTGCTAATCCAACCTCTTATCATGCAACACCAATTTATCCTCTAGACACACAAACCTCTCTTCCTACCTCACAAGGAGAAGGTGACTTGTTTGAAGCAGGGGGAGTCTTTGACTCCTCATCATCACTTCAAGCGATTGCATTGCCCGTCTTTCCACCATTTCCATCTCTACCACTTACATCCACATCACCCCTTGGTTTAGGACTTCCTCCTCTACCCACTATCAATCAATCAAATCAGAGCATCCTATCTAATCCTCCCATTTTTCCATTGATATCACAATAGATGAAAACCATCCAAGAAACCCCAACATTCAACACATCCCAAGTCTCTCAAAGCATGGTTTCCCAAGAATCAATCATCTCGATCACACCATCCACAACTCATACCTTGATCATCAACACGATCGTTCCGCTCACCACAACGGTCCATACCACTCCCAATCCACCACCACTACCACCAAAACATAACATGGAAAACTCATTCATCATCACATTACAAGCCGCTCGACAAGCCACCCATCAAAAGGTGCTCCAAAACCAGTAGGCTGCACAACTATCTTCTCAACAAGCACACCAGGCACACCCGACTACCCAAGCCCAAGTTTTACTACAACAACAAACAACTGCTCAAGCTACACAAGCTGCACAAGTTACACAAGCCCCACAAGCCACACAAGATGCACAAGCTTCTCAAATTGCACAAGAAATCCATCAAGTGCATGCTCAAGCCTTGGCCCAATATCAAGCCCAACAAGTGCAAGCACAAGCACAATACAAGGCACAATTGCAAGCAGACCAACATGAAGCATATCAACAAGCCTCGCAAGATTATCAAGTACAACAGGAAGTAGCTCAACAACAAGCGCAACAACAAGCATTGTTGGCACAACAATAGCAAGCCCAACAATAAGCATTGTTGGCACAACATAAAACATAGACATTACTCGCTCAGCAAAGCTTGCAGCAAACTCCCACCAACATCCCACTTGTCAACCCAACACCTCAAAACATGTTCACCCCACCTCTTGATCTACAAGATTATGTGACGACACAAATCAGGCTACTCTCACAACAAGTGCTCGATCTTCAATCAGGAAAAATGATGAGGAAACCCAACAATTTGTGTCCCTATCCGTTCGACAAGAGCTTAGTAATGGTACCATTTCCGAAGGGATTCGAAATCCCCAAATTTGAGAAATATCGCGGGATAGGAAACCCTGAAGATAACATCAGGGAGTTCCAAATGAATTGTATGGAAGTCGCATACAATGACACATATCTGATGCGACTGTTTCCTCAAAGCCTCTCCAGTGTTGCCATGGAGTGGTTCTCTCGTTTTCCTACTGGCATTAGAACATTCCAAGAAATAAAAGATGCATTCCTCCAGAATTATGCATTCAAAATTTGCGCGAATGTTAGTTTAGAGGAATTATCGACACTCAAACAAGGAAAGGGGGAATCATTCACCTCCTTCCTACAACAATGGAAATCTAAGGCCAATCAGAGCAAATGGATCATGCGAGAGGAACAACAGGTTTGCACCATCATTTCTAATATGGAAAAGACCTTGGTGTTTTATCTAAAGATGCAATGCATCACCACATACAACCAATTGAACCCCAAGGCGATCAACATTGAAAGTGACCTTATAACACAAGGGGGCATGCCTACCTATCTTGAACATCAAGATAGTCACCCATTCAACAGCTACAATGATAAACCTCACACATGGGAAAAGAATAGGAATGTCACCAACGATGGAGTGGTCGATGCCAAGGTTGTCATCAGTTCTCCCAAGAAAAATAATCAAACACATCATCATCAACCGCAGAACAATAATCACAATAACATGCAAGAAAATGCGGTAAACCAACAACCACCCCATAATCAAATCAATAATCTCAATAATCAAGGAGGACCACCTCCACAAAATAAGTATCCCCCCAAGTGAAAATTCATAACCCTTAGGGATTCAATTGAATCCATCATGAAAAATTTGGTTAATGAGAACCTCATCAAGGTCCCCACTCATGATAACTACCAACAGTCCGAGGTGAAGCCACCCTAGTACAACAAAAATATCCTTTGTGATTATCATAAGCTCAAGGGGCATACGACTACGAACTGTATGAAATTGAAAAATATCATCCAAAATCTCATTGATGACAAAATCATAAATGTTGAGCAACTGACTGGTAACCAAGATCTGGAAATATACATGAATCCAATGCCCAACTACAATCAAGGAAATGATAAAGGTAATCAAAAGTTTGGAAAATTGAACCATGTATACGAAGGACTTGTTGCATGCCTTGACGAATTGGTCACTGTTGTTAGCATCAAGGAAGCCAACATTGATTGTGGAGTCACCACACACGGTGGCAACGTTACTATTGTTGGGGCATCACAACCATCTAAGACCTCTACCTCAAAATCCATCCCTAATGGTTACAACTTCCATGACTAGTTAAAATTAACCCCTGCTTAGATCTCCATCATAGAGTTACTGAAGATTTAAGATGCCCACAGAGAAATACTTGAGGAAGCATTGGCTTCATCCACTGTCTCTGCTAGCCTTAATACAAAGCAATTCCAAGCTACGGTCAGTAACATTACCATTCTGAATCTCCTCACCTTTTCCAATTAGGACTTCCCCGCCCAACCATCTCACAACCGTGCATTACACCTTGAAGTCTTGGTTCACAAAAGTAAGGTCAAAAGGGTCTTGGTGGATGGAGGTGCATGCCTCAAAATCTATTCACTAAATCTCTTAAAGAATCTGGGAATCTCTGAATATTCCATTAAGAAAGACAAAGGCATTACAATCAGAGCGTATGATGACCAGGAAAGAGTGTCTCAAGGCACTATCAACATCCCAATCCAAGTGGGGTCAGCTACTATGGAAACCACATGTCAGGTCCTCGATCTTGATTTGCCCTACAATATCCTCCTAAGACGCCCATGGATGCATGGGATGAAGGTGGTCGCCTCAACATTACACTAATGCGTCAAATTATCATACCAAAATGAAGAGGTCACAATTCATGGAGATCCTGAACCTTTCGCCTACTACAAGAATCTAGAAGCCAAGTTCTACAAAGTTCCCCAAGTCTCGAAGAACGATGAGGGCCCCTCAACTTCATATACAGACCCATCCAACATTGCCTCCACTTCTTGGACAAATAAACCCTCCATTCCCAACATATCTGACATCAATCTCATGATCCAAGACAATGGGTGTGGGGAATATAGAATGAAGAAGAATTATTTTGTTGTAGGAGAGTTACCTCCATCTCCTAGGTCACATGGGCAACCCCAACCAGCTGAAACACCTTCTCACACTTTTAGGGCGAACCCTTCTAAATTTAAATTTTGGGGGGATCTAAGTCAGGAAGCCATGGATGAAAGAGAAATTTCAAGCTCACTATACCAAGATGAAAGGCCCGTGCCTAATCTTCCCATGAATGAGAGAAGCAAGGTGCTATAAATGATGCTTGGTATGGGCTACAATAAAAGTGAAAGCCTTGGAAGGAACAACAATGGAAATCTAGAACCCATTATTTTTGAGATACTAATGAAAAATATTGGCCTTGGGTGTACCCCTCTGAGTATAACCATATGTGGTTGAGGTCCCCCAGTTAACGTAGTCAGGACTCCCCCTCACCTATTAGCAATCGCCCTCCAGTTACTCGTGTCCATAGGTCAAGTCATAGATAACTTTACCTTTGACATAACCGATGTGTGTAGTAGTAGTGATGACGAGGATACCATAACAAGCTTACCCATTATTTTTGAAGACTCCTCCCTACTCATGATTAGCACCCTATCTCTTGAGTCGGACCACCGAACCCACAAAATAAATTTGGTCTACCCTAAACTCATCGACTACGACCAATGAGGACCACCAATTCTAAACACGTTCAAAAATGATGAGGCACTCTCAGAATTCATGGGATTATGAGATACAAGTACCATGTGGAGATCATAAGGCTGGATTTGATTTCACATTGGAAACTCGAGCCTATTATGGGGAAACGATTGAATCCTTCAGTCACAAAAGTGAGAAATTGAGAATAATCTCAGGGTCCTTGAGTGAAAACCACATTGTGACACTCTTTGACCCTAAAATAGTAAAAACAAAGGATACATCCAATGGTGAAAACCTCTCTAAGGTGTCAAAGGATGAAGGATTCAATATTCCCCTCACTGCAATTCATCAAGAAAAATCGAAAGTCTTAGTAGAACAATTCAATCCTGTCAACCTAGGAATAGAGGAGCTACCACACATAACCTTCTATGTTGAATCACTTCCAACAGAAGAACAAGAAATCTTAGTTGCATTCCTAAAATAAAGAAAAATAAACTTCGCATGGACTTATGCTAATATGCCTGGGCTTGACCCAGAGATAGTAGTTCATCACTTGGCACTATATCCTGAGGCAAAACCTGTCAAACAAAAGCTCAGAAAGATGCATCCCCAAATAGCCTTGTTAGTCAAGGTGGAATTGCAAAAAAAAATTGGATGTAGGGTTCATTCGCTCGATCGACTATCCAGAGTGGGTGTCCAACCTAGTACCTATTTCAAAACCCACTGGGGGCATCCGCATTTGCACCGATTTCAAGGACTTAAACAATGCATTTCCTAAGGATGAATTTCCACTACCCAACATCAACATGATAGTGGATATGAGAACTGGACACGAGATGCTATCACTAATGGACGAGTTTTCTAAATATAATCAGATCATGATAGCAAAGGAGGATTAGCACAAGACAACATTCACATGTCCGTGGGGGACCTACTGCTAGAACATGATGCCATTCGGGTTAAAGAATGCAAGTGAAAATTATCAAAGATCCATAACATTGATCTTTCATGACATGATTCATAAGATGGTGGAAGACTACGTGGATGATATGTTGGCTAAGTCAATAAAAAGGCGAGACCACATATCAGCCTTGAGCTCCATTTTTGATAGGTTTAAAAAATATAAGGTTCGTCTCAACCTAAAGAAATGTGTGGATGGACCAAACTATCTCCATAGAAGAAATTGGTGGAAAGCCTCAAAGAGTCATTCATTGATATCACATTTGAACAGCTACCTAGAGCAAAAAATAGAGCATCGAACATAATGGCTATAATTGGATCACTCTTAGAAATCCTGCACAATGTACCAAAGCAAGAATTCCTTGTAGAGTAGCTTTGCATACTAGCATTCAAGGTACCAGAGTCTGAATTCATGTGTGAACTTGTTGGTCCTGGTGATCCTTGGTATCATGAAATTCACACATACTTAAGAATAAGAGTCTTGCCCATTGATATAACCCGAAACCTTAAAAAAGCCTTCATAAAAAATTCAACCCGCTTTTTCATCCTAGGAGAAACCCTTTATCGTAGGATCATTGAAGGAACCCTATTGTGTTGCCTAAAAACTAAGGAATCCCTGTCTGCTTTAATTGAGGTACATAATGACATTTGTGGATCACACTCAAGTGGTATGACTTTGGCTAAGAAGTTATTGAGGACTGGATACTACTGGACCATAATGGAGAGAGATGCACATGACTTCATCAGAAGATGTTTGTAGTTTCAACAACATGGGGACCTCATCCATACACCAGCTCAGGAACTTCACCCCATTATCACACCTTGGCCCTTTTCACAATGGGGGCTCGATCTCATCAGAAAAATCACCCCCACCTCATCCAATGGCCACAAATTCATCATCACCACCATAGATTACTTTACAAAGTGGGTTGAAGCCATTCCCATGACCTACATAACTAGAAAGCAAATATCTAGATTCATCTTGAACTATCTAATTTTCCGATACGGTGTCTCCCAACCCATTATTTCAAATAATGGGACACCTTTCAAAAATTAGGATGCTCATGACTTATGTGAAAAATTCAAAATCCAACATCGCTTTTCTACTCCGTATTACCCCCAAGGCAATGGCCAAGCAGAAGCCACCAATAAAACCATCTTGAAAATCCTTAAGAAAATAGTCAATGATGCTGGTCATGATTGACATTTGTAGCTAAATCCCGCCTTATGGGCCTATCGCACCAGTATTCACACACCAATAGGTGCCACCCCATTTTCTCTGGTCTACAGATCAGAAGCCATGTTACCTATTAAGATCGAGCTCCCATCCCTGAGGATATCACTGCAAAATCTCATCACAGATGAAGAATATAGGGTCTCACAACTCAATGAGTTGGAGTTATTGGATGAACAACGTATGGATGCCTTAAACCATCTACAGGTGTATCAGAATTGACTTAAGTGAAGTTATAACAAGAAGATCACAAGGCAGACCTTCCAAGTTGGCGAACTTGTGCTGAAGGAGAACCAAAAGAACGTACCAAGACCAAAAAGCAAGGCCAAATTTGAGCCCAATTGGTTGGGACCTTTCATCATCATGACAAGCTATAAATCAGGGGCATATCAGTTGTCAACACCCAAAGGTGAGCCTCTGCAGGAGCCCATGAACAACTCCCATCTTAAAAAAATTTATGCCTAAAATCTTTCAAGGTATACAACCAGAAAATACAAAAAATCAGTAAATGTCCTGAAAAAATGGTCACCTTGATGAAAACCTAGCAAACAGGCATGTTGGTGACAACAAAAAAGATCAAAAAATCAAAAAATCCAAAAAATGAGAAAAAAGATTATAAACAATAAAGAAAATAAAATTGTCCTCTAGTGAAAACCACTTCGGTGGTGCTTTGGACAAGTACCTTGGTAAAAAATTGGAAAAAAAGGTGCAAGTGTAAATAAAGCATTCTCCATACTCTAGGGTCTTTTCAACTTACTCTGCACATTCACTCATCCATCATCCATCCACGTTCGTACCATACCTTGATTTTGTGTTCATATCGTGTTCAACCCTAGTACTACTTGGCATATTCCCAAGGTCAGTTTGTCCTGCCTATATCGAAGTAGTCTATCGCATCATGCTGGGGGCATGTTCCTATACTTGCATCAGATTGGATTCGTGTATATTCTTGTGATCTTCGTAAACATCAAAAATCCAAAAACATTCAGAAAATCAATCAAAAAAATCCCAAAACATTCAGAAAACATAAAAAATCCAAAAACATCATAAAATCAAAATGTAACTATAGATTAAATCTGTCTAATAAGATCTACAACTAGAAGGAACAATATTAATCCTAATCTAAATCAAAACTAATCTAAAATCAAATAATAAAGAACGAAATTGAAAACATAATGAATAATTAACAAACTGAATTGATCTCACCGAATATGTATTCACCCTTTCGAATTAACTCCATTGCTCTTCTCCATTTTTCCTTTTTAGTGTTCTTTCCCTTATATTTCTGTGTTTGAATGCAAGTATAGTTGTGTTGAATGTCTAAGCAAAATATCGAAGATTGTTTCTTCTCAAAAGTGTATAATTTCGGGAGGAGGAATAATGATTGTGACGGGCCATTTTATAGATTGTAGGTTTTCGAATGATCGACTCAGATTGAAAGAGAGATTGATGGATGAGATTGATGAATTCCATGCAATGAGTTATGTAACAGATAAAACGCGAGTTAGAACGTGAGTTCAACTATAGGATAAAGACTAATTTTAGAACGTGAGTTAGAACATGAGTTCCAATCTTAATCTTCAAAAATAGAAGAAATAGACTTTGTATGCAAAAGCCAAAGTTAGAAGTTGGAGAATAAATGCATTCGAATGCAAACGTGAGTTAGAACTAGTTAATCGACTAGTTGTGATGGAGAGTTCTCTCATAGAGTTAAACTGGTGTTTAAACTGAAGAGATAATTGGAGAACTAAAAATAGAACTCGAGTCCGAAGGTGAGTGAATGACCTAGTCAACTAATTGACAGAAGAATGTGACATATATAATTAAATATGAATTAAATGCTAATTTAATTCAACATTCAAAAATAAGACTTTTAATTAAATAAATAAAGTAATTTATTTAATTTGACTGTTTGAAAAGGATAAATATGAATAATTAAATAATAAATATTTAATTATAGATAAAGGGGTTAAATGGATAATTAAATAAAGATATTTAATTATAGTTGGAAAATTATGATAAAGGGGGTAGAATAAATTAGTTAGGGACATAATTAAATAATTGTGATGTATTTAATTAGTCAAGTTGGATAAAGGTCATTTAATGAATTAATGAATTAATTAAAAAGAGGTATTTAATTAATAGAGGAAATATGTGTTAGAAAAGTTAATTAAATAATTAACATTATTTAATCATGACCACGGACTATAGAAAATTATGTCGAATATGTACTCGCAGGCCTAGACCAATTTTAGGTATCTACAGTTTGCCCCTCTTTGATACAATGTTGGTACGACGTTGTGTCAAAGAAAATATGCCCCGATTGTGCCCCAGTATGAAACAGGTAAGGTATGCCCCAGTGAAAGGGAGAATGATGAGGAGGTAGTGGTATGCCCCCTCGAGAGGATAGGTGGGTTTGAAGAACACAAGTGTGCTCTTGAAATGGATGAGAAAACTAGAATATGAAGGACAAAAGAATAGGGAAAAATAGATAAGGATGATGAAGATACAAACTAGAAGAAATGTTAGCATGGATAATTCAAAAAGTTAGTATTAAAAAAGAATGGTTATTGATTGAGAAAAATATGATCTTCGATATTGTGCCAAATATGCTATGCTTGCTTTTTTTATCATCATTGGGCGGGACATGACACAGATGGATAGTGCACACTATGATATGAGATAGACCATAGTGTACAAAGTCATCCATTTGCGAAAAACAGACAGTCATAGACAAGGAGTATCTTAACTCATACTAAGGACAATATTGCCCTAGCTGTTTTGTCAAGACAAACCACAGACAGCAGACAAATAAAAGACGGGTCATGAGATGTCATTGCTCCTCTAAATCCTTGAGGAAACTAGTAACATGACTCAAAAGCCAATGTTTGAACAAACAGTTGACAGACAGCAGCCAAAGAAAAAGAGTCCTGAGACATCGTTGCTTCTCTAAATCCTTCAAGGGGCATCCTCAAGAAAGCTAGTAACCGGACTAATTCACAAATCGATAATAAGATAAGACAAAATAAGATATAAAGTCATAAAGCCAAATAAATGTATTCGCCAAAACTTGATCTTGTGGGTTTATTTGATGTTGATGTTTGACATAGCGTAATGTGAGAGAATGACACATACCGCATAAGACGTTGAGTCTGGTTTCGACTTGGTGACTTTTGTATAAGGCATGACAAAGGTTGGTTTTAGAAAAGACACATGTCGTATAAGACGTTGGATTCTGATGACGTTGAAGTGACAAGAAACATGAGACTATGACAAGTTGATGACGTCTATTGACAAGAAAGACATATCTTGCGTAAGACATAGGTTGATTGCTTTGACAATGTGTTTGATATTGACTTGATGACAGTTTAAGATGTTTTACCTTGTTGATGCATGAATTGTTTTGATTTTTTGACTGGTAAATTGTGTGTGCGTGTGTTGACCGTGTATGACATGAGATGATACCTTAAACTATGATATGCCACTTAATGTGATAGTGATTGTGAATGAAAACTATTGGACTGACCTAGTGTGGTCTTGGGAGCTCATCAATTGATTAGCCTTGCCTACATTGTACACACAGAGACCTCATAGTTCGACACGACCAATGACTTTGAATATACAAAGCGTCATGATTTAAATGTGTGATACATGACAAACCTAGATTGACAGACCTAATGCCTCGGGGGCACATCGATTGATGGCCTTGCCTACATCCCAGTCGTAGAGGCAACGTAGTTCGACTATGTCTATGACTGACTTAACATGACCAACTTGACATAATGACTTGACATGATGACCTGACTCTATTTTTGGGATTTTTTGACATTTTTCGATTTTTTTTTAGATTTTTGAAGTTTTCTAATGTTTTTGGGATTTTTCAGGACATTTTCGATGATGTGACATTATGTACACGATGTTAGGGCATAGAACAAGGATTTTCCCCTAGTCGGGATTAAGATTTGGAAGATGGAGTGGGTAATGTGACGGAATGGATGCTAGATGTCAATCATTTCAAGGAATGGATAAGACAACCATTTATTATGAATGATGACGAAAAAGTCTGATTAGAATGGTGGTAGATGGAAGAGCGAGCTTGACTACACATGGCGCCTATTTTCCAGGTTTTCACCATAGTACTTATCCATAGCGCCACCGAAGTGGTTTTCACTATTGGACGGATTTATTTCTCTTTACTTTTTTCAATTTTTTCAATTTTTTTCGTGTTTCAAAGATGCCTATTTGCCAGGTTTTCATCAAGGTAACCATTTTTTTGTTTTTTCATTTGTTTTGTATTTTTCTAGATTAAGACACGGATTCTCAGAGACTAAGCATAGAAACTCTTTAGATGCAGACTGTTGATAGGGGACAAAAGTGGCTCTCCTTCAGGAGTAGAGAGTTGGTACGCTCCTGATCCAAAGGCTTCTGTGACTGTATAGGGCCCCAACTAGTTAGGCTCAAACTTACCTGGTTTCTCTCTTTCAGCTTGGTTCTTAGGATTCTCCATTAATACCAGATCACCAATGTCAAAATGTCTATTAAGAACCTTCCTATTGTAACTACGACGAAAATGATTTTGATACGCTTGCCAATGATCTAATGCCTTCTGTCTTTGTTCATCTAGCAATTCTAGCTCTTGTAACCTTGAGACACGGTACTCTTCATTGTCAACATGACCCTTCAAGGATACCCATAGAGAAGGTATTTCAACCTCGATAGGTAAGATAGCTTCGGACCCGAATACGATGGAAAATGGAGTGGCGCCAGTGGGAGTACAAATGCTTGTGCAATAAGCCCATAAGGTAGGATTAAGCTGTAGGTGCCAATCACGGCCAGCGTCATTGATAGTCTTCTTAAGGATTCTAACAACAGTCTTATTAGATGCCTCAGCTTGGCCATTACCTTGTGGGTAATACGGAGTGTTGAAATGGTGTTTGATGTGGAATTCTTCACATAAATGGCGTACTTCTTGGTTCTTGAATGGGTGGCCATTGTCTGTGATTATGGATTGGGGTACACCATACCGACAAATGATATAGTTTAGGATAAACTTAGATATTTGTGTGCTGGTTATGTATGTCATGGGAATAGCTTCAATCCATTTGGTGAAGTATTCGGTAGCGGTGATGATGAATTTATGGCCATTTGATGATGGAGGGTGTATCTTACCTATGAGGTTGAGTCCCCATTGGGTGAAGGGCCATGGTGAAGTAATTGGATGAAGCTCCTATGCTGGTGCTCTTATCAAGTCTCCATGTATTTGACATTGTCTACATTTCTTTACAAAGACGTATGAATCTTTCTCCATTGTAGGCCAATAGTAACCTAGTCTCATAATCTTGTGGGCTAGAGTGGGTCCACTCGAATGAGATTTGCATATACCCTCATGTACCACTCACAAAGTTGTTTGTGCTTCTTCAACATCAAGACATCTCATAAGGGCATTATCTAAGGTGCGTCTATATAGGGTTTCTTCGATGATGGTGTACTTGGCTGACTTTCGGATGAATGTTCGACGTTGGTTATTAGACAAGTCTTGAGGTAGGGTTTGGTCAGTGAGGTAATCGAATATGTATTTATACCAAGGAGACATAGGACCAACAATGGTACACACTATCGTAGTATCGGGGACATCATAAGTGGGAACCAAAAGCTGTTCAACCAAGAACTCGCACTTAGGCACATTACTCAGAATATCCAACAAGGAACCCACAGTTGCCATTGCATCTGTAGCTCTATTTTGGATACGTGGTATTTGTTGAAAAGTTATGTCTTTGAAATACTATTTGAAACTATCTGCCATTCACTTGTATGGTGCAAGCTTCTCATCCTTAGTCTCGTAGTCATCATTTACCTATCGGATTACAAGTTGAGAGTCGCCAAAAATATGTAGGCTCTTAATTGCCCATTGAACTGCCATTTTCAACCCTGTCACTAGAGCTTCATATTCTGCTATATTGTTGGCACAAGGAAATGCAATCCTGAATGATTTGGGAATGGTATCACCTTGAGGTGTGACAAATAAGATACTAGCTCCTGAACCATGATTTGTGTGTGACCCATCAAAGTACAATTTCCATTCTATTTTAATGTCAATGTTGAAGAGAAATTCATCTGGAAAATCTGCCACTAATGGATGGTCTGCCTTTATAGGTGCATCAGCTAGTTGATCTGCAATCACATGTCCTTTTATAGCCTTCCTTTCAACATACTGAATGTCATACTCGCTAAGTATCATGACCCATTTAGCCAATCGGCCTGTTAAAGCTACCTCACTTAGGAGTTATTTAAGTGGATTAATCTTTGCAATTAGCATTGTTTGTCGATTGAGCATATAGTGCCGAAGTTTTTGGGTAGCAAAGACTACCGCAAGACAGGCACATTCTATGTTGCTATAATTCAATTCCACCAAGGTACGATTGATATAATAGACGACTCTCTCATGACCTTGATCATCGTGTTGTGCGAGAAGAGCCCCTAATGCCGACTGAGTTGTTGAGATGTAAAGTATCAATGGTTTTCCCTCTATAGGTGGCATTAAGACTGGTGGAGTAAGCAAATAGTCCTTGATTTGCTAGAAGGCCTCTTGACATTTAAGGGTCCATACAAATGGCACTCCTTTCTTGAGTAGATGTTGAAATGGATGTATCTTATCCACCAATTGTACTATGAAACATCTAATTGACTGTAATCTCCCTTGTAAGGTTCTGAGTTGACCAAGACTGACTGGAGGAGGCATTTCTATGATGGATCTTACCTTTTCTGGATCTACTTCAATGCCTCTGTGAGAAATGATATACCCTAATAGTTTCCTTGATTTGACTCCAAAGACACACTTTTTTGGATTTAGCCTAACATTGTAATTCTCCAACCTTTGGAATATCTTGTCTAAGACTTTCAAATGATCTTCCCTTGTTTCTGATTTTGCTATGATGTCATCTACATAATCTTCCATGAAAGTATGTACAAAGTCATGGAAAATTGTAGTCATGGCCCACTGATAGGTAGCGCCTGCATTCTTAAGGCCAAACGGCATAACATTCCAACAATATGTGCCCCATGGACACGTAAGAGCTATTTTGTGTTGGTCCTCAGGTGCTATTTTAATCTGGTTATATCTAGAGAAACCATCCATGAGGGATAGCATCTCGTAGCCTACTGTAAGGTCTACTATCATGTCGATATTCGACAAAGGAAAGTCATCTTTAGGACATGCCTTGTTGATGTCTCTAAAGTCAGTGCAAATGTGAGTGCCCCCAGTTGGCTTAGTCACTGGTACAAGATTTGATATCCAATCCGCATAGTCTATTGTCCTTATGAATCCTACATCCAAAAGTTTCTTAAGTTCTACCTTGACCAATAGAGCAATTTGCGGATACATCTTCCTCAACTTCTGCTTGACTAGCTTGATACTTGGCTGTAGTGGTAAATGATGCAATATTAGGTCTGGATCTAGCCCAGGCATGTCAGCATACGACCATGCAAAGTTTATTTGTCTTTTTGTGAAGAAGTTCTTAAACTCATGTGTTTTTGTCTCTGTTAAAGATGCTGCAAAATATACCTTATGAGGATTCTCTTTTGTACCTATGTTGACTTCAACAGATTCTTCCACTAGCATCGGTGACTTTTCCTATTCAACGGGAAGAATATTTAAACCTCTATCCTTGGGTGCCTCTGAGAGGTTTTTGCCCTCGGATACGTCCTTTATTTTGTCTTTTTCTTCGTCCAAAGGCGCCTTTCGGTTATCACCTAGGGACTCATCATTTTTCTTTTTATTGTCTTTTTTCTTTTCATTTTTATTTTTGTGACCAGAGGTGCAAATAGACTCCCCAAAGTATGCCTTATCGTCCAAGTCTATGGTAAAACCTGCTTTATGGTCCCCTCTTGGTATGCCTTCTCTAAGTCTCATGAACTTAGAAATTGCTTCATCATTCTCGAATGTATCTATGATAGGTGTACCTTGTTGATCCTAGTCGATGAGTTCGGGATATATAAGGGGCATGTCATCATCAAAGTTTTTAAAGGTATCTGCTAACAAGGTTAATACGGAGTGGTTGACATGGTCGTAGAAGTTTTGGACTAACTCCTTATTCTTCTTCCTAGGTGTAGGTATACTCTGATGTGGAACCATAGTAAGGGTAGATTCGTCAGAAGATGGGTTTTCAGGTGCCCAAGATGCATGAACAAGGGTTTCCCAATAATAGTTCTCTTTCCATTCTTGTTTGGACAAGTGTTTCTTAGGACGAGGACTAGATAGTTTTGGTTCAGGTTTCACGTTGAGGTCCAATTCTCCAAATAAGGCATCTATGTTCATAGTACTAGTAGATGAAAGGGACTCCCATTCACCATCACTAGAGTAAGGGGATTCATCATAGACTGGAGGTTTGTCATAAAGTGGGGGTTTGTTGTAAATTGGGGGAAGTGTTTCATGAGATGTCTCGATGTTTGCGTAATCATTCACTTCCTCTTGAAACGATAATGAAGTACCAGGAAACCCGATTCTAAGCGGTTGACACCCTAGCCCTAGATATTTCGGTTGTGGGTAGACAATAATTGGTTCTATCCTTCCATTATGATATAGACCTAACCCACTATGCCCATCATAGCCCTCTTTTTGCATTATTTTAAAACCTTTTCCGTACTGGTCCTTGGCTATTTGAATAGACGGGGAGGGGTATTCATGTTCTTCTTGATACAACCAGGAATCACCTTGATCCACAATTTCTTCGCTTAACTCTCCCCATTTGGTTAATGTCATTGTAGGGGGAACATGAAACGTGACCACTGACTATCTTCTATCCACCATGGGTAGGCCATATGCCTTAGGTGGAATTAGTTCACTAACACAGTATGATGCCTTTATTTTGTATTCGCCACAACCCTTGTCTTGGATCTTGAGTTTTGGAGTGGATGATGGTGGTTTGAATGAAAGAGACTTAGTGGGATGTGAGGGGTTAATGTATTGGGATAAAGTGGATGAAGAAGCTTCTTGGTTAACTGGCACTTGTCATTGTGGAATTTCCCTTAGGCTTGTACAATACTAAAAAGGATCTGGATCACCATCAATGGTGATCTTTGTGCCATTATAGTGGAATTTGAGACATTTGTGGTATGTTGAAGGTACAACCTTCATTGTGTGTATCCAAGGTCTACCTAACAACAAGTTGTATGGGAGGGTGAGATCCAAGACTTGGAAGCTAGTGTTCATGATTGTTGGGCCAATTCGGATAGGGAGTGTGACAACTCCTTTGGACGATCTTTCCTCATCATCGTAAGCCTTGATGACTATACTCTTAGAGGTATCTACACAGTCTTCTAAGAATCCTAATGCCTTAACCAATTTAAGGGTACATAGGTTCAAACCTTCTCCTCCGTCTACCAAGACTCATCTAAAGCTAGTTTCATGGACTAAGACTTCAAGATGTAAGGGGTCATTATGATCTGACTTTTCAGTTGAGTAATCCTATTGGGAAAAGGTGGCATGATGTGAATTGGTTAAATAACCCACCATCTCTTCAAAACGATTGACATCTAAGTCTATAGGAACAATTGTATTCTGTAGAGCTTTGTCAAGGATGGCTCGATGCCCAGGTGATAAGGTCAACAATTCCAAGATAGATATTTGTGTGGGGGTTTTACTCAATTGATCAAGAAGATTGTACTTGAACTTGGAAGCTTGCGTAGATGGCTCAGAAGAAGGACCTGGAATAGTGATCTCAGTTCTACGTGTGTTTACACTACATTCCAAATGCTTCTTAATGGTGAAGGTATCGACATGCTCATTTCTGTGCAAAGGCTATATACGATCTTTCCTTTTCCATAGTCATAGTTGGTGTTTGCGTAATTGGCTGATGGATTGGTCTTAGGTCCCAAACTGGAGGCTTTTCCTTTTGTGTGGTCATGTAATGGGTCCTTGAAGACCTTATGATCACTGTTCTTAATGTTTTTCTACCCACCAACCTCTATGGTTCCATTCTCAACAAAGTCTTGTATTATGTTCTTGAGTTGACGACATTGTTGGAGGTTGTGCCCTTTGGTTTGATGATATTCACAATGGGCTTTGTCATCCCACCAAGAAGGTTTAAACTATCCTAGATCATATTCCCTTGGTTCCAAAGGTTTGATGAGATTGTGTTTAATCAACTCTTTGTAAATAACCTCAATTGGTTTTCCTAAAGGTGTAAATTCACGTGTAGGAAATCTCCTTTGTTGTTGTGAATTTTGGACATAGTTAGCTTGTTGATCTGGACTATCTGTCGTGTCTTGATTGGAGTTGTACCCTCTAAGTGTGATAACTGGTCTCGTATGTATGTTTTTAGCATCAACAATGCCATCATTTGTAACATTCTTGTTCCTAGACCAGAATTGCCTTCTATCATTTGGCGCGTTTTGATTTTGGACAATGGGGTTTCCACCTGGTGCTTTCATTTCTCCTTTGTCTATGATGCTTTTCTCAAGGATGATTCCCTTTTGTACTAAGTCTAAGAATGAAGTACAACAGTGTACCCTTAGATCACTTCGCAATTTGGGGTTGATGTTCTCTAGGAATATTGTGACCTTTTGTTTTTTGGGTATTTCAACTGGACACCTACTAGCTAGACTTCGCCACCTCTGGAAGAAAGTGGTGAAATTTTTGCCATCTTCTTGTGTCGTGTGGCACAAGGTTGCAATTTTTATCTCATTTTCTATGTTAAAAGTGAAATGTTTGATAAAATTCTCAGCTAATTCGCCCCAAGATCGTATACCATACGGTAATTTAGAGAACCATTCTAGTCCTATCCCGACAAGGGTTCGTGAAAATAGTCTCATCAAGTATGTGGGGTCATACGCTATGTCCATGCACACTGTTGAGAACTCTCTAATGTGTTCTATAGGATTCTTTCTCCCATTTTACTTAGGCAAAATAGGTATAATGTATCCATGGGGAAAAGGTGTCATGTAAAGCGCTTTGTCAAAGGGACATGGACATAGGTCTTGCGCTGAGATAGTTCATTTTTCGGACATAGACATGTTGTCCATCTATTGTTGAAGATTTTGCATCTTGTTTTGAAGGACATCGACTTGCATCAAGGACATGGTGTTCGTGATATTTGGATCAATGTAAGCATTTTGATACGCCATGTTCTATGACAGGTTGTGATTAGGCAAGGGAATATATCCTGTCAAGATATTCTGATTCGGTATAGGGATATTCCCTGTCTGAATGGTTTGAGTAGGTATGGGAATGCTTCCTGTCTGAAATGTTTGATTTGGAATAGGAATGCTTCTTGTCTGAATGATTTGACTTGGTATAGGTATATTTCTTCCAACTTTGGTTCTCTTACCAGTCGTGTTGGTGCCAAAGGGGTTGGAGGAAGTTGCCCCCGCAGTGAATTGTAAACCTTGTGTTATGTTGAAAAGGGTTGTGTTTACAATTGACAATGTTTGAGTTGGTATACCAGTTGGTATTGCTGCGGTTATTTGGGGAATAGAGACTGTTGACGTTGTAGTTTGGGATGGTTGAGTTGACTGTGTTTAGCAAAGTACAAATATCAAATCCTATGAGTAGTTTGGCACCTTCTGCTAGAAATTTTACTAGATAGTGTTGGGGATCATTTGCCAAACATTTATCCTTGAACAATGAAAATTCAGGATCTTGTACTGCCGCGTCTATGTCTTATATGTAAATCTGACCATGCGTGTCCCTAGTGACATGTTTTTCTAGCAAAGGCTTGTGTGGTTGTTTACTTCCTGACGGTTGGCTTACGAATGGATTGATGAATTCATTGGGGTCTATCATTGCTTTGTGTTTCTTTTGAGACCTTGTTTCGACCATGAAAAAGTTGCTCAAAATGGGTAATGCAGACTATGTCTACAAACTGATATGACCTACGTCTATGTTTTTGGATTTTTTTGACGATAAATGACGTAGCTAGAATGGTTTCTAAAAGACGTACACTAAGATGACATATGATAGGACTGATAATATGCAAGATGTGAGTATACTATGATGATAAATGATTCTAAGATGGTATAACCTACCACCTATGGGATAAATGCATGCAAAGACTCATTTTCGACCAAGGAACCTGATTGTATGACAAGGACAGTGACAATGTGAATTTTTCAAACTAGACTAAATGAGCTGAAAAGATCCACTAGATGGGACTAAAGTGACAAGGTTCAATGATTTTGAAAAATCAACACATGAATGTTTCCAATGACGAGGAAAGTTATCTAATCTTGTGATATGCAATTTCCTAGGGAGTATCTATATGCATGCAACTTAGGATGACTATGACTAGGATGTTTACTATGACCAAGATGTATATGATGCCTAATGATGGTAACTAAGACATATATGACACTTAGCGATGCAAGCTTTTGAGCAAAATTTACCAGTTTTGAATCTAAGGTTGATCTTAAGAACCCATAGCAAATTATGACAATGATGTTCTGGACTCAGCTCGCGGTTTTTTGATATTTTCTGTTGATAAGAAAATGTGGTTCAAATTTTTACAGATGCGACTTTTTGACAGTGCATGCAAAGTTTCTAACAGTTGCAGTTTTTCCTATGACAAATGCGGTTTACCTATGCACATGTGGCATTTAAACTAATAGATGCAGTTTGCATGCACACATGCGACTCGAAAACTGACAGATGCGGTTTGCATGAACATATGCGACTCAGACTGTGACAGGTGCAACTTGTGATATGCAAACTATGAAAAAGTGAAAATTTTGACAGCCAGGTGCGACTTTTTCCCTAATAGATGTGACTCGCTAGTACAGATGCGACGTTTAAACTAACAAATGCAACTCTGTTTCTGACAGTTGAAATTTTTCCTGAAAGTTGTTTAACTGATTTTTGTTTGTTTGATCAAGATTTTGGCAAATACAACAAACAACAAACACAACATTCAAAGTATTTTCAGTTTTGTGATGGATGGACTGTTGAGACTCGAAAAACATTTACGCCCTAGGCTTTTAGGACAGTACTTGTTGAATTCTTACTTGGATTTCTCCAGCTATGCGTATTTACAGTGGATAATTAGTAGCTTGACCCCACTGGCTCCCCTCCACGACACTCACTTATACGAGGTAGCCAAGCTACAATACCCATGAATCTCCTATGGCATACCTTTCAACTCTACACATAAACTGTAAGATTGTAAGACAGCTTCACAGGGCCGACCCTGCTGCGCCAACAAGTAGATAGGATTCTTGGTAACTCTACAACAAGGTGTTTAATTCGGGCATTCCATTCATGGGACACTATCCAACATCAGCGAGAGTCCATTTATGTCCATCTCGTTAGAATAGTGCGCATGATTCTTGGGGTTTCCCCAAGAATCCACTTTTGTATACCGGCTGGAAGTCGCTTGGCTTTAGCGTGCTACCGGTTTGAGACATCTTGGGGTGAGTGCTTTTTCCCACCAAGATAGGCCCAAATTCTAGAGTCAGTAATCGTTTCTCTTACACCCAGGATCACATGAATGCGCAAGGGGAGAGGATACTTCAATTACTAAATCGTGGGGTTCTAAACTAACAACGCAGACATGAAAAACACTGGTAAATTATTAAGCCCAAACGAGATTATTTACACTACCAAACAGAAGTTCATCTTATTCCACATGACAATTACCTATCTATCAAACGAAAAGCTTGCTAAAAAGATAAAAGCATTAGGTCCTGCATGCAAATTTTTCAATAGTTCATTATTTGTCTTTGGTTTTTGTATTGTCTTCTATGCTTCGTCCTGCAAACACTTGTTATTCCACCTTGACACAACTGTAACAAACATTAGCAAAAATCCAAATCACCTAAAAAGCAAAAACTGAAAAACATGGATGCATGAAATTCGATAAAAAAAAAAAACTTTTACCAGCCAGATGTGGCTTTTTGAGCCATAGATGCGGTTCGACTGGTGATAGGCGGATGCGGTTAATGGAGTGTCTGATGTGGTTTGGTAATTCATTGACAGGCGGATGCGGTGATTGACAGGTAGATGCAATGATTGACAGGCGGATACGGCATATGGCATTGCAGATGCGGTTCGTAATGACAGTTGCATTGCTGTTTGTGACAGATACGGTTCACTGGACGGAAAACCTACAAAAAAAAAAGAAAAAAAGAAAATGGAAAAACAGAAAGATGTGTGGATTTGAAGTGTGATTCACGTCAAGTTCACCAAATGTAACTATAGATTAAATCTGTCTAATAAGATCTGCAACTAGAAAGAACAATATTAATCCTAATCTAAATCAAAACTAATCTAAAATCAAACAATAAAGAACAAAATTGAAAACATAATGAATAATTAACAAACTAAATTGATCTCGCCGAATATTTATTCAACCTTTCGAATTAACTCCAGTGCTCTTCTCCATTTTGCCTTTTTAGTGTTCTTGCCCTCAGGTTTCTGTGTTTGAATGCAAGTATAGCTGTGTTGAATGTCTAAGCAAAATATCGAAGATTGTTTCTTCTCAAAAGTGTATAATTTCAGGACGAGGAATAATGATTGTGACAGGCCATTTTATAGATTGTAGGTTTTTGAACGATCAGCTCAAATTGAAAGAGAGATCGACGGATGAGATTGATGAATGCCATGCAATGAGTTATGTAACAGATAGAATGTAAGTTAGAACATGAGTTCAACTGCAGGATAAAGACTAATTTTAGAATGTGAGTTAGAACATGAGTTCCAATCTTAATCTTCAAAAATAGAAGAAATAGACTTTGTATGCAAAAGCCAAAGTTAGAAGTTGGAGAATAAATGCATTCGAATGCAAACGTGAGTTAGAACTAGTTAATCGACTAGTTGTGACGAAGAGTTCTCTCACAAAGTTAAACTAGTGTTTAAACTGAAGAGCTAACTGGAGAACTAAAAATAGAACTCGAGTCCGAAGGTGAGTGAATGACCTAGTCAACTGATTGACAGAAGAATGTGACATAAATAATTAAATATGAATTAAATGCTAATTTAATTCAACATTCAAAAATAAGACTTTTAATTAAATAAATAAAGTAATTTATTTAATTTGACTGTTTGAAAAGGATAAATATGAATAATTAAATAATAAATATTTAATTATAGATAAAGGGGTTAAATGGATAATTAAATAAAGATATTTAATTATGGTTGGAAAATTATGATAAAGGGGGTAGAATAAATTAGTTAGGGACATAATTAAATAATTGTGATGTATTTAATTAGTCAAGTTGGATAGAGGTCATTTAATGAATTAATTAAAAAGGGGTATTTAATTAATCGAGGAAATATGTGTTAGAAAAGTTAATTAAATAATTAACATTATTTAATCATGACCACGGACTATAGAAAATTATGTCGAATATGTACTCGCAGGCCTAGACCAATTTTAGGCATCTACACAAAAAAATCAAAAACATCAAAAAATCATATAAAAATCCAAAGCATTTTAAAAATCTTAAAAAATAAAAAATTAGATTCATCCAACCAAACTACACCATCTCTGAGCTTGAATGTAGGCAAGGTTGATCTATGATCATCCCTCGAGACATTTTTAGGTCAGTCCTTTAGGCGTCCATCGCAATGGTAATCAATTTGCCTATCTATCTCATTGGTAATTAGGTTTGCGTGAATTGAACTACGTGGTCTCTGCGTGTATAACGTAGGCAAGGCTTATCTATTGATCAACTCCCGAGACCCCTAAGATAGGTCTTTAAGTTAGACTCTTGGTCAAAATCTTGAAAATCCAATTTTTTTTGAAAAACTCAAAAATCAAAACAACCTCAAAACATTTCAAAAACATCCAAATATCTAAAAAATCCAAAATGGTACATCCTTCTCATCTCACGTTCACTCGCAATAATCATCACTAAATCAATCATCATCTTCATCCTTTGGTAAGTCAGTCAGAAGAAATTCTAGCAGGTTCAAAGGTGAACACCTAATCGTCAAAATCTCAAGTCTAGGTCAGTAAGTCAGCAAGTTGGTCAACTCAGAGTATCAATATCTTATCATCCAATCAAAATCTCATCATCACCTGATCACAAAATGTCCTAGGATGCATCCTTCCTGCGATGGACATCAACATCAAGCATCATTGTAGTTTAGTCTTGGCTAGCGGTATGAAGAACATTAGCTTGTTTGTTTACTTTATCTTTTCTTTGGATTTATCTTATTGCACTCATTCCAATGACCTCTCAATGATATCTAAACAAGAACATTTAGAGAGAAAGGAATGGGGAAACGATCATTATCTTTTTCTTTATTGTGCTTGTTGGATATTCTTGTAAAATAACTTCGTCATGCGTGCTTTTTTTGGTTTGTAGGGATGGTGTTCTAGATGTCTTGTTGACTAGATAGGAAGGCTTGATTTTTTATGTTCTGGTCTAAGAGTTTTAGAATATTTGAACTACATCCTGAATAAGGTTCTATATCTCAAGTGTTAATAGGAATACTCCTATTTAATTGTCAAGTCAAATTCCATCACACTAGGTACAACGCCATCCTAGTTCTTTATACCTTGATGCATTGTACCTACATGTGTTATCAAACACAAAGTAATTGGCCCTTTTAAAATCCCAAGTCCTGGTAAGAAAATCATCATCATCGACACTAATAATAATGGCTTGTTGATTTTCTTTCTTCTGTCTTCTCTCCATACTAACATGGTACCATGATAGTTAATCAGATCATTTCTAATGCATCCACCCTGCATCCACAAATCATCAACATAACACATACTGCATATCATATCATATAGATCACATCACATCATTGCATTTCATATATCATCATCTTACATTATCATTATCTTAAGTTATGAAGAATATTATAGATTTGTTATTCTAATCATCTTAAGAAAACATTGCATTCATTTCATTACATCCATCACATACCATACATCATCATAATCATTTTTCATAATGAAAAGAAACAAAATCATAATCATCACTCATAATACATTGCATAAACCATTAGGAGCATAATATAAATCATTTGCATATCATAGTTACACCATAAAATGCATAGAAAAATACAAAAAAAAAATGCATCCATAATCACTACATCGCATCATCCATCACATGGCATAACATAAAATAGATACATCTCATAACATGTCATCGCATATAAGAAATTACAATGCATTCATACATCATAAATAAAATAAGACATCTCATAAATCGAACCATCTCATATATCATCAAAATGTACAACTGTCATGGTACAAAATTGGATCAAGTGTGTATACATCAAAATACATGATACAATAGGGGCAATAACAATCAAAGCCCATGAGTAGAAAATGAATAACTACCTATGATTAGAGCTAGCACTGTTGGTTGTTGCCCTCTCCTGCCTGCCTCTCACCATGATCATTGGGAGGCCTCATCCCTGTCTACTGAGATAATTCTAGCACTCGGCCTGCTGGTGGCACTGCCTTCCTATAATGAACCCTGTAGTACTCGCCCTCTCTCACAACCTCCCTGTATGCACGAATAAAAATTGGTTGGCCCTCAGATGACAAGGAAATGCTCTCTAACTGTCTCCATCGACCAATCTCTTGTTTGCTCTAAGAACGGGCTTGGTATCTCTCAATAGTAACTGCTATAACCTGCTACTGAGCCTGATCTCTCTCTGTAGTAAAAACCTAAATCTGGCCCTGAAGCTACTGAATCAGAGCATCTCTGTGATTCGACTACACTGGTGGCTACTCTCGGGGAGGGGTCTGATGGGACTCTACTCATGGTGGTGTGTGTTATGCCTGGTCCCGGGGTGGTGTCTGATGTGGAGGTGGCCCACCTCCTCCCCTATCCCCATCCCCATCCCCATCCCTATCACCATCACCCCTGCCTCCGTATCCCCATCCCTTGCCAGCTGATCTACCTCTCAATCTTCACCATGGGAGTACCACACCTGGAAATGTCAATCTCAGTGGAGGCCTAAACCAATCTCGGTATGCTAGTGTAACCCCCACATATTCTGGCCCCTGATCATATGGCTACGGCCTGGCCACTAGCTATCTAAATGATGTCACGACCTCATCTGCTAGTATGGGTCGGCCCCATGCAGTCTCCCTCATGGTACAAGTGAAGATCACCACATATTGGTCATCGAGCTTCTCCTGAGTATCGTCGAACTATCAGGATACTCTGTCTGGGAGATATCTCTTAATCATTGTGTGCTCCTTTCCCTACATCAATTTGTCCTGATGGGAAAAGAATAACTACTCAACATCATCATACCATGGGGCTATGCCCAACTAAGGCCTCCAAATGAATGCTGTCATTTCATCGATAACCCATAGCCAATGAGCGATTTTTCCTATCCTTGTGTGAGTGAAAGTGATCTGGGCTCCACCATACCGCCAAATAACGAGATTATCTATGTCTAATACAACTGGTGTGACCTGCGGATGAAGTACTGGAATCTACTCCCATGCCCAGATGTGAAGTAATATGACCCCGGCCCCACTGCCCTTGTTGTCAAGATATACAAACTCGTGGAGATCCCTATATAGTGAGGCCAACATCATTGGACCCCAGGAAAAGCACTCCCCTTAGACGACCATCCGCTCCCATGCTAGTCCCCATCCTAGACTAAAGTATTTTCCCTACTGATCTAGTGCTACAAGACCCGATATAATAGAAACAACAATAAGTCTGTATGTGGGCACTATGCCCCAGTGTCTCTCCAATCAATCTGCCCCTTAGAAAAAAATAATCTCATCTAGCCTCATAACTGTAAAGCATGCATCCCTCCCAACATCTGCATCATAGATCACTCTCTCGTCGTGGATAGGTAATCGTAGGATGCGCCAAACATCCTCGAGTGTGATGGTGGCCTCATCGGTGGGAAGGTGGAAGGAGGATGTCTTGTTGTGACATCGCTCCGCCAGGGCTGTCATCATCCCCAACTGGGTCCAAACAAGATGAATGTATGCAACAAACCAAAGATCAAGGGCACCAAGCTGCTCCTGAATAAACTCATGCCTACCCTCCAGTCTTTGCAATACCGGGCATCTGTGCTCCCTCGAATGTAGTATCTCAAGGTCCTCCTACACAAGAAAGGTCACTACATCAAATTTTGAAAAAAATTGGACCCTCAAACTAAGTTTTTGTTGGCCAAACTGCAATTCTGGACTTGTTTGCAATTGCAACGCAGTTTATGATGAAATTAAAAGTTGAGAAAGGGGTACGTACCACGGGTCTTGTGCTGGTTGGCCACTAGTGCACTCGTACTCTCTAACACATATCAGGGAAGCTGTCGTTGTGCCATCTCGATTAAGACTCAACTCAAAGTGCAAGAATCTTCAAAGGCTAAGTTTGAAAATGATTTGAAAATGACCCCTTAGGGTCTATTTTAAGCCTAAAAATTAGGGTTTTTGACCTTTTTCAGCCATCCAACTAGGGTTTTGGTCCCCTGATCTCGGTTTTTCCCGATCAAGGTCATTTTGCATCATTTTGGCATTTTAAGTCATTTTTTGCCATCCCACAATGTTTCTAGATCCGTCGGGCACCTTTTCCTTTTTTTTTGTCGCAATCACCCAAAAATCCAAATTTTCATCCGATCTCTCGAGGGGGCAATATACCAACATAATTCTTCTCATTGGGGCAACAGTGGGGCATCTAAAAAATTGAGAGCTTTGATCACAATAGTTTATTCTTTGAACCAATGCATGAAGTGCATTGCTTCAAAGAGGGGCAAAATGTAGACATGGAAAATTTACCAACACACTTGATCTTGATTACTAACATCATTTCATCCTGAATGATCTTATTATCTTATCATCACCTTTTATCTCTTAATTAATAAATCATTATTTATCTGATTAAGTCATTCTTCCCTATTGATTAAATTAATCAATTGAATTTAATTAACCCTATGTCTTTATTTAATTAAATAATTCATTTTATTTAATTAAAATCTCTAAAGTCATGCTAGTAAATTGAATAAATTAAACGTTATTTAAATTTAATCTAACATCATCCCCTTTTAGTTAAATAAATCAAAATCTTTATTTAATTAAAACCTAAACCACTTTCTTCTCAACTTTGATTTATTTCAATCCAAAAAATCTAAATCAAATGGTCACATCACTTAATCTCTCAATAAATTAATTAAGTCTTGATTAATTTAATCCCAATCTCTTAAATTCTCTAGATTTTGCCACTTGCACATGAAAATACATTTAAGTGATTTATTAAATTGACATTTTCTCTCAACATGGCATATTTATGGAATATTCCTCCAAGTTTTAAAATCCCTCCAAGTGGATTTGTACATCCAACAAAACATTCACTCTCCTCTTACATGTCCTTGTGCATTGAGCCAAGTGACATTTAAGTTATTTTATTTCCCTCTTCAACAAGTCATTTCACAAATTTGGAATCCACCTAATAACATTTATTGGCTCATTCATCAAAATGTGCACAACCTTCCTCCATTAACAAATTGACAAGTGGTACTTGGTCATTGGATGTTGAGTGATCCCACTTTCATCCATTTTTTCGCTTCTTCTCTCAAGTTCATCTATAAATAAGAGGCTTTCCTTCTCATTCTTCATCCACAATTTGAAAGCAAAGTTATTATCTTCACATTTAGAGAAATTTCATTCATTTCCTTGAGCATTTTGCCATGATCATAACTAAGTTATTGCAGATTTTAGCAAGAAATCACATTGTTTTTCACCATCAAGTGGATCAATCTTCATCAAGCTTACAAAGGAGTTGGGAAAGGGACAATTTCTACATATAACTGACACCAATTCCCCCATGGGATTAAGAGTTTGTATCTTGGAATAGGATTTAATTGCTTTTTTGATTTATTTCTTCATTTTCTTTCTTATTTGAGCATTGCAAATGAATTTCATAGGGAATCCTTGTTCTTGCATTTGAATTTAATTGTGTGTTTGTTTCTCATGTTTGTGAAGGTATAGGATTGGGGGTTCACAGGCACAACTGTGAACACCGGCCCATCACAAGCGTGAGTTGGGAACTTCTAGTGAGATACTGAAAGCTCAGACCAACTCTTCACGTCTTGTCTACATATCACCCTAGCTTTGATGCTCTTTCAGACACGACGTGACTGAATTGAGGTACAAATTTTGCTCCCCCACTTTATATACCCTATCGGTAACATGTGGTTGAGATCATTCCTTGGGGTGATGAAATCCCTAAGCAGGTCCCGCTAAAAAGAAGGTACACAAAGGACTAAATGGACTACGATTTCTCTTCATCCAAGATTGCCAAATAGCACAAGGGGATTAGATACATCAATAGTCCACCTTTATAATCACAGAAAATAGATTCTTTAACTCCCCCTAGGTAGATCTATGTGCCTAGTTAAAATGAAAATGATAAGCAAACAATCTAACTATTGAAGGTGGTTCTCTCCTCCAACAATGAATATGTTATAAGTTTTTACTTTTGGCCTTCAACAATCATGAAACAGTTGCACAAACGTTAGTAAAAACAAACACACTCACAAACAAGACAAGTTAGAGGATCAGTTCTAAAGAAAAAAACAATAACTGAACTTTGGAAATGACATTTTAAGTCTTTTTTTTACCTCAATTATCTTTGTCCAGGGCGAGACTGCCTCTATGTTCTGGGCAAAGTCAGCTCTATGGGTGAGCTCGGCTTTATTAGGGCGGGGTCACCCCTTTATGGGCTAGGTTGGCTCTGTTAGGGCAGGGTCACCCTTTTGTGGGCCAAGTCGACTATGTTAGGGTGGGGTCATCTCTGTTAGGGTGGGGTCGCCCCTTTTTTGGCCAGGCCAGCTATTGCAGGACCAAGTTGCCTATGTGTTTTGGGCAAGGCCACCTCTGTGTAGTCCGAACCTACAAAATATCAAAAAATAACAAACATAAAATAGAACACACCCATTTGTGAGTCCCACCGGACATGTCAGAAATGTGTGCAATTTTTTTATCCTATCTAGAATGTAAAACCAAACGGAATAAAAAGGAGAAGAACATAAACAAACACTCAAGATTAGCCTAAGTTGAATCCAAAAAAAATAATAAAGAAAAATGAACTTTATACCTTGCTTGGATTGATGAGTTGGTTGGCCCTTTGATGGTGCTTGATTGTATGCTCCTTTGATGGCAGGTGAATGCAATAATGGATGCAAAATGGAGAGGAATTGATGAGGACTGCAATAATAGAAATGGGTGTTGTGATAAGGATGGTAGGTGGATGCAATGAAAACTAATATGGCCGCAATAATGGAGGATGCAATCTTGATAATGCTAAGAGTGTTTGAATGCTTGAATGAGAGTGAATGAAAAAATGATCTAATTCCCTTTCAAATGAGACCATGTCTTCCAATTTAAAGAAAGAGTCTCTAGAAATAGACGGCTAGGATTTACCCAATATGGACAAGATGGAGGGTTGTGGTGAGTTGAGGACTCACAAGTCCTCACATATTTCCATGTGGAATGTGAGGTGTGAAGAGTAAAAATGATGTGGAAAAGGACATGTGAGGTGGAGGTACTTTCAAGTACCTTGGGATTGGGGGAAAATTTACTCAAAAAGAAAGTCCTTGTCTCCATATGAGGCTGATGGTGACAAGTGAGGAATTTTAGAAAGTCCTCCCTTGTCAACATGGGGATGGGAGAAGTTGTTGGAGAAATAAATGTGAATTTTAAATTCACATGATTGGAAGTACCTTGCGGATAAGACAAGGTTATCTTAAAGGAGGTCCTTGTCTCATGTGACTGATGTGACCTATGAGGGATTATGAGGAAGATAAATGCATGAGATAAATAAATATAATTTAAAATTCCATTGGAAAGGACATGGGGATTGTAAATGGAATTAAAAATTCCATTAAGGTTGTTGGGAGAATAAAATGGATTTTGGGATGTGGGAAGAGTTGACTAAAGGATTGATTAGACTAGTCAATGAAGGATTAGGAGAGAGTTCAATGGCTAATGATGATTAGGAGCCAACTGCAAAAGTTGGAGGATGTGACACATCCTAATCATGGATTAGGGATGTGTCACATACCTAATGATGGGATTAGGAGATTAATTAAGATTAAGTGTGGATGGGACATAAGGAGAATTAAACAAGTGGGTTATTTATTTAATTCCTTGGAAGAAAGGGATAAAGGAGTAAGGTATTTAATTATGTAACTAAATACCTTAGGGATTTATAAGACTTTAGGGGTATTAATTAAATAATAGTAACATTATTTAACTAATGTGGATAAAAGGATATAAGTGGTCAAATTTGGATGTCTATAGATTGTACAAATGTTGAAGGAATAGGATGACTAAGGATCAAGGAGGTTGTGCAAGCCCCCAAAATCCAAGATCCCATGAAAAGCCAACATAGGCACAAAGGAACACACATGTATGATATGATACACAACAAGACAAGATACACAAACATACAATGTAAAAATTAATGCAAAAGAAAAATGTGGGCTAGCAAGTTGTATTATGCTATGTGTCTATGAAATACATGACTCACACAAGCTAGTGAAATCCAATATTCACTAGGTGACAAAGTAAAATGTGAGACAAACACTAGGTCTACAAGGTGTACCTATGACAAAGTGGAAAAATGGGAAGTACACACTAGGTCTACAGGTGTGTACCCTTTGTCAAACCATACCAAGATTTATACTCCCTAATAACTTGATAAGGTGCCACAAAAATGATAAAAAAAGTTATGTTTGCTTACACTAGGTTCATCCTATGAATAAAGTAAAGCCAAAAAGTGCTAAACATGGCTGACAAGTTGTATTATGCTAGGTTCCATGAAATAAGTCTTGATGTCTCAATAGACGAAAATTAAGGACAGTGCCACAAAACCTCAAAGGATGTTGTAATAAAATCACCACAAAAAGGTTAGAAAAAAACAATCAAAGGAGCCTTGCTTAATTCATGAAAGGTCACACCTTAGGGAATACCCCACTTAATATCACCACCAAGAGAGGACTAGTCAAGGAATAAAATATCATACCTTAGGGAACACTAGCCATAACATTACCGCCAAGGACAAAGTCATATGCCAAGAAAGGTCACTCTTATGGGACATCAAGCCCAATATCACCACAAAGGAGACACATCACATGGATTAAAAAGAATTCACTTTGATCAACAAGGTCACATTTCCTAGGAGATGTATGCTATCATCACTAAGACGATACCATTTCTAATGTAAACAATGAATGGGAGACTATATTCCCCCCTTAAAATGTTAGTGTACTTGCTACACTAACATTTTAAGGAGAGAAATTAGGATCTCTTGCTAGAAGGAATGTGCCTATGACAAGGCTCCTAACCCCTTACCCCCCAAGTGTAGGGACAAACGGTGATCCAAAATGATGATATTCTATGTTGCTGCTTGCAAAAAGGAAATATGATTGTATAAAGAGAAGTTTATACCCTCATGCATGGTAGTGAATATGTTCTGATACTACAACTACCACATGGAAAGGAGTAGAAACTAATGCTATTGATTAAGTGAAAGAATTTTTGATGTTTTTGAAGGAAAATAGCCAATATATCTTAATTTTTCTTGCATGCTAGGCTCTATGGGGACACAAATACCTTTTTCTCTTACCCCCACACTATTTTCCATTATAGCCATATTGTTTCAAAAGTTGATATCCTTTGCCATAAACTGTTTCCAATTCTTTCAAAGAAAATGGATTTTAATGGTCATTCTCATCATATGCAAATTTATAGGTTTTGTTTTTCCTCTTATTTGCTACAAGTTGTAGACTCAAATTCTTTTGATGACTCAATGATAGATTGTGTTGATATCATTTCCGCTTCTTTCTCCTTTCTTGATTTTGGTTGTATAATCTTGTATTCTCACATGAATGCAGATTTAAAATATAATGAACCCCAATCATCATCAAAAAAAAAATGCATAGATGAAAGACAATCCAAATCATGATCAATTTGTAAATGTTCAACTTTCGTAGGTGGTGTCAATGTACTAAGAGGATTTTTCATTCCCTTCTTAGTTTGTAAACAATTTTCAGATTTAGGGTCAACTTTTATCATGTAAACCTTGTTGTTGTAAGTGTATTTGAGTAGAAAATGAAGCGTTGAAGGCATTGAATTCATTTCATGAATCCATGGTCTACCCAAGAGGAGATTATATGAAAGATCATGAGGCATAACATGGATAGGAGTTTGTATTGTAACCTCAAACCAAATTTAACATGTAATGTTATCACACCAAGTGGTTGTTTTCCCACATTATCAAAACCATGGATAGAGAAATAAATTAGTTGAAATTTAGTCTTATCTACTCCAATTATATCCAAAAGGTTGACACTAAAAACATTAATTATTGAACCATTTTCAACAAGGGTATTCCTAATCCCAACCTTGTTAATAATAACCAATATCATCAAAGCATCATTTTTTTTGCATTTCCAAAGGAGGTAATTCACTTTGATGAAAGACAATGTCCAAATTAGGTTGATTCATATTCTAAATCAAAGATTCCACATCATTTGGTTACGCACTAGGAAAGATAACGATTTTTTTCAAAGCCTTTTGAAGCATGTCATGGTAAGCAGGTGATGTTTGAATCAAATTCCAAAAGGATATCTTAGTAGGAGTGTTACGAAGTTACTCAACAACATCAAATATTTTATCTCTACACTATGGAATGTTAGGTGTGGGTGGGAGATACACTGGAATGTGAGTTTGAGTTTGATTTGGTTGCTTATTGTTTCTAGTATTATATGTGTGAGCTACAGTATGATAACTCGGTTGCTTCGACACATGATTAAAAGTAAGTTGTTTTCCAAAGCTTAGGATATGGCCAAGAGGTTTAGGAGGTCCTATAATGAGAGATGAATTAGGAGGTGACTTAGGAGGTCCAATAATTAGAGAAATATTAGGAGGTCCAAAAGGAGTTTTAGGAGGTTCAATAATTAGAGGACTCTTAGGAGGTCCAAAAGAAGTTGTAGGAGGTCCAATAATCAAGGGAGATCTAATGGCCAATTATGCATTCATAACCTCAATGGATTTGATTTCTTGTTGATGATCTTATGTTGAGGGGGGACCTAAGGTGACCTTAGCATGTTCATCTAAGAAATACATCTTACTATATTTTGAAAGAAAACTATTAATTATTTCATCCTCTTGTCCAACAATATCTTCCAAAGTAGGAGAGGTAGGGGAGATAAACAAACAAGATTCTCGTGACACTCAAAGATTGAATCTTCTAACAAAAAGATACCTTCATCACAAGTAGGAAATATATTAGGAGATGAACAAATATGATTGTAATGATTTTCATTAATTGCGTCCTCTTGCATAGAAGCATCCTCACAAATGAGAGAGTTATTGGGAGATGAATGAAGGCTAGGCAAACTGATATTAAGAAATGTGTCAATGATTTTATCTTCTTGCGCCATAATATCTCCCCAAATGAGAGAAGTATTGGGAGAGGTACAAAAATGATTCTCATGAAACTCAGTGATTGGGTCTTCTAACACCAAGGTACCTTCTTCACAAGTGAGAGAGGTATTGGGAGAAGAACAACTATGATTGCCGTGATTTTCCATGATTGAATCCTCATGCACCAAAACATTCTCACAAATGGAAGAGATATTAGGAGAGTGACTACCATGCTTGTTAATGATTTCATTTTTTTTTCCTTAGATTATGCTCATAAGTAGAGAGATTACAATCATAAAAGCCTTGTGATACTCTATGAAAACCATATGTTTGAAAATGAAACCTATCTCTACTTGCCTAGGGTTTTGAATTTTTGAAAAAATGAAAAATAATCTATCCAAATTATGCAATGTAAATAATTTTCCTATAGATATGATGAATTTCAATACTGAAATGCAACAATTTTTCCCAAATTTGCAAAAAATCAAGAAAAGTGATATTTTTCTTGCACATGCAATAACATTTTTCTAGAATTTCAAATAAGATAGTTGCAAGAAGAAATAGGATGATAATGTAGAGACAAAGATTTATGTAGGAGTTTATTGAAACACTTGTACAAGGACAGGGTCACCCAATCACAATTGGGTCCTTGATTAGGGTTCAAAAAACCTAATAAACTAAACTTTTATGTTGTTTTTTAATGTTTCTTTCTCTAGTTGCAAATAGGTTGAACAAATGATATTTTTTTAGTTTTTGCTCAATTTAGGACAATGTAATGTAAAATGCAAGAGTGAAACAAAGGTGAAAATATTTTTAGAAGATTTGAATGCAATTTTTTGATCTATAATGCAATAATTGGCTGATTCTAAGATTCAATATCTTGAAAATTATGACTTGGTGTAAACTAGAAGAAAAACAATGCAAATTCTTTTCAATTTTTAGGCTTAAATGAAAGATGAAATGAAATGAACAAATTGAAATTTTAACCACCTAATGGATGTAAATTGGATGTAAAGATGACTAAAATAAATTGTAACGTGATTTATGATGCAATATGAATGCAATTTTTTTGAATTTTTTATGCCTTTTAAAATGCAAAAAATGAAACCCTAAATGAAAGATGCAAAACAATGCAATGCCAAAATTAGATCTTGGGTGAATTATGGATAATTATAGAAGATATATATTGCTAACAAGTAAGGTTCACCAAAATGAAACATTTTTGGTGACCTTAAGTTGAGTATCCAAATCCTAGGGTCAATTGTTCCATCATTTCTATAGTTTCATTGGGATATAAATCAACAAGGTGTATAGATTGAATTTCAACCTCCAAAGTGAGCCAATCATACCTAGATTTGTATCCTTTTGAGGATAGGAAAAATTTGGTAATGATTGTGATTTATTTTCTTAATTAAACTAAATGACCTAATGGAATAAATGCAATTATCTGACAACTGATAAAAAAAAATAAACAAGTTCTAATAGATCTGGAAGGTGCATACTGATGTGTACTTCCCTAGAAAAATTAGTCCTATTATGTCTACAAGTATGAAGTTTCCAAATCGATACTAATTCCTTGTAAGGGTGTCCTTCTCAACTTTTGGGGTCCTCTGGTGTCAGATCTAAGCTTTTGTTTTATGATTGTCCCATAGTCGGAGTGTTGTAAATAAATTATTTGAGTTTTCATGTCTTGACAAGGTTGATGACAAAAAATGAAACAATGCAAAATGGATCTTCAATCTCTCTTCAATCCACTTTAAACATGCAACCTGCACATTCACAAAGGGAAATTTTGTGCCATATAGGGGCTTACCTTAGTCAAACTCCGTGTTAGTGTTTCCACTTCCACAATGGCAATGTCGATGATAAAATATTGAATAGAAAGGAAGGAAATGATGAATGAACACAATGTTGTAACTCACCACCCTTCAATGAATTCCTTCGAGGACTGTAGATATACACATCTCTTCATGGATTTTGGATCTTTCTTGCTTGATTTGCTTGAATGATTGAATGCTTGGAGACCTACAACAATCTTAGGCTTCACATAGCATGGACATGAACACACATAAAATTTGACATGATGTTGGATCTTGAATTTCTGTAATAATGCTTTGATATGATTCTCTTGAATGCTCTTGACAATAATGTTTCTCAATTGTGTACCTTTGTTCTAGATATTGTGTGTTAGATTTCAAATGGTAAAATAGCTACATATTTATAGGTGTTTATCCAATTTCTCAAAAATTAGAATCTAAAAGACAACATTTCATATTTGAATTTTGGATATTAAAATACTGCCAATAATATATTTGAATTTGGGTCTTGGCTAAAAAGGGGGACCCAGTCACCCTTGGGCGAATGGGTCCTAGCCCAAATTTTTAGGACACTCAAAGTCGAGGATAATTTTATAATTGAATGCATTTATTTAATACTTGTCCAACTTCAAAAAATTGTTAAAATTAGGCTTTGGAATGCATAATTTGGAAAATTAGATGATTAATTAAGTCCAATAAATTAGGGGGACAAAACATAATGTGAAATTGTAAAGGTATACAATTTTCTACACTACAAAATATTCTTCTTAGGTATTTCGCCTGGCTATAGCTCTTGCAGTACTTCAACCTATTTCATCAAAGAAAGGGAAGAAAACTATTGTGGTTGAATCCTCCCATGCATTGTTTATATCTTGTCTCCCAAGGGCACTTCTTGTTCCTAATCCTCCAAAATTAGATCCAGGAAAGGTACCCATATGCGAGCTAGACTACATGCACCCCTAGCATCTCTTGCTCCATCTATAAATTTTTAACTTCCACCACTTAAAAAGCTAAAGATAGCTCCACCTATATCCAACAAGATTTTTCTAAGTCATCTCAAGTATTTTTCTTGGGCTCACATAATCAATGAATTAAAACAAGCTTGCATGTGAGTGGAAGCATCATAGGTGTGCATTAGCCCATGAATAGGATACTTTGGAGATGGTAGAAGATGAACATCATCCTCCCATGCAACCATCTCATAAATTGGTTATGCCCAATTCTTCTTCTTCCACTTCTAAACCATCAGCTAAAGTATCAAGTCCACTCCACCTTCGGTCCCTCTTAGTTACCCTAATGAACCTCATCATATTTAGGTGCAAGTTTTCATAACTCCTTCGATGGACCCACCTTTGATTCCAACACTTCCTAACATTCCACATTTTTTTTATCCTCTAGATATGCCTAACACCAAGCTCATATCTAGTGTTTCTCTTGCTATGCATCTTGTTGCACAATGCACTCACCATCAAATTTGTCCAAACATCCTCAAACATACAACATCAAGATTGATCTTTATATTTGTCATCAACCACCTAAGCACAAGTTTTTGCAAGGTCTTGGTGGAACCCCTGAAATTTTCCTGGTTCCACTAAATTTTTTGTGATTAAACCATGATAGTCATTTCCCTAGAGTTGAGGTTTTACAAGTTATTCATGTTCTCACCCTTGTTTGGTCTCTAAGCTTCTATTTTTGAGTTGACCGGTTGTATCTGGTTCCCAGTCCTTCCCATAATCTTTCATCACCTTAAGTCCCATGGTTTTACTGACCCCTTCATCTTTCTTCCCGTCGTGACTAGGTGGACCCTTTTAAAACAACCTTTGGTGCATGTGCTTCAAATATTCCTTAAGTCAAGATCTAAGTGTTTGCATCGCCCATCGCATGTTCATTCTCAAATTTACTTATGCAACCCATGATGAGCGATGCCCTCTCTTCTCTCTCCATCGGCCACCTATAGTCCCTCGCATGTTCATTTGCCTCCATGGGGAAGTAACACCCAATGAGCGATGTGGTCAATCTTTTGAACCATTTCTACCTTTTTAACTATCGTCGGTTGTCTTGTGTAGATTGAAGCGAGACCCGCGACCACTGATATGTAAGTCATTTCCAATCACTGGGATAGAATGCTTTGTTGGTTCACCTTCACCATGGAAGGGGTAACAAGTGATGAGCAATAAAAGGTATAATCAATAGCCACAATATTTATGGGACTAAGATCAATGGTTTGTATCTCGTCACTAGCTCTGCCACCATCGTTGGTTGAAGTCTTAAAATGGGTTGGAAGCAGAGATGCCCGATGCCATATCTAAATGGGTGACACATAGCATTCACCTTGCCCATTGCCCGGTACATATCAAATCATTGAAAATACATTATGAGGTGGTAAAGACATGCAAACCGTAGGATCAAGTCTTAAAACTTGAATATCAATGGTGTGCATTCAAACATAAATGGGCAACTGATAGAGTGGGTATTTTCACTTGCACGAACTCCCTCGTGCCATTAATGGTGCTTGTACTGAACCAAGCAATTGTATAAGGGTTTTATGTTCAATTTTCTGCCCTACCCATGAGAAGCTAAGGAAAGTTGCATAAGTTGCTTCCCGGGTAAGTCACTGTTGAACATTGAAAATTTTATTCTCTTGCAGAATTGTCTCTATATCTTATATATCTATAATCATACACTAGGGTGAAAGTAGGGTTTTTGATATTGTATGAATTGGTGTGTACTTTTGGTTAGGGTGATATTGGAAGGTTAATATTACTCTATAATTGTAATTGTGAATTTTATACCATCAATTTAGCACTTAGTCTGAAATTGTAGTAAAAAAGGAAACCCTAGTTTAAGAAAGGATGAGCCAGCCAGGTGAGTCGTCAACTTCTAAACCTGTACCAAAGAGAAAGAGATAACAAGTCTCTCAAGAAACAACACGATAATCTGAAGGTCTTGACAAGAAGAAAGGGTAACCAAAGAGTTATGTTTGTTTTATGGACAAGTTTCAGCCTCCAGACGTCAAGGCAAGCGACAAAAAGGCCACAAGAGAAGGGGTATTAACCTCAAACTTTAAGGACCTCACAACAAAGATTGGTGACATTGTTGTTTCAAAGTCAGGATGGGAGCTATTTGTGAATTCTTTTAAAAGGAGGGATGTTGTACACCTTGGCCGAAACGTTTGGGGATATGACCTAGGAAAGCTAGTTGTCCCGAATATTTTTGTGGAAGTGGAATTAATGTTGCAACTCATAGATAGGTATGATGATGTCAATAGGGTTATTATAGGAACGTCAAGTAAGAACCTCCTGGAGATAAAAAGGAGAAAATTCATAGAAGTTTTTAACATGAACCCTGACGCTAATGAAAAAACTAGCATGGAGAACTTGCAGAAACATTATACTACTCATAGGGTTGGGTACAGAAAAGGTGAATTACCTAAATACAGGTGAGAAAGGGGTTCCACATTTGCACTCAAGGAAGTCAAACCCTTGGATTGCAAATAATTTGTTGACTAATTCAAGTATACATATAATATGTTGTGTCAGGTGCTTGGGATTAAATGTGATGGAAGGATAACATCATCCCTGCTAGTTATGATTGTGGATATCCAGCATAAGTATCAACATAAGTGGTTTGAATATGCTCACCTTGTTGCTAAGAAACTACATTATGACTTGATACAGAGAAAAATCCCATTGAATTTTAGGAATTACTCATTGTTAATGCATATGCTCCTGTATCAAGGAAGGGAGGTTTTTAGTCGATATCTAAAGTTGAGGCCGACAGATGAAAGCAACCATAGATTACCTATACAGAACAAATAATTTAAATCAAATCTTACTTATAATGATGATGGTTATCGTAGTTATCAATTAATTTTACCATTCTCTACTTTGAGTCGCGAGGTGTGAAGGATTTGCCAAATTCTTGTAAATGGTTGTACTCCAAGTGTTGAATTGAGAATGTATCTGTTGAATTTACAATGTATGTGAAGGTGTTATGAAATAGTGTTATAAATATATTGTGGGATTACCCTCCTGGGTTTTGCAGAGCCCAAAGTGTAGGAGGAAAGCTAAATTGATTTTTCTCGGTCGTTGGTCAACCCCTTTCATGCTGCTTACTATTGGAAATGGAAAATCCATAGGCTACCTATGAGATCTAATTGGATTTTTAAAAGAGCCAACAAATCCCATCCCATAATTTCATGAGAAGAAACCCAATATTCCTTCTCCACCTCACCAAGACCTTTCTTCATTAGTTCTTCTCAAAGAATAAGTTCCAACTTCCTTTGTGCTTGTCAATGCTCCTCCTTTGAAGGTTAGCAGTGGCATTCCTATTTTGGTCTATTATTACAATGCATTCAACACACTATCCTCCCAAAAGATTTATGTTTGAATCATTGGAGGATATTCTAGTATTTTCCATGATCTTTATAAGATCATTGACAATCACTCCACAAGATGTCCAGGATGATGATGTTCTCGCAACTACATCATTGGATCTTGTTGCAGGTGAGACATCTTGCACTATCTTAGTGGTAATTACTTTGCAAGCTTGACTTCCCTCTCCATATAATCAAGATTGTGAAGCCAATGATTTGCTAGAGGAAATCCCCTAGAGCATTACTTCCTTATCTTTAGGAGATATGTATTGTTTGATTGTTTGTATTCCACCGTGCTTTCATGTATATGTTTGTGATTCTTACCTGGAGGACCCATGGTACCCTTTTAGGTACATGGATATAGGGGAAGATAATATGTTATCAATTCTTCTTTATGTATCATCATTTTTATATATATTGTATAATGGATTTCTTTTTCTTTCAGGGATGATGCAAAGTTTTGAGACATTTAGGTCTCTTCCATGTTCACCTAAAATTTGTATTTGTTTTCATGTGAATCTTCTTCCTTTGTACTTGTTGTTCTAGTGTATCGGAGACAATATTTCAATTCATATATTATATACATACATACACACACACACACACACACACACATACATACATACATACATACATACATACATATATACATACATACATACATACATACATATATATTATGAAATCATATTGATCCCAAGTTCTTGGATCCCTTAGTAGTTTTTATGTAGTGAATGTTGTAGTTTTAATGTGGCATCCATTGTAGTGGGTGATATCATTTCATGAGCACATGTTATGTGTTTCATGTTGCAATATATTGTTTTATAAATTTTATGATTTTATCTTCAACTTAAAATAACTTGCACTCTTTGATTCATGAAAATTATTTTAAGGGGGGGTTATCACAATGAAATTCATATTGAAAATATAAAATATTGTTAATCATTGTAAAAATTTGATAACATTGAACCACCTATCATGGGACAACTCGTTAGAATGTTGGTTCTCATATGTTTTATCATTTTCTGTGGTTGTCTTGCAACGTAGCTTGCAACAATCATGACCTAATCAAAATTATGACATGGTATCTAGCATAATACAACTTGCTAGCCATACTTGTTAAAAGTATTTTGTCAAAAATCACTATTTAATATTTAATCTCATAATTTTAATGCATATTTGTTTGCTTCCTATCATTTTTTCCTAACATGTTTGTCTATAACTAACATGTTTTTGGTAAAAACCTTTCAACATAACATAATTGTTCTATGTAGTATATCTTAGTTGTTTTATATGTCTTCTCCCTAGGGGAATATCTACATAGAATTAAGAATTTTCATCCTCTACAATATCCTTAGGTAATTTTCAAAGTTATGTTATTTCTACTTTAGCACACATATTCAACATGGTGCATATGCTTGCTAAAGTTGGGAGAAATGTAGTGTCAAAAATTGTATACCACTTTGCAATTTTAGATTACATGGAATCTCCCCTTTAGCTTGATAAATTAAATATCTTAATTTTAATATGATGATATCAAAATACATTTATGCTAGAAAAATTAACTTGTCTACAAATTTTTGAGTTCAATTTTTCAAGGTGATAGCGCTACACATAGAATTTGCATGACATGCTAGCATTCTACAAAAATCCATGACTCACAATCATTGAAATGTTACGTTCTTGGGAATCTAGAAATTTAATGCTGCTTTTTCCAGTTGTGACCTACATATGCTCTCATACATGCTATTTAAAAAAAAGGAGATTCTTTCCTTGGCAAGAAAAAGAAAAAAGACTAGGTTTTCCCATTTTTTGGAGAGACACAAATTTTTGCTTACATCTCTACAACTCTTGAAGTTTTGAAGCTTTCATCTCAATAAAAATTTCTCTACACTCTTGCATATAATTTTCTTCATGGTGAGATTGAAAAATGAAATCTTTTTGTAGCTTTGAAATCCTTCTAGAGGTTTGTGACAACTTGTTGGTGGACTTCTCTCAAATTTCTTGCTTCTCTCACTATGGGTAATTTATAAAAGCTAACATTTTGAAATATTGTTGATATCATTGTGTTATTGTTAATTTATTTCCTTTATCTAGCATTGCATATGTTGTTATCAATCTCTTATTATTTTCATCTTTTATCAAAGTCCTATTTGGTTTTCCATTGAGGTAGAAATATCAAAATGGGGGATTGCCTAAGAATACACTCCTGAGCGGCATCATGCGTTCCATTTTTGTCTTTTTGTTGTGCCAAACAGGCTTTCCTCAGCCCAAAAAGCATTTTGTGAGCAATTGATCACAATTGAAGATCTCAAAGAGGCTGTCAGCACTATGGCCAATGATAAGGCCCCGAGAATTGATGGGTTCTCATGTGAATTCTACAAGGCACTTTGGGATTGTGTGGGGAAATATTTGCATAATGTTTACCTTGAAACTTTTCATTCTAAATCCCTAGGTAATCTTATTAACAAAGGTAACATAAATTCATACCTAAAACTAGCAATCCTAAGGATATCTATAACTAGCGGCCCATCACGCTCCTCAATGTCTCCTATAAAATTATTGCCAAAGCCCTTGCTTTAAAAATCTGCTATCTTCTCCCTCAGATTGTGCGCCCAAAGAAAACTGGATTGATTAAATCCAGGTTCATCTTGGACAACATTATTGTTGTCTAGGAAAGCACATAATGGGTGAGATGCTCTAATCAAAAGGTAATTTTTCTCAAAATTGATTTTTCCAAAGCTTACGATTGTATAAAATGTAATTTCATACTTGCTATGCTCTCCATGCTAGGATTTGGCCCTCAATTCATCCATTTTGTACACATGTTCTCTGGAAATTTCGCTTGCATCACCACTAATGGTCGCTAGTCCCAATCCATTAGTCTCTTCCGCTCCATTCACCAAGGTTGCCTGCTTGCCCCCTCAATTTATGTGATTTTCTGCTTAGGGGTTTGGTTATCTTTTGGATCACTCTGTCTCCCAAGGGTTGGTTCATGGCATCTCTTTTCCTAACTCGCCAGCCCAACTGGTCAATGGACACTTTGTTGATGATTCCTTCCTTACCTTGCTAGAAGAAGAAAATAATGTCAAAGCTGCTCTTGATTGCCTAGAGACCTTTTGTTTGGCCTCTGGTTCTACCATCCAATGACACAAAACTTTGTGCTACAGACAGTCCATACTTCCCAATCCCCTCTAGATACAATAATATGGTTGGAAGTAGATTTCTCTTGGAAAAATCTTTCGATTTCTTGGCATACCTTTCACCTTTTAGGCTTCTTCTACTGATCTTTAGCAAGCAATTTTATCTTGGATCGAGAAAAAACTTTATTTTTAGATAACCAAGCCGCTCTCTTTGTCTGGTAAATTTCATATTTTCTCCAAAGTGTTAGTAGTGACTCATTTGTATTACTCCTCACGTTAGGCCCCTTCCAAGGCCTCATATGCTAAGATAGAAAAGTTGCTTCGAGACTTTCTCTGGACCTCTTCTGAGACTCACTGAGGTTTTCACCGCATTTCCTGGGAGTTTTGTTTCCTGCCCAAAGACTTTTGTGGGTTTGGTCTTCTCTCCACTTAGTATCAAGGGATTACACTTTGTGTTAAATGGATTATCAAAGCACTTACTAGAAACAAGGCCTAGAAAATCCTCCTCATGCATTGCATTCAGACTAGATATCTTGCCCATAGACCTTCTTGGAAAGGAATTGGATTTAAAACCCTTCTTGTTATGAGGGATCTATTTCAAATTGTGGGTACCCTTGTTGCCAAAAGCATTTGGCAGGTCTGGGAGGTGGTCAAGCCTTGGCTCCGTTGGGTTGGGTCTAGATTTTGTGATGGGATTTCACTCAATCAGCAAAATGTTTGGTGGTCACCTCTTTTTGCAAGTGCAAGTTGGCCGTTGGCCAAGATTTTGTGGTTTAAGGCCCTTAGGTTTCACAGAAAGGGTATCTAAACCCTTCAAAATTTATTTCATAGACCCACCATGAGTATTTTGCAATGGGAACCCTTCGTGCTCAATATGGTTTTCAAAACCATGACCGTGAAACTTACGACAACCTATTGAGTGCCATTCTGGTTGATATGCTTCATAAGGTGGGTATCCATGCCACCAAGCCTTGCTAGAAAGACTGGAAATGGTATTTAGACACCCCGTTCAAGAATTACAAGCCTCAACTTAGCTATCAATGTATTTTGCCTCAATTTCCCATGCTCGACAACCAGAACCAAATATGACACCTTCATTCCTCAATATTTGTTTGACGCAAAATATTTTCTGCTACTTGGTCTACAAGTGTTGAGCCAAAGCTCACCCACTTTGCTTGGTGTATTATTTTCCAAGGCTTACCAATGGGGTCTTGACTCTCTCACTTGGGGTCCAGGACCCTCATTTCCCTTTTTGTGGGCAAGATGAGTCGTTTAAGTATCTCTTCTGGTTTGTACTAGAGAGCTCAATAGCTGTGGAATTGGATTCATGATTTCTTTTGGTCGTTTAGGCTAGATCCCTTCTCCTAGCATATGAATTTGTTGGGGGACTTTCCCAGGATCCCCACAATGTATACTCAAATTTGACACACTTTACAAGGTGGAAATCCTATTCAGTATTTGAAAAGATAGAAATGCTTGCATATTTTCTCATAGCCAAATTCATAAATTTGTTTCTTTATATTCTATAGCGATTATCTTTTCTAATGTTCTTTTGTAGATTTAAGTACAAGCTAACAAATTTGTGCTTGAAGTTTCCCACCTTTAGGAGCTTTTGGACCATTGGGTAAATGCCCCTTGCACTATGGCGTGCATGCCTCCCTCACTCACTTCTTCCCAGGGTTGGTCACCTTTGCGAGGCCGACGAAGAAGTGGCTTTACCGAGATTTTTTCTCCCATTCTCAGGCTCCTCCTTTTCACAACTCTCACCCTTGCTAGTGATCACCCTCTCCTCCTCTATAGGATTACCTGGGAGTGGCCTTCTAGAGGAGTGGCGGGTGGTGGAGGTGGCACTTCTGGGTGGCCTTTTGCTAGTGTTGTGAAGGTGGTTCTTGTTGTCTTTCTAATACTTCTAAGTGGCTCTCGTAGTTGGATTTGGAAATTTCACCTCATCGTGAAGAAAAAGAAAAAGATGCTGAAAAAGATGACGACGGTTGGGCTCCCCCTGATGTCACTCCAGACCCCATTGATGTATAGGGGAAATTGGATGGCAAGTGTGTGTGAGAATATGTGGAAAAACTAATAAGTTAAACTAAGACACCAATGAAACATTAGATTAAATTAAACTAATTAAAAATAAAACAAACTCTAAACAACAACTCCTTCAAAAGCATTCCATTGTCCTCTATCTCCAAGGATCTATTGTAAGTTGCTGGCTCTTAGTTGGTGTATGCAGCAGCTTTGGCAGAATGATAACTTCGAAAATGAGTTTATGCAACAGGCATGTCCATTGCTAAATGATTTAAGCTATGAACTCGAAATGCTATGCTATGAAAAGATTGCTAGAATGTTGGTTAGAATGCAACTACAGTAACTATGCTAAATTCACAAAATCTAAGATGAATTCTACTCACTAAAGGGTTGTATTTATAGATTTTTGGAGGCAAGAATCTAGTTGGCAAAGATCAATGGTCAAATTCGAACCTGTCAAGATGAACGGTGAGAGATTCTGGAGGTTGAGAGAAAGATGGAAGGTTGAGAGAATAATGGAGAATGTTTTCAACCCACAAAACTACCTCACTTCAAAAATGGAGACAACATTCCGTTTTTCATTTTTAATTATAAGAGTTGGTTGGGAGTTGAGGATAATTCAATTAAATAAATAATTTATTTATTTAATTTCATGTGACATGGATTTTAGAAGCTTCCATAATTAAATAAATAATATTTAAATATGCGAGGGATGAAAAAGGTGTGTAATTAAATATTAAGAATATTTAATTATGTGAGAGGTGAAAAAGGTGTGTAATTAAATATTAAGAATATTTAATTATGTGAGAGGTGAAAAAGGTGTGTAATTAAATATTAAGAATATTTAATAATGTGAAGTAAGGAAATTGTTAAATTAAATATTTATAATATTTAATTTAAATATGGAGTGAAGAATGAGTTAGAAGAATATTCCATTATTTGAATATAAAAATTCAAACTTAGAACAACATGATAATTAATATAAATAAATTATGAAATTTATTTGAATTAATTAAGAGGAAGATAATAATAATTAAATAAACTTATTTATTTAATTAAACTTAGAAGAACTAGAAAAATGAACGATATAAATAAATAAATTTATTTATTTATATGTAGATGACTTTAGAATATTAATTAAATAATTCATATTTAATTAATTAATAGGTTTTGCAATGACCATTTTTAGATGTATACATTTTGCCCCTCTTTGAAGTGATGTGTTTTATGCATTGCTTCAAAGAAAAATTCATGAAAATTTTGCCCTTGACTTTGATATTTTGAATGATGATGCTATATGCCCCCTCCGGAGATAAATCACGTTGTTTGAATGATACTGATGATGATTCAAACATTTAAATGATTTGAATGAAATTCATCGATTTATGTCCCAAAATAACACTCCATATGGTAAAAATAAAAATAACCCTACCTTATTTACCCCCTTAAAAGGTGGAAAAGGTAAAAAGTCATTGTCATTTGAACAGTAGCCTTTTGTGATTTTTCAGCTCTGAGAGAGAAATTTTTGAGATGTCGATCCACTACGAGCGCCACCGATTTGAGCGAGCCCATAGACATCGGAGACCAGCTATCTATGGCCCTCTGGTAAGATCTTGTAACCTCTCCTAGTGAATCTTTACTGAATTTCGTACGGATTTTTCATTTTTTTCATTTTTTTAAAAAAATCCGTTTCAGCGCATACGAGCCTTAAGTTAGCGCATAGACTAGATTAAATAGCACATTTATGTTATAGAGTAGTGCATAGAAATGCTAGTTTAGCACATCAATGGTTTCGTGCATAGGATAGATAAATTAGCGCATAGGTGAAAACCACATGCACATGATGCTCAAGTAGCGTATATGATGAGGGATTTAGCGCATAGGATAGAATATCGCATAAGCTAGATAAAGTAGCACATGCCCTTGATCCTTTAGCGCATCGATGTTTTAGCACTTACAACCTCTATTTTAGCACATCCATGGATAAATTAGCACATTGACTGATTTAGCGCATTGAAAGACTGTTTTAGCGCATCCATGAATTTTGGCTAAATTTGAAATTTTGAAATTGATTTGACAATTTTTTTATGGTTGTTGTTGTATTAGACAATTGATTTAATGATTTTGAGTAACACCAAGGATAGATTGACTTGATTTTGATGTTTATCTGATAAATTTATTCTCATTCTTGAAAACAAATAGTAAAATGATGTTTATGCTGATAAGTTTGCTTTCCCTGTTTGAAAAACAAATAGTAATGACATTATGATATGTTGTTGATGTTGATTTGATTCCAATGATTATGATATGATTAAAAAAAAATTCAACACTGAATGAAAAAAACAAATAGTAATGGTAGATTTTCTGCTGATATGATTCTCTTGCTTGATTTTTGATGATTTGATTGAATGATGCTTTTAATTATACAAGAGGATTTTAAAATCCTTTAGATTAGAGAGAGGTTTTCTCGTACTAGGGAGATGATTCCCAAATTATCCTAGCCTGAGATTGGTGTGATTATTACATGTGGTTTGGGATCACTTCTGAGGATCCCTTAGTATAGGGTCAACAGGGCACTGTTGACCGCACTGGGTGAGAGATGGCATAGTGAGCATAACACTTTTCACTTACCGACTGGAGAGATTACTATTACTCTAGAGGATGTGTACATGATTTTGGGTATCCCTATAGTTGGTGAGCTTGTGGTTTATGAGCACAAGGAGATTGGAGGTATAGATGCTCTTCAACGAGTGTTTCAGGATCCACACATTAGTGGATATGAGATCCCTGGAGGGAGATGGTAGAGGATTATGCCTCACTTCCCTCAGTTTTGGTAGGTTTCATTGGTGGATTTTTTATGTCCTGACCGTAGGTCGAAGGGACTATCCATTGGTTGGGGTCGGATACTGGAGGACATGATCCTTCATCAGACCAAATATGCATGGGGCTCATGCATGTTGGCCCATTTATATCACGATCTCCATTAGGTGGTATACACAGATGGGAAGAAAATTTCTTTCGGAGTGACTCTTCTTCAGATATGGGCATGGGAGCATATTGCCATTACCTACCCTTTCGTAGGTAGAGACTGTCCACTTGGCCATCCATATGTATATGCATATACAGGTCCACTTGTCCAGCCTAAGCTGGGAAAATTAGAGTACTGGCGACGAGTATTGGATGACATGGACACAATCATCTAGAGACCTTATACAAATTGTGAAGTTTGGGATGGGGATGAGATTGAGTTGTCGTACTGCGGCATATCTAGATACATGATTGATCGTACTCCTTTCATTATTGAGTGATTTTTGGTTCTTCAATTACTTAGACAGTTTGGGGGAGTACAGGGCATTCCACAGGGTGTGGCCCATTATGCTAGGCAAAGAGAGGATGTGGAAGAGTGGGGTTCATTCATCCCTTTTGAGGTAGCTAGGGTAGAGTATACTGATTTACAGCCAGATTATTGGGAATACCATCTTGAGGTGGCAGGCGCTGGCATGACTCAAGAGTATGCCATTTATTTTCACACACATCGATTTTCGAGACTAACTAGTCTGGATGAGCCAACTCTGTTATATGATGGTGCCGCATTACAAAGAGCTCAAAGGAAATCGTAAGCACAGACAGGGGAATAGGCTAGAGGGAAAGCTGGGGTACAGGTAGAACAACCACATGGGGGAGGGGAGGATATTGGTGGGGTTGTGATGGACATTTATGAGGAGGAGGATGATGACAACTCCGTTGATGATGATGATGATGGGGATGATAGAGTTGGTGGAGGGAGAGTGCTCTTTGATGTACCCTTCAAGACTAGGCCTTGTACAGCTAGAGTGGTGGAGCAACCTAGTACTTCAACACCATGTATTACTATCAGGGCTCCATCATAGGGACAAATTGACACACTTTGGACCCAAGTTCAGGCTCTCCAGAGCCAGCTAGCACAAGTGCAGGCTACTATTAGCTAGCTATAGACATAGATGGTGTGGCCACCACCGCCAGACCCATAGATTGTCTAGCTCACAGCAGAGAGACAAATTCAGAGAGCGGTGTGTATAAGAAGAGGGGGTGGCAGAGAGGCTTTTGAGATCAGTTGAGAGTACCTTCATTGGAGAGGTTGCAGAGGGGTTGGAGACTACCCGCTAGGTGGAGTATTATAGGATGAGATAATTTGAGGCAATACCCCTTGAGTGGAGGATAGCTTATACGCAGTCAGGCACCCGATTGCGATCCCACTCACACAGTCACACCAGGAGTGATATTAGGAGTGTGCTACAACCTATCAGACAAGAGATAGGTTCCTTAAGTAGCAGAGATCCGATGAGACCCACCACCTCTGGAGGCAGTAGTAGTCATGATCCCCATCCAGATGCCCCATAGTGATGATTATGTATACACCCCTTTATTGTAATTTATGTATCTCGTTCAAATATTTGATATCCTTGTACCATGGACATTTATTTTGATATCAATATTATGATATGCAGCAGTGATTTTTGATATGCATGTGTCTTTGATTATGCTATGATGAATGGTTATGTATGCATTTTTATTTCTATATGTCATGTTGTTTATGATTATGCATGCTTATGGATGATGATATGATGATGGATGCATATGATATGAATTATGATGATGATGCATTTTATGCACTTTGATGTATGCTTATATATATGATGATGTAACTTTTATGATGATGATTATGGTTTGATGAATATGCTTTATGATTGGATGAACCTGCAAATGAAATGATTTTTATGAATTTAATATGATGATGTAATATAAATGATTTTATGGTTCTACATGATGTATGGAGTATGTACGTAATGAATGCAATACATGCACCTTTCTTTTTCCCAATGTATGATTATGTGAATGATGTTTGATGTAAATTGATTATGAAAATGATACATGAAATGATATGAAAATGAGGTGAAAAATTGACATAAAAATGATATGTGTGAGTGATGCAAAATGAGATGAATGATTAATGATCTGAAATAATGAATGATGATGAAAATGATATGTAATGATGTATATGAAAAATGATATGAAATGATAGTTAAAATGATGTATATGTCAATACTAATATGTAAATGATATGATGCAATGTGATATGATGATATTAAAAATGATATGAAGATGTATTGTAAAATTCAAATGATATGAAAATGATATAATGAAAATTAATTGCAACTAAAATGAAATGATATGCAATAAATGTCCAAGTGTATTCAATCAACGTCTTAAAAAGAGATATGTATCATTTCCAACCTCCAAAAATCTATCATACATCCACAAAACAAAAATCAATACAATCTAAATGAATCATGCAATCCTAAAAATAAAAAATGAACCATTTCACTATTGTCATTTCGTAAACCAATTTTGTGCTTGATTTTCATCACAGAGCCTTTTGATATGTTGAAAGTTAGTACAAGCATCAAAGGGGATATTTGTATCGATGATGACCTGAGTACTGCTTTCATGATGCTTGATATAGAAAGTTAATACAAGCATTGAGGTATAATTGGACCAAGATGACCTAAGTATTGTTTGCATAAACAAACAAAAGTTAACCATTTTCTTATGCAAATCCTCAAATATCACTATGTCTCGTGACAAACTTGCATAGTACTAGTGATTATCTTACAAACATCAATCAAAGAAAAATCATATTCCTTCCTTATGATTCTATTTCAGTTTATCATTGAACCACTCTAGAGATATGATGTCATCAAATGTCAAAACAACAACTCAACTTATGCTTTAAGTTTTTCATTCATTTTAATTCAGATTAAGATCATCCAATTTGTTCAGTCTCCTATTTGACAGCTATTTTGACCTAGTTTGATTGGATATTTGCTTGTTCGGATACTTGACACATGTTGTCATTTGTCTTCCAAAAAGGTTTAAAAGTGGATTTCCCCCAATGAACTTGCACTTTGACTCCTGATAAGACACAACCTAATGCTAAGGATAACACTAATCATCAAGCCATGGTGAAATCCTTGTTGTTTCAAGGAAATGTTGGGTGCATGATGTGGATATGATGGCTAGGCATGCATGTGATGCCGATGAAAAATGGATATGAATAATGCAGAATGTATCCTAATAGATGGGAGAGCTAACCAAATTAAAAACAATGCCTGTTTGCCAGGTTTTCACCATTTGTTTTTATTGCACTTTTTCTAATTTTATGATGATTTTTTTTGTTGTTACCAAGATGCCTGTTTGCCAGGTTTTCACCATTTGTTTTTATTGCACTTTTCTAATTTTACGATGATTTTTTTTGTTGTTACCAAGACGCCTGTTTTCTAGGTTTTCATCAAGGCAACGATTTTATTTTATTTTTGTATTTTTGTATTTTTTTCTCTTTTTTGACTTTTTTTTCTCTTTTCATATTTTTTTGTATGACAAAAGGATGCTTGTTTGCCAGGTTTTCACCCTGATGATAATTTTTTCAGGACATTTTCTGATTTTTATGGATTTTTTCATGACTTTTCACACTGTTTTATTTTTATTTTTCAAACATAGAACTTCTTTAGGTGAATGTTGTTGGTTGGATCTTCAAGTAGGTCCCCTTCTGGCATTGATAATTGATATACCTCTGATCCATATGCTACAATGATGATGAATGGACCCAGCCAATTGGGCTCAAACTTGCCTTTCTTTTCCCTATCTTGTTGGTTTCTAGGATTTTCTTTGAGGACTAAGTCACCCACTTGAAAAGTTTATGGTTTGACTCTGTGATTGTAACTACAAGACATAATTTGTTGATAACCCTTTAAATGATTAGTTGCAATTTGTCGCCACTTTTCAAGTAGTTCCATCTCTTGCAGTCTTGATACTCTGTAATCCTCATCAGTTATGAGTCCCTTTAGTGAGACCCGAAGTGAAGGAATTTCAACTTCTAGTGGCAAGATGGCTTTTGCTCCATAAACCAAAGCATATGGGGTAGCACCTATTGATGTGTGAGTGTCGGTTTTGTATGCCCACAAAGCTGGATTTAATTGGACATGCCAATCACGCCTGGTGTCATTCACTGTTTTCTTCATAATCTTTAGAAATGTTTTGTTTGAATCCTCTACTTGGCCATTTCCCTATGGATAATAAGGCATAGAGAACCTGTGTTGGATGTGAAATATTTTATAGAGTTTATCAACATCTTGATTTTTGAAAGGTCTTCCATTATCTATGATGATAGAGTTGTGAATGTCATACCGACATATGATATAGTAAAAAATTAAGGACGAAATTTGTTTATCGGTAACAGTTGTTAAGGGAACAACTTCAATCCACTTAGTAAAGTACTCAGTGGTCATGATAATGAACTTGTGTCCATTTGATGATGATGGGTGTATCTTGCCAACTAAATCCAATCCCCACTAAGAAAAAGGCCATGTTGTGGTGAAGGGTTGTAATTCTTGAGCAGGAGCATGAATGAGATTTCCATGAATCTGACATTTTGGAAAAAAAATCACAAAGATGAATGATTCTTTTTCCATGGTTAGCTAATAGTAACCCATTCTAACAAGTTTCTTAGCTAAGGTTAGTCCACTTGAATGAGTCCCACAATTACCACCATGAACCTCTTGTAAGGCCTTTTCTGATTTATCGTGTTTGAGACATCGAAGGAGGGTACCATCAAGACCACGTCAGTATAAGATGTCAACAATTAGGGTGTAATGAGAAGATTGGCGTATGAAATTCCTTTTCTAATTCCTAGACAAATCTGGGGGCAAAATGGTATCTTTAAGATAAGCGTAGATTTGGCCATACAAGGGAAAATCAAAACCAATTAGGTGACAAATGATTTGGGTTTCTGGATTATCATAGGCAGGATAAAAAAATTGTTCCACTAGGAAATCGTACTGTTCTTGGTTCTCTGACAACTGTAGTAGTGATGCAATTTTAGCCATGGCATTTACAACTTTGTTATCAGTATGTGGAATTTGTGTGAACTTGATCTCAACAATTTATTTCTTGAAATCATCCACCATGTTTTTGTATGGCATCAACTTGTCATCTTTAGTTTGATATTCATCATTTATTTGATTTATGACAAGTTGTGAATCCCCAAAAACTTGCAGGTCTGTGATTCTCCAGTCTCATGCAATTCTCATTCCAATTAAAAATGCTTCATACTCAACTATGTTATTTGTACAAGGAAACATCAACCAATAAGATTTTGGGATTGTATGTCCTTGAGGTGTGGTGAAAATAATTCCTACCCCCGAGCCATGTTGAGTGTAGGAACCATCAAAATAAAGTGCCCATGATTGCTTAATGGTTGTTGTGACTACATCAACGCTAGGAAAATCAATGTGTATTAGGTGTTGTTCTTGTAGTGGTGCTTCTTCCAACTAATCCGCTATGACCTGTCTTTTGATGGACTTTCGATCCACATAATGAATTCCAAACTCACTTAGGATCATGACCCATTTAGCCAATCTACTAGTTAGGGTTGCCTTACTTAGAAGATATTTTAAAGGATCAATCTTAGCCACAAGTTTTATTGTATGAGCTAGCATATAGTGTCGTAAATTTTGAGAAGTAAACACTATTTCCAAACAAGATTTTTCAATGAAAGTGTAATTTAACTCATGGCTTGTCAATGTTCTATTGATGTAATATATTGGTCGTTCTTTAACTGTTTTGTCCTCTTGTGCCAATAATGCTCCCAAGGATACTTCTGTTGTAGAAATATACAATATGAGTGGTTCACTTTGCACTGGTGGAATCAATACTGGTGGACTCATTAGACAATTCTTTATCTAATCAAATTTTGCTTCACACTTATCCTCCCACTTAAATGGAATTTTTTTATGTAAGAGGGGTGAATGGTAAACTATTATATGAAAGTTGTGTGATGAATCTCCTGATGGATTACAATAATCCTTGTAATGACCATAGTTGATTGATGTTCCTTGGTGGTGGCATCTCTAAGATGGCTTAAGCCTTCATCGGATCTACTTCAATTCTTTTTTCTGATACAATGTAGCCTAGGAGCTTTCTAGATTTTACCCCAAAGGCACATTTCTTGGGATTGAGTCGGACCTTAAATTTTTCCATTCTGACAAAAATCTTAGATAAGATATCTAGATGTCCTTCCCTTGTGTTTGATTTTTCTAAAACATCATCTACATAATCCTCCATGAATGTGTGCATCATATCATGGAAAATTATAGCCATTGTCCATTGATATGTTGCTCCTGCATTTTTTAGTCTAAATGAAATTACATTCCAACAATATGTACCCTAGGGGCATGCGAATGCGGTCTTATCTTGATCTTTAGTTGCGATCTTGATTTGGTTGTAGCCAAAAATCCATCCATTAGTGAATACATAGCATGCCATACAGTTAAATCCACAATCATGTCTATGTTTGGTAGAGGGAAATCATCTTTTGGACATGCTTTATTTAGATCCCTAAAATATGTACAAATTCTAATCCTTCCATCTAGTTTTGATATATGTACAATGTTGGGGATCCATTCCGCATGATGGAACTTTAAATTATGTTCTACAAGTTCCATTTGATCTTGCCTATGTCTCTGGTTCTACATGATGTTTGAGAAAAGCCTAGGGTTGTGGTTTTACATTTGTTTCCATGTATTTGTGTACAACCTTAATTTCTTATCTTATACCATGTTTTGGATCTATTCGGTCGTTACTTTTTGGAGGAGATTTTTAAAAACAACTTGAGCCCATTGATCTATCTAGGTTTGGTCCTCTTCTGATCCATCACTTTATTTTCCTTTGCTAGACTTTATTTCTTCCTAAGTTTAGGATGGCCCTGCGCTCCCCTTTTAAAAAAACTTCATGTCATGGTTTGCCATCGACCTAGTTATGTCCCTTTTTGTTTTAATAAATGTTTTATATTTTGTAGAGGGATTATTTTTGTGGACGTTGATAAGTGATCATTTGATATCGACCATTCCCCGCTATCCCGTGATGACCCCACCACATGGTTTTGACTGATCGCAATATCACGGGCGGGCGCCACTTGTCACATTTGGTGAAGCCGAAGGAATGTTGGGAGTGCTTTAATATATTAAGCCGGCTTTAATACATTAATTGGCAGGTTACTAAAGTAGGTATAAAATACATATGCTTCAAATGGACGGAGATGTTTTAATCTCAGCAAGAAAGATGCTCAATGTTTAAGGTCAGAGTTGGAAGCTATTTTGAACAAGCAGGATTGTCGATGATTAAGATCTACGGTTTCCTGCCATCGCGTGATCAGAAGTTGGAGGGCGGTTACTGATTGCGATATTAAGGGAAAGGCGACACGTGGATTTCCTAGGCGACGCAGAAGGTGGTGGGCCATTTGCCATGGTGGAGGTCAATGTCAGATTGATTAAAAGGCTGTTGTTAGATGTTCTAGCCAAAGTGAAGGATCAATAGATAATATTCAAACCTCCATCAAATGTGATTGGAGCCATTGGTGCAGTGCGTGAGTGAGCTTTAATGGTGGATGAGACATTTTTTGGCACGATTTGATTGAATAAAATGACTATTTTTCTTGTTCTATTGTATCACAAAGCATTCGAGCAATTTCATAGAGAAATCTTAAAGTCGAGGAGGAATTCACGAGTTGTTGCAGTGAAGAATTAGGGTTTATGCAAGTACAAAGCCGTAAGTTGAATTTTGCATCTCCTAGTAAAATTATAGTCTGAATTTGGGGAATTTTTTGTGTGGTTGTTGGAAAATTTGTTGAAAATCGTTTTAGGGTTATAAGTGAGTTAAATTGTTGGAAATTGCAAATTACTTGTTTTGTAATTTTGCATTCTTGAGAAACCCTAGTTTACTCAGGATGGCACCATTAAATCACCATTTTAGCCAGATTGATTACTTGAACAAAAACATGTATGATGATTTCCTTGATCAATTGTCGTTGTCGACGAATGATAGGAAAAAGGGGCTAGTCCTAATGCAAGGAAAAATCCTTGGGGAGGGGTTAGTTTATAATTGTTTTAACATAGTTGATGCTAGGGTACCACCTAAGGGTTTGGAGATGTTCAGACTATGGTTTGGACAAATAAATCTACCTCATCCTTTCTCAAATGGATAGATTTATGATATGGGAAAATTGGTAGTTCCAAATGTGTTTCCTAATGCGGATTTGCTCAAGGTAGTGGCCATAAGGTATGATCCTGTCGCACGGGCGGTTAGGGATAGTGATGGAAGGGTTCTGGTGAATATTAACAAAGAGGAATTTTGACAAGTCTTTGATTTGAGTGAGCCCTGTGAATTATTGGTCCCTATCGAGCTTGAAGGAATGAAACAGTAATATGGGAAGATGAAGTCCCTTTTTAGAGCTAAGATGCTCCCACCTCATTTGGCTAGGGCAGGAGGGTCAAGAGTCCATATTAGCCCTAGTGATCAAGAGGCTTTTAGACTGGATTGTTTTTCCAAACACTTCTTGGCTACCTTCTATTCATTATGCCAAATTTTGGGTTTTAGCCCTAATACCGTCATGCCAATAGCATTTATGTTCATGGGGGTGCAGATACAACACCCAAATTTCTCTATAGTATATGATTTTTCTTCTTTCCTGGTTGAGAAGATACACAAAGGGTTATTGAAACTGTATTAGAATGATACAAGCATTCCCTTTTACTGGTATTCTACACTTATGCACATGTTTTTGTTCAAGAATGCTGACTTTTTCTCTGAGAAAATGAGATTGAATCAATTTGTCAATGAAAAAAGGTTGTCAGTACAAGTGTGGACTTTTGACCTTTCAGACAATAGAGAGAATGCCAACTATGTACAATTTGATAACTGCTTTGCATCAAGACTGAGAGCCAAATTGATGGTGAATTTACCCAAGGTTCAAGTACAATTGCATGATTTTCTTAGGCCCAAGGGGAGGAGGCCTGATTTGAAGATTTTCCACAATTGTGGTGATATTATCCCATATCCAGTAAGCATTGTTTTGAGGTTATATGGTTTTCAAGGGACCCCACATATATTGCCTTATAATGTGCCACCAAGGATCGGATTTGCTGAGGTCGTGTGGTAGATTGGATGCATTCCTGAAGATAAACTCACTAGAAAGGGTAAGGGGACTTTCTACCCTGATTATATGGTCGTGTCTAATTTTTTTATTTCAAAGGGAGGTTGGATGCATTTCGGAAAATTCTTTGATTTGTACCATTTAAGTTTTGCTCCTAGGAGGCAGTATGATCTTAAGGGTTTCTTTGCTTTGTTTAGACAAAGAATAAAAGGTGCTAAATTTTTTCATGAATTCAATTTCCCTGAGGACCTGGTCAGAAATGAGTTTGATTTGAATAGGTAGGACTTGAATAAAGAAAAATGGGTAGCTTATGATAAGCTATTGGCTATTGTACACAAGATGGATCCAAAATATGATCAATTGATGGAATTCAATCCTTACCATAAAAAGATTGATTTTTTGATAGAGAATTTCAAGGAAATCATGGGTATTCTAATGACAAAGAAAATAAATCTAGAGTTGGATTTTGGTATACAGGAACAAGCTGCAAGGCCATTCGAAGAAAGTCCAATTTACCAACCTCCAAATGACAAGCCTATTTATAGGAGAAAAAGGGATGACAATAGTGATGAAGAGGAAAGAGATAGAAAAGGAAAACAGGTAATGAAGCTACATGAACAACCAAGCTCACATATCAAAACACCTGGGGCTATAAAAATAATTGATCTGGATTCATCACTAGAAAGGAGTCCCTCACCACCACCATCATCGCCAAGCCCCAAGAGGTGAAGGATTGAACAGTCCCAGGAGGACTTGGTGGATGAAATTATTGTTACTGACCAAGATATGAAAATGGGCATGCCTTCCCCTCCATGACCAATTGAGTTAATTTTATTAGACCTGGACATCAAGGGAAAATGTGTACAGGATGCAAGAATAGAGGCTTGTAAAGAATTCTTGGATGATGATGCTTTTGTGAAAACACTAGTCTTCTTGCAAATGGTATGGAGGATGAAGTTGGAGGAATATCAGGAGAAGTGCAAGAAAAGAAGAGAAAAAAGGCCTGATAGGTTAGATCAAGAAAATGATGATGAGGTGAAGGTTGAAGTAATGAATGAGTTCAAGAACATCACTCTAGAAGAAGGGAGAAAGTTGGTTAATCAAGTTGGTGTCTTGATTCTACCTGAGTGGGATATTGCTCATGTAGTGGCTTTTAATGCTATTTTTAAGTCCAAACATCCCCTCTAGAATTTAGAAGAAGAAGTCAAGGCAACATTGTAAGACTCTGCCTTTAGTGAGGAATATGAAACCTTGGCAATATGGGCTTTGGCCCCACAAGGAAGAAAATGAAGTATAACTGATATTAACACAAATTTGAGGGGAGGGTTAATAATTAAAAGAGATTTAGAGACTTCAACCATAGAGGCTACAAATTTAACTATGAATGTGGCCAAATTGGCACAAAATATTGCAGAGGGAGGAAGCTGAAAAAAGGAGTCTTATAGAAAAGTATAATTTTATGATTGGGGAGTATAATAAGGTGCAACAAAGGAATATTGAGCTGAAAACAGAAGTGGAAAGGTTAAAGTACAAGCAGATTGGGGAAACATCAATTGCTCCTGTGATTATATCATTGCCTTCCACGTCAGGGTCATTGTTTCTTGTTTCCCCCATTATTTCCACACCAGGATCTCCTAGTCAGACTCCTTCCCTTAGCCCCAGATTGGAACCAATTGAGGAGGAGTTAGAGTGCTCCATTGATCCAAAAAATAAGCAGTTAATGCAAAAAATTGCAGAGCTACAAGACTCTTTGAAGGTAAGTGAGGAGAGTGTATTTTCAAGACAAAGGGAAATTGTTCTACTATTATGCAGCATTTGAATGAAAAGGTTGATGATAGGTTGTCAAGTGTATATTCTTCTTATTCTTTATTACTAGGTACAATAAAGAATATTGTCAGGGATCAGGAAGTAGCAATACCATTAATTGAGAAGTGGATCCCTAGGGCCAATGATTTAAATGTAATGTATAAGGCCTCAAGATTTGATGTCAATAATAGGCCATAGTCATTAAGACCTACTCAAGTGTTGTTTAAATCATTGCAAGGTTTTCAATTCTTACCAAATGACTTGAGTAGGAAGATTAGGGAATTGGTAAAGAGTTTTGATGATTGGAGTGACACACTGCTACCTGACATAATTGATGAGTAGGGTAATGGCAGGGATCAGGCTAATAGGGTCATCAATGCTCAAATTACTTTAATTTGTGATGACTTAGATTTTGATCTATTATTGAGCTGCATTGATAAAATTATCAACACCAATTCATTTCTTGAGTCTTTTGAACGAGAGGCAAACCAAGTGGCAGTTAAATATACACCTTATAGTGTCAAAGTAAATGAGGTAATCAATTTTAATTGGCCAAGTGATGAGGAATACCAGCAGTGGGTGAATACATATTTAACTGAATAGTAAAAGTGAGAGTAAGCTTCTAACAGTTAATCAATCAACTGTTGTAGTTATAACAATTTCTAGTTTTGTTTTGGTGGCAGTTTAAGCGCAAAGTTCTTGAAGATTTTTTGCTGCATCAAACCCTCCTTAACGGGCAAGATGGGAATGAACAAGAAGATTCTCCAGGGGAGGTATCTGTTTTAACCAATTTTTGAAATGTCACAAGGCGGTCGAAGTGGCTGGTGACATGTGTGCTTTTTGGCCCGATGCTTGTTTGCTCCTTCATTTTCTATAAGAAGGATTTCAAGGCCAGAAGTACGAGTTAGCAAGTTAGAAAATTTTGGTCGAGTCTAGGTGAAGTTGCAGAGCAATTGTAAAGTATGATAGTTATAGAATAAATGCAAGTTAGGTTTTGAGTCATTTTGTTGTAGGTTTTGAATTCATGGAGATATAATGTTTTATGATAGTACTAGAATTTGAATTAAACTGATAAATTTGAGATCATGTCTCTCCTGTGTACAAGCATATTTGAATTTTGAATGTGATCAAGGGTTATTTTGTTCATCTCACTGTTGTGGTGTGTGCAATTCTTGTTTTAGCTTTAATTCAAGGAGTTAATTAAAATGCTTAAATGAGATTGTAGGTTGATATGTTCTTTACAAGGATTTGATAAGTAGTATTGAGTTAGGATATATATTGGTGATATTGTAAGGCAATGTTATCAAAAATCTTATATGCTATGTGTTGAATCTATTATAAACCCTTAGGTGTTTGTGAATTTGACTCCTCTAATGAAAATAAGGCACTGATGTAAATTGTACTTGTTTGTGAGATTCAATATTTGTTTGTGTTCACTTGGAGCTTGCTACAAATTGAAAATTAATGACTATCTTTTACTTTGAAGTATTGTTGTAATTATCTCATGCTCCAAATGGATGATATTATTGATGAACAACCAATTCTATTCACTATTATCCCATTCTATTGAGCTATTGAGTGAGATTATTTGTTATTGTTAATGTTGTTTATGATAATGGTGTAGAGGTTGTAAACACATTAAGGGATCACCCTCCCAGGTCTTGTAGAGCCCAAAGTGTAGGAGGTCTTTAAAATCCTCATCAGTTGGTCCAAATCCTTTGAGTTGTGCCTAATTGGAATTGGAAGTTCCATAGGTAGATTAGAAGATCAACCTAGTTACAGTAAAAAATAACCAACACCGCATAGTCTATAGACCGAATTAATCCTACATCCAACAATTTCTTTAGTTCCTCCTTTACTAGCAATGCAACATTTGCGTTCATATTTCTAAGCTTTTGTTTCACGGGCTTTTCCCCTGGCATGATGGACAAATTGTGCATGATAAGATTTGGATCTAACCCAGGCATATCTACATATGACCATGCAAAATTCATTTGATTTTCCTTTAGAAATTTTGCGAATCTTGGCATTTCCTCTTTTGTCAGTGATACAGCAAGTTGCAAGACTTTGCGTTGTTCCATAGTGCCTAAATTGATAGTCTTTGTTGGTTATATCAAAATAGAAGATATTTTCTGATAGTGCTCAAGGAGAGTGTCAAGTTTCCCATCTTCCAGTGCCTTTGAAAGGTTTTCACCTTTAGATATGCTATTTATTTTTCTCTTTTCATGATCTAATACTGCCTTTTTTAGGTTTTCACTAGTATATCTTTCTCTTATATTGTTAATTTTGTAGCTGAGAAACTTGGAACTCTCCTATCTAAGACTTTGATCCTATGATTCACTGGTGGAACCTATTTCTAGGTTGGATGAACAATGAAATTTTACAATGGTTTCATCATCGGGAAAAGTTGGGATATCAATTGGTTCAGTTTGTTCCCAATCAATGAGTTCGGGATAGACCAAGGGAAATGGATCATCAGGTTGGGTAAGGTCATTGACTATTAAGGTCATGATATTGTTATCATTCTTTCTATGGGGAAGATCTATGATGGTATCCTCATGTTGATAATTCATCTCGCTTTGAATCGAATCATCATCACTCGAGTCAATATCGCTTTGTAGGATGTAGTCAAATGGAGGCCTTGAGCTTTCCCCTTGTGTGAGTGTGGGTGCATATTTTTGTACAACATCCACCTATTTATCCCTCCAGAATTTATGATAAAAAATGGTGTCCCATTCATATTCATTGGAGTCAGTGTCATATTGGCTTCCTTTAATTTGAGAATTGTTTCAGCTAACTCTTTATTAGATTTTCTTTGTATTGTTTCTTCCTTTGCATCTTCACCATATCGTAACCCAGTTTTGTCTTTTGGGTGCATTGTTTTTGATTGGATAGGTTCAACAATACCTTCTTTTCTATTTCCTATAGGGCCATTTCCTTCATAACCCATTTGTTGCATTATTGTATAACCCTTTCCATATTGCTCAGTGGGTAACTTGACACGTTGTATAGATTCATCTTCATCTTTATAGAGCCAATCAAGGATAGCTCTATCTTCTGGTTCATTTTCTTGAGTATCTACCTTGATAAATCTTCCATCAAACTTAGTGATGGGAACTAAAGCTTGTGTGCCCAATGTTGAAGCTATTGTATCTTGTTGCATTGATGTTGACGGTTGACCATGGGATCTTAGAGATATGGGTAGATTAGAGAGACATAGTGAATATTCTCCCACCCCATTATCTTTCAATTTTAGCTTGGTGCCAAAATTCCTTATCATTTCCCTTTCTTTTTCACTATGTTTAGAAGTAGAAATGGCTAGAGCCTCTCTGTTATGCGGGACAAATGTGTCTTGAGTTGCTCTAAGGTTAGAACAAATCTGACTGCTATTATGGTCTGCTATTATTGTCACTTCTTGTCTGTCATATAGAAACTTCAGGCATTGATGATAAGTGGATGAAACTGCTTTCATTTCATGGATCCATGGACAATCCAAGAGTATGTTACAGGATAGATCCCGATCTAGAACCTAGAAAAAGGTATTCTTCACAAAAGGGTCCCACTCTAATTGGTAGCATGATGAGGCCTTTGGAAGCTCTTTCCTCATCATTGTATTCTTTGATTGTAATTTTCCTTCGTGGATCTATAGATTCTTCTGAATATCCCAAAGCAATGATCAATTTTAAATTAAAAATGTTTAATCCGGCTCCCCCATCTATTAAAACATGTCTGATTTGAGTTTTATGAACCATGACCTCTAGATGAAGTGATGAATTATGGGGATGGGTCATGGAAGAGTCATCCTTTTCAGAAAAAGATAGACATGTGGGTGAGGAAAATTTTCCCACCATGGATTGAAATCTATTGGTATCCAGATCAAGAGACACAGTTGTGTCAACGAGTGCCTTTTCTAGAATGTCTTTGTGTGCCGGTGATATTTTGAGCAGCTCCAAGATAGAAATTTGAGCCGATGCTTTTTGTAGTTGATCGACCAAATTGTACTGACTTGGAGGGGGAACCGCTGACTTAGATGAAATTCATTTTACAATGATTTTGGCATGTCCCCTTGTTGTAGCATTGACCTCTCAATATTCTTTCTTTCCTTTGATTCTGATAGCATTGACTTGCTGATCGTCAGTGTAAATATGATTGATGGTGGTGTCGTAGATATTATTTACATTCTTTCCTTTGTCACCCGAAGATTCCACTTTCTGATAATTGGGGAGAGGATCCTTGAATGCCTAATTATCATCATTGGCATTATGTCCTTCAATCATTATGGTACGGTTATCAATCAAATCCTGAACGAGATTCTTTAACCCTTGGTAATTATTTGTCTTATGACCTTTGCATCTATGATAATTGCAATAGTATGATTCATTCCACGATGGTGGTTTAACTTGAGGCTCATAATCTCTTTGTGGTGGCAATGTGATAGCATTCTGATTCAATGGTTCTTTAATAATTGATTCCAAAGACTGGCCCAAGGGAGTAAACTTCCGTCGATTCGAGAAAAACTGAGATCTAGGCGCATTTGAATTTTGATTATTGCCAAGATTATTACCATGATTGTTGGTCACATTTCCTTGGTTGGAATTATTGCTTTAGTTACTAGAATTTCTTGCATTATTGTTGCATTGGACACCTGATACATTGAGAATGGTAGGCTTCACATTCACGTTGTTAGCATCTACCACCCCATCATTCACAACATTTTTATTTTGAGTCCAAAATTGTGATTTATTGTTGTTGTTGCTATTGTTGTTGTTGTACAAATTTGGGATTTATTTATCAAGGTTTAAAACTCCACGCTTGACCAAGGCTCCTTCAATGGTGATTGCATTTTCAATCAATTTTTCAAATGATTGAGGACAATGAAGATTTATCCTATAACTCATCTCTTGATTTAGACTATCGATAAATATTTCCATCTTTTCCTTTTGAGGAACATGACGTGAATATCTTGCAAACAACCTTCTCCACCTTTGTAAGAATGTGGTGAAGGGTTCCACAATATTTTTTTTTTCTCTACATAAATCAAGCATGGTTATTTGATGTTGTATATTATAGGAGTATTGAGATATATACTTATTGATTAACTCAAATTTTTTGATGAGGGGAGTTATCTTGGAAAGCCACTCCATGGATTTTCCACCTAGACTCTTTGAAAACAATCACATTAGGTAGGTATCTTCATGAGAAAACTCTAAGCTCATATTTCGAAAATCTCTTACATGATCAATGGGATCCGTTTTCCCATTATACCTATCAAAATTTGGGATCTCACAATGCTTTGGAAAAGGAATCATGTTAAGACTCCTATCAAATGGATATGGGCAGATATCTTCCAAATATATTTCTTTGTTGTACCCCCTTGTATTTCCTTTATTTTCCTTTGTAATGCTCTTATCCATTGAGTAAGAGCACTGAAATCATTAAGGGGGGCTTCAGGATCCTCTCTAATCCCTTCCATGTCAAAATCAATGGGTAGCTTAGCTCCTTGGTTGGCTAATGAAAGAAAATATCTTTCTTTGTTTCTTTCTAAAATTCTATCCATGAGAGTATGAAATTGTGGATCCTGTTCTGCTTCTTGAAGCATTTCTTCCGTTATTTCATCATTATTCGAATTATTCCCAATGCGAAGTTTTTGAAAAGGATTTTCTTCCGTATCACCACTATTTCTTTTATCACCCATGTTGCCTAATGTAATTTCCCTTTCATCTCCTTCTATGTTCTTTCGAGATCTTGTGATAACAGGCATAAGCTTTTACCAAATTTCAACTAACTTTGATCACAAAATGAAATAGTGCAATTTTGATGGATATCTAAGTCAGAATAGAATGAGGATTCTATTGATATGACTTATGAAATTTCTAATCTTTAGCTCGTGATTCCCTGGTTGAAAGGATGATGATCTTGTTGTGGGAATTAAACTAAAAATAAAAAATAAAGATGATGTTGCACTTTGTGAGATTTGATCACAGTTTTGTGAAAATAAGGATTTTTGTAAATGCTTAATGCTCCTAAGCTCTCTATTGAAAACTTGGTCAGGATGATTAGAATACAAATTTTTCGGTTGAGGGATGAAAGAGGAACGAATAGGCTGACTGTGATTATGCCTTTGAGAGAGAGCTCTTCTTTGAAAGAAAGCTCATGAATATAATGGTTCTAAATCAAAATCATCAGTGAGACCTCTAACAAATTTGTGATATCAATGAATAAAAGTTTTGTGTTCAAGAAATTTTTTTTGACTTTGGTATAAAAATTGTCTCCTTTTCAATAGCTTCTTATAACTGAGAGACTTCTTTGGCTTCTTAATCTTCTTCTCTAGGGACTTCTTAGCAAAATTTGCAGACTTTCAGACCCTAAGCATAGAAAAAGACTAGACTAAATGGAAAATGCGCTAAACTATCAAATCTATGTGTTGGACTGTTGCAGGTATGTGCTAAAACAGAGCATGAATGCATTGAAACAGAGCACAAATACATTAAAACAAAGCATAAATGCATCGAAACAGAGCACATATGCGCCAAAACAGAGCACAGATGAATTGAAACATACCAAGGATGCAGTAAACTATCCAATCAAAGTGCTGAGACAAACATGTTTTGACAGTTTGATGTTTTGGGATGATCTTTATCTGATTTAAAATTAGAAAAAACACGACATAAAGTAGAAAATAGTTGTTTGGAAGTGTTAAAATCTAAACAAAGAGTGTATGTTCTTGAGATTTTCACGGGTACTAAACAAAATGAGCACTTCAAACAGAATCACTCTTATTTGTCAAAAATTTCATCATAGCAACCACAACCCACATCTTAAAATTGTGTCGACTCACACAGCCATGTCACCCCCTAAAGGGCGCCCGTGTTTTTGTCTTTTCTAGGTGTGTACTCAAGGTTAGATTTCTTGATCTCTTGAACAAACAATTTGTGAAAATTATATGGTGAGTGTCTTGGGGGAAGATTCTTCCCTCCCCTTGTATTGTGTTTATTATGATGTTTGGATACTAACATGATTGGCTCTCTACACTATGGTTCGTAGTAAAGGTATCTGTTCGGCACGACAATAGAAAAAATCCCTCAGGAGACCTCCCAATCTTTAGAACAAATATTTTGGGGATGGTTATCTTGCTCACTTCCATTGAATATGGGTTTCCCCAAAATTCACTTTTGATTAGAGTGGGTCGGAAAACCTGGCTTTGGTTGTTCCCACTTAGGTCGTTCCTGTAGGGTGAGTACTTTTTCCCACTACGATAGGCCTTCTAAAGGATTTAATAAAACATGAAATGCATAAAATGAAAAAGGTAAGTCTGGAATTTTGGTCACCCAGTTAAGGGGAGAGCATAAATCTATTACCCAGCAATCAAAACAAACAAATGGTTCAGTTTTAAATCCCAAATGACAATTTTCTACACTAAGTGAAGATGTTGCTTCACAACAAGCATGGGATTCATTTTAACCAAGATAAAATAATGTTTGGTGACTATCCTAGGATTGATTAATTCTAGATTTAAGTGTCTATCCTAAGATTGCTTCATTTTACTTTAGGCAAAAAAGAAAAATCTATGTCCGCGGATGGCGTCGGAATCGGGATTTATTTTTACACTCCCTGTATGCACTAAAAGAACTAGTAAATATGCTAAAATAGTTAACAAATGCGCTAAAGGAACAAATAGGGATGCACTAAAATAATAAGTAAATGCACTAAAAGAACTAGTATATGCGCTAAAACAGGACGTCAAAGCGCTAAAACAATCCTCATATGCGCCAAAACACAACTCGTATGCGCAAAAACCGTAGGTCCAATCTGTCACCTATCAGAAAATTCTGCAATAAAAAGATTAAAAATGGGGCATGGCCCCACGATGGGCACCAAAAATGTGTGTGAGAATATGTGGAACAACTAATAAGTTAAACTAACACACCAATGAAACATTAGATTAAAGGAAACTAATTAAAAGTAAAACAAACTCTAAACAACAACTCCTTCAAAAGTGTTCCATTGTCCTCTATCTCCAAGGATCTATTGTAAGTTGTTGGCTCTCAGTCGGTGTATGCAGCAGCTTTGGCAAAATGACAACTTAGAGAACGAGTTTATGCAGTATGCATGTCCATTGCTAAATGATTTAAGCTATGAACTCAAAATGCTATGCTATGAAAAGATTGCTAGAATGTTGGTTAGAATGCAACTATAGTAACTGCGCTAAATTCACAAAATCTAGGATGAATTCTACTTACTAAAGGGTTGTATTTATAGATTTTTGGAGGCAAGAATCTAGTTGGCAAAGATCAATGGTCAAATTTGAACTCGTCAAGATGAATGGTGAGAGATTCTGGAGGTTGAGAGAAAGATGGAAGGTTGAGAGAATAATGGAGAATGTTTTCAACCCACAAAACTACCTCACTTCAAAAATGGAGACAACATTCCATTTGTCATTTTTAATTATGAGAGTTGGTTGGGAGTTGAAGATAATTCAATTAAATAAATAATTTATTTATTTAATTTCATGTGACATGGATTTTAGAAGCTTCCATAATTAAATAAACAATATTTAATTATGTGAGGGATGAAAAAGGTGTGTAATTAAATATTAAGAATATTTAATTATGTGAGAGGTGAAAAAGGTGTGTAATTAAATATTAAGAATATTTAATTATGTGAAGTGAGGAAAGTGTTAAATTAAATATTTATAATATTTAATTTAAATATGGAGTGAAGAATGAGTTAGAAGAATATTCCATTATTTGAATATAAAAATTCAAATTTAGAACAACATGATAATTAATATAAATACATTATGAAATTTATTTAATTTAATTAAGAGGAAGGTAATAATAATTAAATAAACTTATTTATTTAATTACACTTAGAAGAACTAGAAAAATGAATGATATAAATAAATAATTAAATTTATTTATATGTAGATGACTTTAGAATATTAATTAAATAATTCATATTTAATTAATTAATAGGTTTTGCAGTGACCATTTTTAGATGTATACAACAGGGACCCACTGCCTTTTGCTAGCACTGCCATGGCCGCTTGATGGCCCTTTTATTTTTATGTGTTTGTAATATTTTGTGCTTTCTAGGCTTTGCCAATGTGACTCTAGCTTTCTGGGCATAGCACATGTGACTTTCAAGGTGTGCCTTCTTACCACCCAATTTTTTTGTGAATATGTATGATTATCTTTTAAATTAATATAGATACTATGCCTATTCATCAAAAAAAAGGTGGGATTGATGAATACAAGCCCCTTAACACAACCAACCCAAACATTTCTCCTCTCTTTTTGTGTGTAGGTTTTTGGAACCTATTTTTCTTTGGAATCTATGTAGAGGTGATAGTTTGAAGTTTTTTTGTTTTTGTCCATATGATAAGCCAATGTGCCACACTATAATCTACACATGACAATAGTGTCTATGGTAGAGAGATTGTTTGAGTCATGGTAGCATCTTTAAAATCTATACTTGTTTCAACTATTATTAAATTGTTATTCATTATATAAAAACACATATTTGCATCAATGTTACAATTGGGAAATAATTTTGATTTTTTAAAATTAGTTTAATTTTCCATATTTTAATATATATTTTTTTATGAAAAAGTAACTCAAGTTGTTAAGAAGCATTTGACTTATTCTAATGTAATAGAAATTTGAGTTCTCAAAGAAAAACACTTTTATATAGAAGATATTATTTGGATTGACTAGGAAAGTAGGCTAGTTAAATATGGGTTCCTTTTAGTGATATTTCTTTCACATAAAGCAACAATATCATTCTTTTTGTAGAGATAAAAAGTATGTTGGGATGTCCCATGGATTACATGCTAGAATAGACTTGGCATCAACCACCATGTTGAAAATGAATTTTCTATATTGATTAATGGTAACATAATTTTCCTTTCACACCATTTGGGTTTTGTGAAGGTGTTGTTGACACTATGGTTATATATTTATAAAGAATTCAAATATGAATATGATCACATAGATTTCTACCTATTTACTATTAAATATTATTGCATCTATAATGAAGCTAAGGTAGCGAAACAACTTCCAACACTAATCTTGAGAGGAGAATAATACAAAACTTTTATAGATCTTTAATAGTTGCATAAACTTAAACAAGAATAAACATAAATATCATGCATACCAAAACACAATGATTTACGTGGGGAAAACCCTTTTGAGAGAAAAACCCCTCACTCCAAAAGTCGCCCAATATATTATTTAGTAAATCACAAGGATTGCAATATACTTGCAGAGCAAGCTTCTCACATGAGTATCACCACTCAGAGATCTAGAGACAATGCGACTGCTAACAGACTCTCAAAATACATCACAGTCTCTCACTCTGCTCTTTCATTGTCGCTCTCTTCAACTATAATGCAACACCTTCACAAAATAGAGTTGCATTCTAGGGCAATACATGCCAACAAAAATATCCATCGTTAGATCTAAACCCTAATAATTAACGGTCTAGATTTACAATGTATCAAATCTTGTCGATGACACAATAGACCATCACTTCATTCGCCACTTGTCATCACACATCACCAAACAACATTGTCAGCTTATCGGGTCCAACCTTAAGCTTCATTTTGTGTCATCATGTGTTGCCTTCATAGGTCCCACCTTCTTCATTAACGATCATCATGGATGAGTCCCACTCAAAGCGCTTCCTTCCTCCTTATCACTCCATTGCTAAGTCACTAAAAATTTGAACCTTAGAATCTCATGTCGAAGGTTACGAAGTTCTAAAAACCCATGACTCACTGACAACAAAGAGATTGCTAAGTCACTAAAAACCCGAACCTCATAACCTCTTGTTGGAGGTTATGAAGTTTTGAAAACCCGTGATATGCCGACAACAAAGAGATCACTAAGTTGCGAGGTTATGCAAATTTAGAACCCCACAACATAGGTTAGGAAAACTTGGAACCCCACGACTTAAGTAACAAAACTATTTCACCTATCAACAATAAACATTATATAATTGCAAGGTTGAGACACAATTTCCCAACAAATCTCCCACTTGTCAAACACCTTGCAAGAGAAATGAGAGAGAGTAAACATTGTCTCTTAATTGCTATGGTCCAAAAGGCCTAACATCTCTGAACACCATCTGAACTTCTCTATACTCACTGGCTTAGTTAAAGAATCAACAACATTCATCAAACTCTCTAGCTTAACTAGTTTCACCCTGCCATCAGGGAAAACTTTAGTGGAAAATCTTCACCAATTGGCGAATTCTAGGAATCAGGCAATTCAAAATTGGCGAATTTATTGTACCCAACAGGGTGTTCAAATTGCCTAGATTTTACAAACTATCGGTCCAATGCATGTCCATTTGCCAACGGTTTTTTTTACGAGGCATGTTTAGGCAATAAATTCGCCATAACAGCCTACACATTTCCAATGGACCGATTAATATTTTTGCCTCGAATCCAGGGGAACATGTCATAAAACACCAACATATTCGCCAATACTATTAAAACAACATTATATGAGAACCCATTTCTCCAATTAAAATTTACAAATAGTTGCTTGTGAAGACCCATTTTGCCAATTAAAATTTATAAATAGTTGCTTATGAGGACCTATTTCGGCAATAATATTTAAAAATAATTACATTTGAGGACACATTTCACCTTGAAAATTACAAAGTATCATTGTAAAAGCACGTAGGATTCACCAAATTTTTAGAAAACCATTTAAAAATCTCACAGAATTCACCAAATATGGATTGATATAAATACAATTGAAACTATTATTTATTCTTACACATTTTGTTCAGTTTTGAGGTTCTACTTCTCGATTCAGAAGTCAGCGAAAGCTGGAAACGTCGACTCAAAGGTGAGTGATCATTTCTTCATACTGTTATTAGTTATTAGTTATAATAATAATATTTATTTATCTGTTTTCCATTCTTGCTTCAGTATTAAACATGATTTTGAGTAGGGAATGTGATCTATATTCTCTGTTGGTCTGTCCTTCTTAAACAAGAAGACATTTTTTTCCAGCTTTTTTTCGAAGTGAGATATCAATATGTCGAGCAACAAGGGTAAGACTCCTGAGGGTAATGAAGAGACTGGGAGGCCATCAAAACACCCAAAATGTGGAGGTACCATACAGTCTTTGGAATTGGCAAAGCTTCTAATCCATCGGATCAAGGTGGAGTTGCATCATCAACTCTTCCACCAAATATTATTGAAGATGGCATTGACAATACCTCACCGCCATGGGAAGGTCAAGGTGAGATTGTCATTGAGTTAAATCAAAATGTATCAAATGAGGATGGAAATACTGCAGAATATGTTCCAAGGGATACCCTGGTTAGCCAGAATGAGATAATTGACTTGGATGACGATGATGTTGGTAGAAAAAAAAGAAAAGGCAAATCAAAATTGGGGTTCGAGTGGGAAATGACAAGGAATTTTCAACTTGGTTGGTTGTCGAAGTACCCATTCCTTGAACTAATGGGGGTATCAAAAGAAAACGATATTGAAAGGGCAATAGAGGTTAAATGTAAGATTTGTAGTTGGAAATGTGGAAGAGACAAGATGATGCAACTAAATCTTGACACTATAGAAATTCATATTGATAAATTTTACGAAAAAACAAATCATAGACGGAAAGGAACAAGCAGTCATACGATGGAAATCAAAGGAAGAATTTCTTCATGTTAAGTATGCCATAGATTATGGAGAGCATAACCATATAATGTCGAAGATTAAAAAATGTGAAGGTACACTTGAGGATCATTTTGGAAAAGCCATGGCAACAACAAATCTGTCAAAACCTGTTCAGATGAGTGTTGTTTTTCATATTTTGTCTAGGGGCCGTCCTATGATAGACTACCCATAATATTTTGATTTATTATATTATTTGAGTGTTCCCCACTTTCCCTTCTCACATTGGTCAGTAAACATTGGATGGGAATGAGCGAACTATCTTGCTGTAGTGGAAAAGCAATATTTAAAGGAGAAAGTAAAAGAGTCAAATTTCATTGCATTATCTTTAGATGAAGTTACTGCGGTAGACAATACTTCTTGGGTTTGTATGCATTTGTATACTATAGAAAAAAATGTTCACCAAGCTCATCTTCTTTGTGTTCATAAAATGAAGGACAGTTCAACATCACAAAATCTATTTGAATTAGTCAAGAAATCTTTGAATGAAATTATAGGTATGGATGAGTTGACAATTGCCAAAAAGTTGGTGTGTGTAGGAACTGATGGAGCTATAGTGATGCAAGGTCAAAGGATCGGTGTTTGCACAAAGTTATGAACTACTTGTGCACCATACATGCTTGGAATTCACTACATGGCCCACAAAATGAATTTATCATTCAAAATTGTAAGCAAGTTTCCTACAATATCAAAAGTTGAAAATCTAGTTCGCAAGATCCACGCATACTTCTACCGAATTCCCAAACGTTTCCTTGAATTTCAACATTTTGTTGAGGGAATAACACCTAGAAACAAGCTTCTCAAGGATGTTGATACTAGATGGATCTCCCTGCATGGACCAATGCAACAAGTTCCTTCAGAATATCAATCCTTGATTGGAGTGATGTACGAGAATCATAACACAGTAGACAAAGCTCCTGACCTCTTACATAGGTTAAGAGATATAGAGACACTCTTGACTTTAGCTAGTCTTCTCCCCATGCTAGATGAGATGAATAATCTTGTGAAGAAATCCCAAGACATAACTATGTATATTTATGAATATGCCAATCTACGTACACTTCAATGCTTGGCCCTCGATCATCTATATCTAGATCTAACATAAGAAGGCACAAATTATTTGATGTGGTGGAAAATTACTGATTTGAATAATCTTGATAATTATTTACAGTTTAATGCAAGTGGGAACTTATGTATCTTTATACGTGGATATGAGATACCAATGTACCATTGTAAGACAACCAAGCGCTCTAGTAGAGAAGTACCTGTTAACGAGGAAGATTTTAACGACATTGTTAAATCTGTTAGTGATAATTTGAAGGAAATTGCAAAATCTCTTTCCTCAGAGATTCGTGAAATATTCCCTTGACATGAAATACTTGAAGCCATGGGTATTGTGTATCCTCAATTTTGGGTAAACCGAGATAACCCAAAATATTTTCATGATTAAGTAAAAATCTTGATCGAACAGTTTTTGAAAGAGGTAACATACAATGAGCAGACAATAGAAGGAATTTTAAATTAAAATAAGCTTAGAAAGAAATCTAGGAGTTATGCAACAGCTATGAGGGACCAGTATAAATCCATGGGCAAGGAGAAGGCCTTTGAACCATGATCAATAAAAAAGGTTTGGACAAGCTTAGGTCAGAGTGAAATATTGCATGGTTCGATGTCAGAATATTTCAAACTTGTTGATTTATGTCAAATAATGATATTGGGTTTGGTGGACGATGAGAGAGTTTTCAGTACATTGGGGTTTTTGAAATCAAAGTTAAGAAACAAACTGGACAAGAATTTTGAAAATTGCTTGAGGATGAAAGGAATTATGTATAATGTCAAAAAATTTCCTTTTGAAAGGGAAGTCGCAATCTGGAGGTCCACATGTGAAAGAAGAGGGACCAGGTTATGCAGCACAAGCTCTCCAATTCCAAGTATCATCAGTACTGGTGGTCGTGGCAGTGGGCCTAGGACAGATGACAATGATATTAAAATTGACACAAATCACACAATGAATGTTGAATTTGAGACACAGGCCGAAGAAAGTGAAGAGCATACTCAGAATCAAGATGAATCTTTTAATTTATCTCAAGATGAGCATCGGTTTGAGGACCCTGACTCCGTTTGAGAAATGGAAGAGAATTAGCAGGTTTTAGGTATTTTTACTGCACTTCATGAATCAGTTTCCATTGTTCCAAAGTCCAAACTATAGTTGATGATATTTTATATTGTATTCAATGAACATTGAAATTGTGAATCATTTCACTTCATGATATCTTATTTTATATTGCACTCAAGCACTGCATGAATCATATTCCAAACTATAGTTGATGATTTTTTATATTGTATTCAAATAAATTGTGAATCATTGCACTTCAAAATATTTTATTTTATATTGCACTCCATGATATTTTATATTATATTGCACTTCATGAATCATATGCCAAAGTTAAACTCTAGTTGATGATATTTTATATTGTATTCCATCATCCATGAAATTGTGATATTAAAATTTAAATTTGATCTCTTAAAAGGAAATTTAATTTTTCTTTACAAAGAAACTAGCCTCCACCGAGTCCACCCCACTTATCTTCCACATATCAATAATCACAAAAATATATGACACTTTGATTTTATGATTCATAAATTATGAACAATGCAAATTGTAGAAATTTGTGTGACAAGATCCATATTATAGCCTACATTGCATCCATAAATAAATTTGAAATTGCGTAGTGACATAGTCCTTCCCCCATTCCTAACAAAATTCAATACCATTAGCCTAGCAATACTTCATCGACGAAACCCCCATCACAGTCCCATCGATGGCCCAATGAAAATAGCTCACAACCTAGTATTGGTGTAACAATACTCTATCAGGCTAACTCCTAAGGTGCTCTCCCGATATACTGATAGAGTCAAGTTGTCAACAAAAGTAACCATGAATTATAACCATGGGAATGAATTATCAAATTCATAAAGTATATCGGGGGAACTATGGTGCATTGGGGAAACATTATTTGGCATTCCACCGATAGAATGAAGGATAGGTTTCCATCGGTGGAGAGGGTGGCTATCGGTGAAAGACTGATGTGACATCTCGGGGCATCATCGACATCGAGATATTTGAAATAAATATTCTTTGATGACAAGACTGAAAGACGGTCCATGGATGGTGCATTTATGAACCAGAATTGAAGTGAATTATATCACAAGTTGATCGCATAGTTGTTACAAAATCTTGGAAGATTTCGCTTAGGGTAGAAGCAGAAAGGAAAAAACTTGGAGTTCTGACGTAGCAAAAACCGATGGACTGTGGAGGTGACTCGATGAGACTCATGTAAGTACTTCAGAACCAGCTGAGAAGCTATTTTCATCAAAAGCTTAAGATTTAAATAATGGAAGAGAGTACAAACAAACCCAAAGCTAAAAAATAGAAAACCAAAAAGACTAGGACTTTGGATCAACTGGACATTAAAAAGCCTAAGACACTCCTAAATGAAGACCTAATAGATCAATGCCCTAGGTCGAGGCCGAGACCAAAGACGAGTGCTCAAATGAATCCTTCCATGGATCAATTATGGGACAAACATAAGGGCTTAGGTGATATTTGGACACCACAACAAGGGTACAACCTCTTCATGTACCATTCGAGAAAACAATTTAGGTTTCAACCAGTTTGCAATTCGTGGAGGTTGAACCTGGGAAGACTTGTGGTTCCCAATGCATTTGTGAATGTAGAGCTAATTAAAGCTCTTGCTATCATATATGACCCCAAGAAAAGAACTATTCGGTCACATGGCGAGGGTGGCATGCTTGTTATTTCTACGGATCTCATTTTTAATGTATTTCAGTTAGAGTGTTCACTGAATTTATCATTCACGATCAAAGATCTCTTGACAAAGTATCACCACATGGATACCCTCTATAAGAGATGGAAATTACCTTTGCATAGGCCCAAGGATGAAGGAGGCCAACTCAAGAGGTTCTCTATTAGTGAAAACCCTCCTTTCCATGAAGATTTGTTTGAAGAGTATTTTCGATACACCTATTATTCAGTTGGTCAGGTTTTGGGAGTAGAGGTTCCACCTCTCATGTCGATTGTGTTGGAAGTGGATTCACTCTAAGAGGGGGGAGAGGGGGGTGAATCAGAGTGGACTAATTTAACTTTTAATATTGAATGCATAAAGAAACATTTACAAATTTAACCCAATGTGAACATTAGCACTTTAGATCAGATTGATATGAAACTTGACTGACATTTACAACCCATATGAAAAGCTTCATGCGATATTTTCCAATTAAAGCTTTATGAACAATCTTGTTGTGCAATATCAACAGATCAATAAAACTTCATAATATGCAACCTTGACTTGCATTTGACAATATTTTGAGCATATATAATGAGTACAGAATGCAGAAGTTAATTCACTTTATAAAAGACATTTTTCCACCAGAATTTGCACAATCTAATTTTGCATGATAGACTTGAGCAAACTTACATAAAAAATTTAAACAACCTTAAAGTATCAGAGAATCGACCAAATGAATGAGCACAATAACATAAATGACTGAAGAAAAGATTATGCAAGATAAACATAGATTACACAAATGAGAGACACAAAAAATTTCGAGTGGAAAACCCTCCCTGGGTAGAAAAACAACTCCTAAACTACCTTACCGGCTTAATTTCAAAAGTTATTTTGACAATGCCTCAATGGTTGATTTCTGAGCACCGACTCAAGGAGCACCAACCCCTTTTCTGTTTAGAGACACCAATCTCAAGGAGAACCAACCCTTTTTTTGTTTAGAGACACCTATCTCAGGGAGCACCAACCCATTTTCTTCTTTTCAATAGAACATACAATGATACAAAGGATCTCTCTATTTCTCTTGATTTCTGTCAAGTGCCTTTTGACGGAAAATGTGTAAAATGCTCAAAAGTCAAGACCAACTCTTCAGTGTTCCACCCATTATCAAGCCTTAAGACATCTTGAGGAAAATCTTATCATAGTCAGAATACAATCTCATCAAACTATATTACAATGATACATCTTTTATTTCTTTTCTCACTGTTTGATTTTCAACCTTTTTCCATACACAAACTACAAATCTAACTACATACTGTGTTTTCCAATTTTCAGCATCTTAAATGCAAATAGACTTTCACATCTCTAAATAGTAATACCCTTGTTTCAAGTTTTGATTTTCTATCATGATAGAACCCTAAACTCATTGTTTTTTGGCTTTTTACAGAAAACATCATTACATATTGGAAGTATTACCATTGTGTTTCGAATTTCACTTTCCAGAAGGTTATACAAGGTTGTTTTTCAGGTTACAAAATGACTGTCAAGTAACAGATCTGATGTTGCAGTGATCATGAAAGAAGATTCTTTCTTTCTGTTGAGGATAGAACAGCAAAGTCCAAGAATAGAGGTGTGACAGAGCATATCTTCACTAGAAGCCTGCATATGCAGTGCTTACACAAAAATAGTGAGAGCACATCATTTAAAATAGAAGTGATAACCATTTTTCCTTGACTGAACCAACAATGCATCATAAGTATTTTTAGCAGAGTGAAACCATAGGAGTTCTGACAAATAAGCTGCTATGAAAAAGAAGTAACTGAAACCCCAACCAACATGCAATCGAAAGCTATTAACCATGAATTATAACAATTACTCACGAGTGCCAGAGAGGCTAAGAGAATATTCTGAGATCTATACCCATTATAGAGATTGTAAAACTTACGAAACTAAAATCATTGTGAAGTGTGACTGAACTAACTTCACAAGAACCGTTATCCATGAACCCAGATAAGCAAATGCAATTTTTAACAGACTGTAACAGCAATGCCCAATAATAGAAAAAAATGTGGCTCAAAATAACCTTTACTGAGCTGAAATGGATCTGCAAACCAGACAAGGAACAAATACCTATCAAACAAAGTTTCTATCAAGGAGTAGATTACCAAATCTGCAGAGGAGGAGAAAACGACCACACAACCATCCAAACTCGTGCCTACACCCAATGGCTGGAAATTGACACACAGAGTGGCCATTGTGATGGTCTTCTTACTGCTCCCAATCGTTGTCCAAGAACAAAAATGCCAGGGATAACAAACAAATGGTCGAGCGCAATGATCCATGTAAGCAGCCATAAGGGTTTCAATCAAAAACGTGAAAAGAGTGAAGTGAAAAATAGTTTGCCCTAATCTTCCAAAGCAAGCAAAGTGAATTCCTTTGCAAAATATGATAGCCATTTGGAGTCCGAGAGGACAAAACAATTAATCAAACAAAAACACATAAAACACATTGAAGTCTGTGGGTAGATCAATGGCATGCATGTTGAAGAGATTAAATTAGACATTTGTTCCCTTACCGCACAATCGCGACAACCCTTCGAACTACTTGCTTTACAACAGTAGCTAACACTGACCGTTATTGCATCCTTTACTGCCCAACCGCGGTCTTGCTTCAGACTACATGCGGTACAATGGTAGCTCCAAGCTAGCCGCTAGACGTTTTCACCGCGTTACCACGTTAGCTTCCTAACAGCTCACGGTATAGCGGTAGCTGTCTACTTGCCGCTAGCCGTTCTCACCGCGTTGTCACGGTTACACTTCTAACAGTCCACGGTATAGCGGTAACTAGCTTGCTTGTCGCCAGCTGCTTCACCACATTAACGCAGTTACTCTCTTAACAGTCTACGGTACCACGGTAAGACATTTTAAGCATGGTCTTACCAAAATTGAGTGTTATACCATGTTGTCGGCTTTTAAGCCCACGTCAATATTAATCATTTTGACCTGATGTAAATGCACATAGGAGATCAATTTAAATTCCTTTAACCCAAGCTAATTTTCCATCACATTTAAGTCCAATGCAATATATTTTGCAATATAACATACTTTCCAAAACCTTGTGAAGTATATTAAAGGCTAATCTCATGAAAAATTTAGAATGCCATTAACACAATAATGATCACCTTATTATACTGAGAAAATGTGCTGCACCATTTTAACCATTAAAAATTTTAAGATGCAAGAGCCTGATCAAACCACACTATAACAACCTGTATAAAACTCAACAAGCACTTGTAATCTACACATGGAGTTATGCGATTACTGCCACCAAGATAATAAAAACAATGAAGTAAATGTGCCAATCAGACAACCAAATCAATTGAGAAGTAACCACCAAAATGTCAGAGTAACACATATTGTCACCAAGGACAAACAAGCACAAGAGGGATTCAACAAACTCCCCCTTTGTCCTTGATGGCAAAAACTGAGCCACCAAGCCAAGATGAGATACAAGACCCAAATGCTCAAAATTTTCCCGCTTTCTGTCATAAGGACAAAGGAAGATACCACCATCTTCTCCCATTTTCTCCATGAAATACAACAACCAACCAATACCTTGGTCACCTATAATACAAAGCCGAACCTGAAACAAATACATGTCCATACAAAACTGTGACCGGTAACATAAGCGGATTTAATGATCTTGAACAATCATGAATGCCAATGGATATCATCTTAATTGCATGAAATTAAACAAATGTATCAATCTCGGGTTTGACATCAAGAGCAAACCAAAGATGAATGAAAAACCAATCAACATCATAAGGCTGCAAATCTGAATATCATTGTACAACCACTTTCCAAGCAACCTGTCAAAAGATTCATAATCAAAACTACAGACCAAGGCTAAATTTTCCACCTTTTGGTCACATTAAGCTTCATCCTTCATTGTCAACTATAAGCACACAATTACTAGTATGAATAAACAAGCACAAGAGCATATCCTGTTGTAATGAGCATTTGGAAAACATCGGTACCATCATATAAAAACTACGAGCATGCCATGAAACATGTGAACCAAGCACCAACTGTTCACATTAAGTACCACCCAGATAATGTGAATGTGTCACCAAAGCCAGTATTGTAATCAAGGAAAAACAACCAATGAACCAGCTGAAAGTACACTTAGAGCAGCAAACAAAGATCAACAAGTTGTAAGAGAGAAACCATAGAACCAAGCTCCCCCAACGAATAAGCTCCACAAAAAATCTTTTCTGATCTATAACACACCATTTCTTTTGTGCAAATTTTTTAAGCAGTGCCTTTTTTGATTCACTAACTTACTTGTTTTCCAGAATAACATCTTTTACCAGAATAACACAAGGCAGCCAAATATGTAGCATGCAGTCCACTACATAAGTCTCAAGACATTAAACAATTAGTATCAAGAAATAATCAACTATCAAAAGAAAGTATTGATCATTAGAAGCATATTGAATACTTCATCATCCAAGAATATCCAAACTTCTAACAAGGTTGTTTGTTGTCCTCAAGTTCATGTATATAATACCAACATAATCAAAACCAAAAATGTTGCATCAACAACCACATAGTATGTTGTTCATAGTTTTCAAGCACAACACTGCAGAACTCAGCATTAACCGTTTAAAGATTTTCAACTAACTGCCTTTGTCATACTTTCAAATAAGACCTCAATGAATTCACTGTCATAACATGCTTTATCAAGTTGCTGAATTTTTATCAAGTTGTTGTTATAGATGGTTTCAAAGTACTGAGTAAAGATGAGACAATAAAGCAAGTTTTGATGATAAAGACAAAGAGAGCACTGCTTGACTGTTCAAGAATCATAACCTCATGAAACTCTTTGAGTAACACAAACCATCACCTATTCTGATAAGAAAAGAGAAAATATATTTATCCTTCTGGCCCAACCAATACATTTCAGCAAAGTAAGGTTAATCATAATTTGTTTACCAATGGTGGACAACATAATTTTGTCACACGAATCTTTTACTGTGGACACACGCAAAGACACAAAAGGTAACAATTTTAGCAACACCAAAAGTCATATGATAAAATCATCATCTAACTTAATGATGATATAGATGGATAATTGCAATAAGACAGTTATCATCACAAATTGTCACTATTATTTCCAGCAAGACAATAAAACAGATCTGTGTCTTGCATTTGATGATAAGTAGGCTATGAAACAACAAAATTCTGCTACCTTTTATTTGATATCAAAGGGGTTTATTCAGAAAGCATTAATCATCTCCCCCTATCTTCATACTATCTTTTAAAAACTTAGTGACGATTCTTGTGCTGCATGCACAAGATTTAGTTCTTCGTTTTTCTTTTCTTGCTTTCTTCTCCATACTTGTATAGGCTTTGTCTTTTCCTTACTCGCGGTATTCTGTTCCTTTTGTTTGAACATGTAGTCCCTAGATGGTTTTATCAAACTTTTCTTACACCACTGTGCTTTGTGTCCAAACCCATTACACCTATAATATATAATAGAGTTGTCTAGACCAAAGTGAGAAGAATTTCTTCTAGGCACATTGTATGAACCTCTCTTGGCATTTTTCACATGATTATGACTTTTATTCATCCAAAAAATTCTTTCTCTATAACCATAAGCATTACAACAATAAAAATAGCCATGAAATTGTGAGTGGTTATAACAGATAAACGAAGATCTTGATGGTCTTTTTGTCCTAACCCTTTTTTCTTTTGTTTGAGCATCAACAGTATGGTGATCGAAATCAACTTTCAATCTTGGTGTATTCTTAGCAGTAAATGACTTTCCATCTGCAGTAGTAAAAATTGTTTCATTCTTAGATTCTTTTGTAGAGCCTTGTCCAACCTTATATCCCACTCCTATAGGATCTTTAAATCACTTTTGTCTGCCAATCATCTCATTTAATAAATTAGTACTACAATCAAACTTCTAATTTTTAATCAATTGAATCTTAACACTTTCAAGCTCTTTTCTCAAAGCAACTACTTCTCCTTCAAGTTTTAGACATTCAATCTTTTCAACTTCCAAATCAGACTTTACAACAACTGCCATCCTTTTGCATTCTTCAATTGCAATTTTCAGATTGATAATCAAATTATCTTTAAGAGTTTTTTTAACAAGGAATCATTATCTAAACATCTCTTAAATGAGGCAACTTCATTTTCTAGTTTATCGCATAAGTCATTCTTGTATTTTAACTTGGATACTAATCCCTCTTCAGTCTTTTTCTTGTCAACAATTTGGGCTTTCAGAAATTCAATAGTCTTTTTATCATCATTATGATCTTGTATTACAACTTTATTGACATTGACACCTTCCTATAAGCGTACCTTAAGATCCTGATTTTCTTTTCTAATCCTCTTAAGCTCATCTAAGGCAGCAAGAAGTTTTGCTTCTAAATCAACTTCAAACTCATCACCTTCACACTCCTTTTCGTCAAATTCTTGTGGATCTTCTTCACCAACTATAGAGTCACATTTAGTATTAACTGGCAGCGATAATTTTTGAGACAAAACTTCACAAGACTTGGCAAGGGTTGATATATCAAATGTTTGCTTGACACAAGTAGCTTTCTTTTGACCTTTGTTCCTTTTGCACTTAGCCATGACAAATAATCCACGACACCCAAAAACAGACTTCCAAGACCAGAATCAATCCTAGGTATGAAACCTAATGCATGACCCTACGCTCTGATACCAATTGTTGGAAGTGGATTCACTCTGAGAGGGGGGGGTTAATCAAAGTGGACTAATTTAACTTTTAACATTGAATGCATAAAGAAACATTTACAAATTTAACCCAATGTGAACATTAGCACTTTAGATCAGATTGATATGAAACTTGACTGACATTTACAACCCATATGAGAAGCTTCATGTGATACTGTCCAATTAAAGCTTTATGAACAATCTTGTTGTGCAATATCAACAAATCAATAAAACTTCATAATATGCAACCTTGACTTGCATTTGACAATCTTTTGAGCATATATAATGAGTACAAAATGAAGAAGTTAATTCACTTTATAAAAGATAATTTTCCACCAGAATTTGCACAATCTAATTTTGCATGACAGACTTGAGCAAACTTACATAAAACTTTTATACAGCCTTAAAGTATCAAAGCATTGACCAACTGAATGAGCACAATAACATAAATGACTGAAGGAAAGATTATGCAAGATAAACATAGATTACACAAATGAGAGACACATAAATTTTTGAGTGAAAAACCCTCCTGGGGTAGAAAAACCACTCCTAAACTACCTTACTGGCTTAATTTCAAAAGTTATTTTGACAATGCCTCAATGCCTAATTTTTGAGCACCAACTCAAGGAGCACCAACCCCTTTTATGTTTAGAGACACCAATCTCAAGGAGAACCGGCCCCTTTTCTGTTTAGAGACACCTATCTCAAGGAGAACCGGCCCCTTTTCTGTTTAGAGACACCTATCTCAAGGAGCACCAACCCCTTTTCTTCTTTTCAATAGAACATACAATGATACAGAGGATCTCTCTGTTTCTCTTGATTTTTGTCAAGTGCCTCTTGACGAACAATGTGTAAAATGCTCAAAAGTCAAGACTGACTCTTTAGTGTTCCACCCATTATCAAGCCTTAATACATCTTGAGGAAAATCTTATCATAGTCACAATACAATATCATCAAACTGTATTACAATGATACATCTTTTATTTCTTTTCTCACTGTTTGATTTTCAACCTTTTTCCATACATAAACTACAAATCTGACTACACACTGTGTTTTCCAATTTTCAACATCTTAAATGCAAATAGACTTTCACATCTCTAAATAGTAATACCCTTGTTTCAAGTTTTGATTTTCTATCATGATAGAACCCTAAACTCATTTTTTGGCTTTTTACAAAAAACATCATTACATATTGGAAGTATTACCACTTTGTTTCAAATTTCACTTTCCAGAAGGTTATACAAGGTTGTTTTTTTAGGTTACAAAATGACTATCAAGTAACAGATCTGATGTTGCAGTGATCATGAAAGAAGATTCTTTCTTTCTGTTGAGGATAGAACAACAAAGTCCAAGAATAGAGGTGTGATAGAACATATCTTCACTAGAAGCCTACACATGCTATGCTTACACAAAAGCAGTGAGAGCACATCATTTAAAATAGAAGTGATAACCATTTTTCCTTGACTGAATGAGCAATGCATCATAAGTATTTTTAGCAGAGTGAAACCATAGGAGTTTTGACAAATAAGCTACTATGAAAAAGAAGTAACTGAAACCCCAACCAACATGCAATCGAAAGCTATTAACCATGCATTATAACAGTTACTCACGAGTACCAGAGAGGCTGAGAGAATATTCTGAGATCTATACCCATTATAGAGATTGTAAAACTTACTAAACTGAAATCATTGTGAAGTGTGATTGAAGTAACTTCACAAGAATCGTTATCCATGAACCCAGATAAGCAAATGCAATTTTTAATAGACTGTAACAACAATGCCCAATAACAAAAAAAAATGTGGCTCGAAATAACCTTTACTCAGCTGAAATGGATCTGCAAACCAAACAAGGAACAAATACCTATCAAACAAAGTTGTTGTCAAGGAGTAGATTACCAGATCTACAGAGGAGAAGAAAATAGCCACACAACCATCCAAACTCATGCCTACACCTAGTGGCTGGAAACTGACACACAGAGCGACCATTGTGATGGTCTTCTTACTACTCGCAATCGCTGTCCAAGAACAAAAATGCCAGGGATAACAAAGAAATGGCCAAGTGCAATGATCCATGGTGGCGTCTAGAAGGGTTACAATCAAAAATGTGAAAAGAGTGAAGTGAAAAATAGTTTTCCCTAATCTTCCAATACAAGCAAAGCGAATTCCTTTGCAAAATATGATAGCCATTTGGAGTCCGAGAGGGCAAAAAAATTAATCAAACGAAAACACATAAAACACATTGAAGTATGTGGGTAGATCAATGACATGCATGTTGAAGAGATTAAATTAGACATTTGTTCCCTTACCGCACAATCGCGGCAACCCTTCGGACTACCTACGGTACAGCGGTAGCTAACACTGACCGTTACTGCATCCTTTACCGCCCAACCACGGTCTTGCTTCGGACTACACGTGGTACAACAATAGATCTAAGCTAACCGCTAGATGTTTCCACCGCATTACCATGATTAGCTTCCTGACAGCTCGCAGTATAGCGGTCGCTGTCTACTTGCCGCTAGTCGTTCTCACCACGTTACCGCGGTTACACTTCTGATAGTCTGCGATATAACGATAACTGTCTTGCTTGCCGTGAGATGCTTCACCGCACTACCGCGGTTACTCTCTTAACAGTCTGCGGTACCGCGGTAAGACATTTTAAGTGCGGTCTTACCAAAATTGAGTGTTATACCATGCTGTCGGATTTTAAGCCCACGTCAATATTAATCATTTTGACCCGATGTAAATGCACATAGGAGATCAATTTAAATTCCTTTAACCCAAGTCAATTTTCCATCACATTTAAGTCCAATGCAATATATTTTGTAATATAACATACTTTCCAAAACCTTGTGAAGTATATTAAAGGCTAATCTCATGAAAAATTCAGAATGCCATTAACACAATAATGATCACCTTATTATACTGTGAAAATGCGTTGCACCATTTAAACCATTAACAATTTCAAGATGCAAGAGCCTGATCAAACCACGCTATAACAACTTGTATAAAACTCAACAAGCACTTGTAATCTGCACATGGAGTTAAGTGATCAGTGCCACCAAGATAATAAAAAAAATGAAGTAAATGTGCCAATCAGACAAGCATATCAACTGAGAAGTAACCACCAAAATGTCAGAGTAACATATATTATCATCAAGTTCAATCAAGCACAAGAGGGATTCAACAAATTGCCCCAATGGTATTAGTTGCAGACATACATAGCAAGGATGCCAGGCCATTTTATTATGCTAGCTACTTGGCCAATGCCCTACATCGAGGGCTTGAAAAGATTAAAAATAATAGTGATAATATTAATTTTGAACACTATTCTTTGCTTATGCATTTGCTTTTGTACGAGGGACAAGTCAGAGGGGTCTAGAGTGAAGAATTAAGGATAAAATATACAGATAAAAATGGAGATTTTAAACCTGTACAAATGTGGACTTCATTGTGGGACAACCGATTTGGTAGGTCTCATTACCTTTATTTTGAAGAATTTTTTTAAAAACCATTGATGAATTTGTTGGGATATCCATGCAATTATAACCTATCCCCATAAGTACAAATATTTCTAAGACCAAAGGAAAGTGACCAGAGAAATAAAGTGAATCATATCTGGGGAGACTGGTATGCTTTCCCCTTTTGTACAGTGATAAGGGTTTATGGGTTCGAAGAGGCTCCACACTTGATGCCACGAGTAGTTCCTGACCGAATTTCTTATTTAGAAATTGTGAGGCAATTGGAAAAATATGATTCCGAACACCTCAAAGGACATAGAAAACAATTAATTATGCCCAACACCTTATGTTTTGGAGACTTTACAGTGGTTTCCAATGAAGGATATGGAGAAATTGATGGTAAATTAGCATAGTACAACCTACCTCTAGGTGATGAAAAGAAATAATTTGATGCAGAAGGGTTTATTCACAAGGCAAGATTATCATAGGGGCTATCAGGGTATGAACATTTGTTCTCAATCGAAGATGTCATAAGAAACCATGATGAGGCTTCCACCAAGGAAAGAATGGCCACCTATAACAAGATTATTCTTGTGGAGGAATGGAAGAGAAAAAATGTCCCATCTTATTCAAAGGCATTTGGTGAGATATAGGATCCTTTAACAAGAATTGAGCAACTCATAGCTCATGTCAATGAACTGGTAAAGGATGTTCCCTTAGTTGTTTTTGATGCACCTCATGCCACCTATTCAGGAGTACAAGCTAAAGAAATAGAGCCCTTGGATTACATACCTTCACAACCTACTCCTGAGGTATTTTTTTTTGTAGATACTGATATAAGTGAAGAAGAGCAGGGTGATGAAGAGGGTGAACAGGTCAAACAAATAAGTTATCCTATGATTGCACAGTACGAGCCCCCTTAAGAGCAGAATATTGTAAGATTTGAGGCATCAAATGAACTATTTGATGATGTGAGGGTCAAGGTTGCACAACAATTTATTTCTGATTGTGATTTTGTTAAATATTTTTGAATTCAAATCATTTGTTTATGAATATAAAGGCAGACAAATGAGATAAAAGATACAAGATATCACTCCTAAACAAGGGGAAACCACTCTAGAGGAATTGAAAAGGGAGGTAGATAAGGAAATGGAGTCCATCACTCTTGAAAGAGGAAGGGAATTTCTTCAAGAAGCTAGAGTGTTGCTCCTTCCAGGGTGGGTTATTAGCTCTTCAATTGTATTTGATAGCTTTAGAAAAAGAGGGGATAAGACAATGAACTTAACAGAAGAAGCAAGTGATAAAATGTATTCAAGATCTGGGTACAACACAGACGAAGCCACCTTGCTTATTTGGTCACAATATCCCCATGATAAAAGACCTACTATAATTAGTAATCCAAACCAAGTGTTTGGACATCTCTTGGTTCAACGAGTAGGGGATACCAACCCTATGGAGACAATAGAATTGAACATAAATGTGGCAAAATTTACCAAAGCACAGATCGAAAAACTGATTAAGGAAAATGACAAACTGAAGAAGGAGCTAGAAAATCAGAGAGAAAGAACATCTTCCTACTCCACATCAAAGTTGTACTCCCCATGGCTTGAAAAAGATAAGAGAGTGCTTGATGCATTGGTTGATGCAACCTATTGGAAGAATTACCATCTGAAAACCTAGGGGAAATGCAAAGAATTGGAGAAAGAAGTGAAAACCATCAAATATAAAACTATATTTGAAATGATAAAAGAAATATTCAACAAAATAATGAAGTGTGCTGATGAATATTGGAAAGTATTCAAATAGACACGCATTTCATTGGTGGAGAATGAACAATTGCAGCCTAGAATGATGGAGAAAAAAAGGAGCTCGTAGATAAGAATGTCATGACGGACAAATATTGCTGACATATAACAAGCTGGTAGAATCACATAATGGATATCATAATAGGCTTAGGGAAGATTTTGACTGCTTTGATTTAGTCCCACTCCTGACACTTCATAATGGCATTGGAAATCCGTGAGAATATGATGATTGGAAGGAAGAGATTGTTAGGCTTCTAACTGCTGCATTGCAAGAAATAAATGACGAGGATATGGTTTTACAAAACACTCATAAGAAACTCGAAAAAATAATGTCTATGGAATATGATATGAAAAAGGTGATCTCTAATGTGGACACCTATGCTGGACAGGAGTACATCCATCACCTCTCTGTAGTCAATCTATTTATTAGCCAAACTATAGATGTGTTAGAATCAGATTCAATGGGACAGCCATCAAATTAAGAGTAAGAACGCCAGCCGACAGCATGATGAGTGCCCTATCATGGAGTAGAAGCTTTGAACAGATATTAGGTAGTCACAGGCTTCTGCTTGGAGATTAACAGATCAGTGCATTCACCTGCGACATTGTTTTATTTATAATTTGAGTTATGTTTAGTTGTCAAACATCATGAATTTCTGTAAGGGGTTTGTATCTTGTTGCCTCTCATATATAAGAGAGATCAAGACCCGAATAGGAGATCATCACATCATTTTTAGTTAGACTTTAGAGTAGAAAATAGTAAGAAGATAGATAATAGATTGCACCAATTCGCCCATCCATCTCATATCATAAACTATTTTTATAATGCATATCATTTGAACTTTGAACATCAATACAATGGAGAAGGTTACACATAATTACTGATTTTATTTCGAGTGTTGAACTGTTGTGGATTCATATGCTTATATGTTATTAACTTATTTGGTTGTCTCCAAAGTGGATGTTTATGTTATTCAAATTGAGTGTGTGGAAGTACATTTAATTTTCCAGTACATTGAATTGGAATCTTCAGGAATAGGGGTTGTGACCATGGGGTTTTAGATTTATTTATGGACATGATCAAGTAGTAATGTGGGCCACAAATTGGATCTTGTCACACAAATCTCTGCAATTTGTACTAATCATAAAATCAAATTTAGTGTATTTTTGTAGTATGTGGGATGTGGGTGAGGTGTAAGTTGGTGGATATTGATCAAGATTTTTAGTCCCAACATAACAGAAGCTAACAATTCAACATCCATAAATTAGAAGCTCTACCAAGAAGTAAATACAATGAGCTAATAGTTCAACATCCATAACTTGGAAGCTCTACCAAGAAGTAAATATAATGAGCTAACAGTTCATCACCTTATAGTTCAAATGATAAAATAAATAATATAGATAATTGAACATCATCACATTACTGAAGTCTGAATTTGAGATTTTTAATTGATTTTCACATGAAGGAGTACGTATTGGCATTGGCAATGCAAAATATTGCCAATGCCCAAAGACAAGTTTGCACAGAGCTGAGTTGGAACTTGGAAACTCATATTATCAAAGATTCAAAATTAAAAATCAAGTCACTGTATCACCTTTTCTAGCAACTTCCACTCTTCAGGTGGTGGAATTTCCATTTGTTCTGATTGATGTTGTTTGACTTGAATTTTTGTTAACATTTCATGATTGTAATTGGGAGTGGAACCTGTCTTGAACTCTTCAGTCAATTTTGCATTCAAGGTTATCAGTGTTCTGATGGAATCCAAATAGTTCACATTTGGGTTCTGAGTAAACTGGTCTAAATCAATCTTCCTTGCACCTTCCATCTTCTTTCTGAAACCATCCTTTCCAATGAATCGGTCATTTGTGTCAAAAGCCTCTAGAAAACCAAGCTCTGTGAAGTTCCCTACCTTTTCATCCACCACCTTCATCTTGTCTACAACCAAATGCAAGTATTCCTTTGTTCCACACATTCTCAAACACTTTTCAATGATAGATGACAACTTCATTGATGTTTCAATCCGATTGGTAATCCCTTTTGATTTAAAATCATTGTCACTGGCTTTGTAGACTGTTTGTAGAACTTGATTTGTAGATTTCTCTAATTCTAGCACATTTTTGTTGTCCACTAAATAGTTGTTGAGCTTCTTATAATGTTGTTTGATAGAATCAATCAATTGAAACATGTCACACAAATGATCAAACCTCTGCATTGTTTCATCCTAGATCTTTTGTTTCATATGCCTCACTATATCTCTATAAAATGTAGATAAGTTATTTTGACTAGACTTAATTTCTTCTTTTGCTTATGTCAGCTCTATCTCCAATCTTTCATTTTTTTTTCTCTGTTTCTCTAATTTTTGTTTCCACTATGCAATTCCATTCGCAATGCTTAGTCTTAATTTTTCTGAAGTGGATTTTTCCGTATCATATTTCTTGTTGCTCTCATCTAGCCTTCGCTTCAGGTCATTCACTTCTCTCTCATTTGGTTTATCCTCTTTGCATGTTGATGTAGAGGCAATTTTTTATATTATTTTTTCTAATTCATTGCTCTTTTTATTTGATACTTTCCTCTTTGCTTTCTCATTTGCTAGGTCTGCCTGTAACTTTTCTATTTGGGTCTGCAACCTTTTATTCTCTCTATCTTTCTTTAGCAATGATGTGTACACTAATTCATTGTTCTTCTTTGATACATTAATTTTGTTAGTATTTTTTAGGCCAAAAAAATCCAATTGAAAATTGGTTACCTGGTATTCAGATCGATCCATTTGATTTGTTGGCTTGTTTTGAACTGTGGGAACAACAATTGTGTACTTCATGATTTCTTTATTTATGTCAAATTTGGGAACAACAATTGTGTACTCCATGATTTCTTTATAAAGTTACAACAGATGCACTCTCCATTAGTTTCTTCTTTTCTTTTTTATTCAAGTCTGATTTCTTTTTAAACTCTTCAATGAAATCATAACTTGGGGAGGTAGGAACAATGGAATGCTTGAATTGCAAAGGAATAGGATTACTTGCAATTGCTAATGATGTCCTAGCCACACTAACTGGAATTGGGGGAGTGCCTAGAAATAACTCCTTTGTGGTGGATCCACTGATAGTGCGACTTGGACTTGTCAAAATCCTTTGCCTCTTTTGATTGCCTTGATCGCCCAGTGTTTTTGTGGTATCTTGTATTATTTTCCTCTTGTGTGTAATTTGTTGTTGTAGCACATGTTGACCACTACTAGTACTACTACCCATACCATCGCCACCAATGGCACTCCCAGTTGCACTAAGCTCTCCACCATGGGCATGTCCTAGTTGTTGTTGTATGTAACCATGAGGATGAGGATTAGAAGCTCTAACAAATTGAGTCTACTTTTTCACCTCTAAGCCCAAGGCCAAATTTATAAACTGGTTTTCTATGCTCAACATTTGTTACTATCCAAGGGCCTTGTCTTTGGGACCCCAAAGAACCACTTTCATAACCAATTTTTTCAAGTATGGCTACTCCTAAAGTATATGTTGAAGCATATGCTTCTTTTGTAGCCTCACTTAAACCAGGTTTGTAATTGGCATGGCTTTGTTCTACTTCTTCCCTATCATCATTAGATTCATCATCACTTTCTTTGTTTCCATGCTCATCAGGATGCTCTATATTCCACAATTTGCTAAACTCTTTATCTTTTTCGTTAGCTCCATACTCTGCAAGAGCTCTTGGATCACCTAGGTCCTTCCTCATAGGCCAAAAGGCAATAATTTTTTATCGTGACAATTTTTTATCTGTAACTTCCTTCTCTAGAGAACTTGGAATTTTTACTCTACTAGACATTTTATCACCTTTTTCATAAAAATTGTTGTATGTCTAGATTGTCTTTCGGTGCAATGCCATAATTTCTACTGACAATTGTTCAAAAGAAATACCATTCTCAGCAACACTTTTCTCCATTGCTATTTTGACCTCATCCCAAGAATCCTTGTTTCTCAAGTATTCAAGCAAGGGTTTACTTTGATGTTGAATTCTACTTGAAGAATTCCTATTAGCCACAATCATTGATTTAATGATATCACATGGATCATACTGCCAATGATAGATAGCATCAAAGTCAAAAAAAATCAAAAGATTATGTGCCACACTAAATTCTTTTCTCTCGAATGTGAACCCTCCACATGAAAAAGGTAAAGAAGGAAATAAGGTCTTCTTTTGCTGACTGAGAAAGTGTAGTTCATCAACACTCTGCACCTGCCTTACATATTCCAATGCAAAAACCCTTTTTGTCACATGTATTGGAAGTTTGTATGGTTGAACTCTTGATCCATAAAATATTAGCACAGTATATTCTTCCATTAAGTACCAATCAGCCAATTGTATTTCTTTTCCTAGTTGCATGCAATTTCTACATGACATAGGCAATCTAGGCATTGGAGTATTTGTAATTGCTTGATGCAATGGAGCCAAAATTCAGTCTACAAAATGATTGTAGTTCCTTCGAGAATCATGCATCCTTATCTCAGTGGTCCATTCATATACTGGAGCCAATTTCTTTTCCTCTGCATTACTATAGGGCTAAATCTGAATTTTGTTGGTCTGAAAATTTCTTCTAAATTTGAATAGAAAAAGATAGCACAAGTAGGTTGTGAACCTAAATGTCTTGGTGGAACCTGCTTTAATCATTAAAAATTGTTTATGCATGGATTTTACAATGTGTTGAATATAATTATATTTGACATGTTCAACACCATAATGGATATTAAATACCATTTCAAGGAGGCTTGCACCCACTTCCAAATTTCTATCTAGACTGAGGAAAAATGCTAGCATGGAATTAGAATCATGAACCCATGGTTTAAAAATATCCAAATTATAAGGAGGCTTATGATCACCTTTCAATTTGTTTCTATCCTGATCTATTTTATTTAAGAAAGCAATTTTCTCCTTTTCTTCCATTGCTTCATAATCACTAGCAAGATTTTCTAGGTTAATGTGGTCATTTCCAAATTCTTCGGTTGTAAACCCCAACACTTTTCCAAGTTCTTATGTATTAATGGATAACAATTCTTCTTGGCTATCTTTATTAACAATTTCTCTTTTCTTATCATCATAATTTTTGACACAGACCATGATAAATTTTGGGCAAGGGAAAACCTCATGTAACATCATGCACCCTAATCTAGTTACCCATGGTGCATTGATACTATTAACATGTGTTTGATTTTCAACATTATTCTGAGATGAAAATCTAAGTTTTGAGGTACGCCTACCATAGATTTTAGAATCATAAATATCATGGTACCCATCAGTGAAACCTAGGGTTTTAAGCAATTCTACATAATGTGTTTTTTTATCGGACATTGCTCTAGTGGTACTGGTGGTAGAAATGCTTATACAATGTGAGGTTGTGAAATTTGAATTCCCTAATACCTATTAGTCCTCCTTAATTTTAATGAATTCTTAAGTCTCTAAACCCAAACTTGAAACTTTGACAAAATAATATTTTAAGAAATGTCAAACGATGAAACGTAGCCATAGGAATTCTTTCACTTACCCAGATTCTGAGTCCCGACTCTTGAACACTGGAATGGATTTGTTGGAAGTGGAACTATGGAATCCAAAACAGTATGGTGCACTGCAATGAGCAATCTGAAGAGTGAAGATTGAAATCTCCCTGTGTGCTAACCCTCTCACTTAAAAACAAATCATTGTACAATTGCAAAGTGCAAAGTGCAAAGTGCTTTAAATACTTTTTTTTCTCGTAATTGGAACATTAAAGTGAATGAAATGTCTTAGGTCTACAAGACTACAAGTTGAAAATTCTTAACCGTTGATCTTTCTAAATCTAACGATTATAGGGTGATTCTGGAGGTTTAAGTTGGGAAGCCCATCGCTCTGTGCATTTCATTACGGAATGCAACTACAACCATACATCAAACGTTCATCCAATAGTTGAAACTTGGGTAATTTATGATATTAACTTAAAAAATAAACATGATACATGTGTTTTAAATTTGTTTTAAACTTTTGTGTGCTAGGATTGGCATCAAGGCCAAGGGGGCGGTAAATTAACATTGCAAAGGACTTGAAAAAATCTCACTATGTGTTGATCCTCTCACTTTAAAAAAATCAGTAATCACTTGATAGTTGACAGTTAGCAGTACAAAATGCTTTAAATGCTTTGTTTCTCAAAATTGGAACATTAAAGTGAATGAAACATCTTAGGTCTACAAGTTGAAAATTCTTAATCTTAATCGTTGATCTTTCTAAATCTAACGGTTATAAGGTGATTCTGGAGGTTTAAGTTGGGAAGCCCATCACTCTGTGCATTTCATTACAAAATGCAACTACAACCATACATCAAATGTTCATCCAATGGTTGAAACTTGAGTAATTTATGATATTAAATTAAAAAAAATAAACATGACACATGTGTTTTAAAGTTGCTTTAAACTTTTGTACACTAGGATTGACATCAAGGCCAAGGGGCCGGTAAATTAACGTTGCAAAGGACTTTAAAAAATATCACTGTGTGTTGACCCTCTCACTTAAATAATCAGTAATCACTTGACAATTGACACTTAACAGTACAAAGTGATTTAAATTCTTTGTTTCTCAAAATTGGAACATTAAAGTGAATGAAACATCTTAGGTCTACAAGTTGCAAATTCTTAATCTTAACTGTTGATCTTTCTAAATCTAACGGTTATAGGGTGATTCCGGAGGTTTAAGTTGGCAAGCCCATCACTCTGTGCATTTCATTACGGAATGCAACTACAACCATACATCGAATGTTCATCCAACGGTTGAAATTTGAGTAATTTATGATATTAACTTAAAAAAATAAACATGACACATGTGTTTTAAAGTTGTTTTAAACTTTTATGTGCTAGGATTGGCATCAAGGCGAAAGGGCCGGTAACTTAACGTTGCAAAGGACTTAAAAAAATTTCCCCAAGGGCTAACCCTCTCAGTGTCTCACTTAAAAAAAAATCACTTGATACTTAGCAGTACAAAGTGCTTTAAATTCTTTTTTTCTTGAAAATTTGAAATTGGAACCGTTGGTCTACAAGTTGAATATTCTTAACCATTGATCTTTCTAAATCTAATGGTTATAGGGTGATTCTAAAGGTTTAAGTTTTCAAGCCTATCGCTCTATGCATTTTGATTTTATTACAAAATGATTTTTGTGTGAAGAGTAAGAGTAGTTTCTTTTTCTGCCGAGAGTTTTCAGTGCAAAGACGAATGGCCAGCTCTTCCAAGCTTTAATTTTATGATGAATGCAAATTGTAGAAATTTGTGTGACAAGATCCATATTATAGCCTACATAATTACATTGCATCCATAAACATATTTGAAATCCCGTACTTGTAGTCCTTCCCCCATTCCTAACAAAAATCAATACCATAGGCATCGACCTAACAATGCTTTATCGGTGAAACCCGTGTCACAACCCTGCCAATGGCCTGAAGACTCATAAAGTGTGCTCCCCGATATACCGATAAAGTCAACAAAATTAAGCACATTGTTGTAACACATAAAAATCGGTGGAACGAATGATTGCATTCCCCAGATGGCCCGATATAACCATGAATTATCAAGTGCATATTGCATAAAGTATATTACTTACTTTCTCAAAAGAAAAAAAATGATTTGAATAGATTAATAAACACTCAAGTTCCAAACTCAGAAAACAACTCTTTACTGTAAGTGTAAATGAATAACGAAGAATAACACAACCCAACCATTTATTTTATTGCAACTGAATTTCAATGTCACATTATTACATATCTTTTTAAAGACAGGTAGTTGTAGATCAAGAAAGCTTATGTTTTGTATAAATAACATATGTTGGTGTGTCACTTTAGTACTTTACATAGACACAATTTAATAATTTATTCCAAGTTGTTGCTCATTACAATGGATTACAAATTAATTCCAATTTCCAAGCTTCTGCTGCTGAAAAATTACTACAAATGTAACTCTAAAAATAAATGCATGATTCCAAGCTTCTGCTGTTGACAACATAATACAAATGTGGCTCTAAAAATAAATGCATGATTGCAAGCTTTTGTTGGTATATTTTCTAACCTTGCTAGGGAAAGGGGGTTCTAATCAATATGGGGAAATGGGAGCCGTGAAGATACAAAATGTACTTATCCCCTTTGAGAACCAGAGTCATGCAGAAGATGTAATACAAATGTCTCTTTGAAAATAAATGCATGGGGCTTGCCTAACCAGCCATGCTGGGGAATGGGACCTGTTAAAATACAAGAGGAGAAGCAAATCTTCTCCCATATTTTGCACGCAGCTTCCATGCACTGGTATAGAACTTACCTCCATCAGAGCTCCTCATCCTGGTTCAAAACCTATCTGAGAAGTCAGGTTAACCAAATCAACTTATTTCCAATTCCACCCATTCTGAACTTGAAGGAAATTCATCTTCTACTAATTAATTTGTAACTACATAACTATAGGCAGGAGAATTTATAGTATCCCCAATACTGCATCATCTTCTTCGTGAATCCTTATTAACCCTAGAAAATAAAAACCCTTATGACACTATCCACTATTCACTGAATCACTATCCCTATTTATGGGCCACCAGTGCCACTACTAACCTATATAATTAAAATGTTTAATTTGACTGACGTCTGGCTACATGCCAACTGTACCTCAAGCTGACAAGCTATCAAAATCACCAGTGCCACTCAAAGTTCAAACGATATGAAATTAGTAGAAATCTTGTTTCATTAAAGCTATGAGTTGTCCAAGAAATTGCTTCAGATGTTCATATCACATATGGCATTAATTGTCGCCACTACTAGCACTAGCAGTACACCAACCACAATTTCTTCAAAAAGATTGAGAATTTCAATTAAATGAAATGTACAATGTCGAGGCATTGAAAAGACAGAATCAGTGATGAGCGATGGGCCTTTATCTCGTTGCATGTCTGCATCTAACGGTTCTAGTGTTATTTCAAAGGTTTCAATTCACAAGTCTAATGCTTCAGAGATTTACTTCTAGAATGCAACTATAGTCGTCCATCAAACATTCATCGAACGGTCCCTATGATTTTTCATTGGCATATCTGTTTATTTCGCCACTGGATTTTTTAATTATTTTGAGATTCTTGTTAATTCGTCAATGAAAATATATTTTTTTCTTTGAAAAAGGTTTTAATCGTCAACAAAAAAAATATTATATTTTGAAAACAAGATTAATTCGCCAATGGAAAAACAATTCTGGTTTGAAAAACGGTTTTAATCACCAATGAAAAATATTTTATTCAATTAAAAAAATTTGCAATTCGCCAAGATTTTCCACAAACTTCCAGGGATTACAAAAGATTCGCCAATTGGGATTTTTTTCCCCGAAAAATGAAATTTTTTGCCAATAAAATTAATATTTTTTATCAGGAAGTATACAGGATTCACCAAGACTTTACACCTTCACCGAGGGGGGGGGGTTTCTTAAAGTTTTCCATGCTTGCCATCTTCAATCATATCTCGAACAAGATGATATTGTACATCAATGTGCTTGGTCTTGGCATGAAATGTCGAGTTCTTGGCTATACATATCGCACTCTAACTATCACAATAAATTATCATTGCACCTTGTTTTATTTCAATATTTGAACATAATCTCTTAAGCCACATGGCTTCTTTGCAAGCATGAGTAGTTGTCATATACTCTACTTCAGTAGTGGACAAAGCAACCATAGCCTGTTGCTTGCTCATCCAACTGATTGCACCACTGAATAATGTAAACACATAAGCATTGGTGGATCGATTGTTATCAACATCACCTGCCCAATCTGAATCCACATAACCATGAATATCAAGGGAAATACAACCTTCAATCATATTACTATGATAATATAAGGAATAATCTGAGGTACCACGCAAATATCTAAAGACTCTTTTAACTACGTCCCAATGAACTCTACCAGGATTAGACATATATCTAGAAAGAACTCCCACTTCTTGGGCGATGTCTAGTGTAGTACTAACCATAACATACATCAAAATTTCAATTAAACTATGGTAAGGCACTTTGCTCATCTCTTCCATCTCCGATGAGGATGTTGGACAATCTGAAATAGATAATTTTGTTATGATATTGCTATCAAGATTCAACCGTGTAGTTTTCGAGTCAAACTCATTGACCCATTATTCATGAGTAGTGGTTCACAAGAACCCATCTCTCATGATAATGAATGATCCACTTAGCACTCATTGCATCTAGGTGATCCTCACAGAGGTGAAGCATTGGTCTGTCTCGGGAGATCACCCATCTGAGTACTACTCCAGCTCAAGCGCGCTTAACCATAGAGTTTCCCCCAAAGTTAAGCCCACTTAGCTTGCTACCCCATTTGCAAAACCTTCAGGAAGTGTTATGCCTTATGAACCATTCATTAAAGAGCCCCTTTAGATCATCAATTGATAAGTAGGAGGTTTCTTCCACAGCGTGTCAAATTATGATAATGCTATCAAGATTCAATCGTGTAGTTTTCGAGTCAAACTCATTGACCCATGATTCATGAGTAGTGGTTCACAAGAATCCATCTCTCATGATAATGAATGGTCCACTTAGCACTCATTGCATCTAGGTGATGCTCACAGAGGTGAAGCATTGGTCCATCCCAGGAGGTCACCCATCCTAGTACTGCTCCAGCTCAAGCGCGCTTAACCACGAAGTTTCCCCCAAAGTTAAGCCCACTTAGTTTGCTACCCCATTTGCAAAACCTTCAGCAAGTGTTATGCTTTATGAACCAAAGTTAATGAATGGTTCATAAGGCATAACGCAATGAGTGCTAAGTGGACCATTCATTATCATGAGAGATGGGTTCTTGTGAACCACTACTCATGAATCATCGGTCAATGAGTTTGACTCGAAAACTACACGATTGAATCTTGATAGCAATATCATAATTCGACACGCTGTGGAAGAAACCTCCTACTTATCAATTGATGAGCTAAAGGGGCTCTTTAATGAATGGTTCATAAGGCATAACACTTGCTGAAGGTTTTGCAAATGGGGTAGCAAGCTAAGTGGGCTTAACTTTGGGGGAAACTACATGGTTAAGCACGCTTGAGCTGGAGCAGTACTGGGATGGGTGACCTCCTGGGACGAACCAATGCTTCACCTCTGTGAGCATCACCTAGATGCAATGAGTGCTAAGTGGACCATTCATTATCATGAGAGATGGGTTCTTGTGAACCACTACTCATGAATCACGAGTCAATGAGTTTGACTCGAAAACTACACGGTTGAATCTTGATAGCAATATCATAATTTGACACGATGTGGAAGAAACCTCCTACTTATCAGATAATTTTGTTCCAACTGAAACATGAACACACAATGGTCTACAATCATGCATGTTAAAATCTCTATAAAATTGAATTGATATACTTACTTTGGCCAAGCCATAGTTTTCTATTCACTCTATCTCTTTTAATTTCTATCCCAGTAATGTGTTTCGTTGCACCAAGATCTTTCATTTCATATTTAGCAACAAGTTGAGATTTCAGTTTTGAAATCATACCTTTCCCTTTGCCAATAAATAACATGTCATCAACATATAATGCAATAAACAGGATCTAGAGGATTTAGAGCTAGATGAGCTCTCCTCAACTTCTTGTCTATCCATGGGTCTCGATTCAACTTTCTCAGGCATAGAAGGAAATTGAATCACATCTTCCTGTTTACTTTATTCTAGTTACACTGTAACAAAAGAAGGCTTAGTTTATCTAAAAATAACACTTCTACTGTGTATTACCTTTTGTGGAACAAGATCCCAAAGCTTGTATCCTTTCACACCATAACTATATTCGATGAAGATACATTTCACAACCTTGTTCTCCAACTTTGTTCGCTTTTCCTTTAGCACATGTGCATATGCCTCACAACCAAAAACTCTAAGATGTATTAATGAAGGCTTGTGACTTGACCATGCCTCTATATGCGCCTAATCAAAAAGAGCTGATGTAGGAGACCTATTAATTAGGTAACAGGCAGTGGCAACAAATTCAGCCCAAAACCTTTGTTCTAGGCCAACACCACTCAACATACTCCTAGCCTTCTCCATTAGTGTCTGTTCATTCTTTCTAAAACTCCATTTTGTTGTGGAGAATACGAAGTTGTCTTATGTCTATGAATACTACAATCTTTACATAATCTATCAAAATCATTAGAGAAAAATTCACCACCATTATTAGTCCTCAAACACTTTATTTTCTTTCTAGTTTGCAACTCAACCATTTCTTTAAATTCTTTAAATTGACTGAAAAATTTAGATTTACTCTTTAAAAAATATACCCATGTCCTTCTACTATAATCATCAATAAATGAAACATAGTATATGGAGTTACCAATCGAAGGAAAATCTACAAGACCAAACACACTAGAATGAATAAGATCCAATAAACCACAAGATTTATGAGAACTCGAGTAAAAATGAACGTGGTTTTTTTTTCCATAAATGCAATGCTCACAAAAATCGAATTCAAGATTACAATCAGAAAAACATTCAACAAGTTTTTTATTTTTCAAGGTCCTTAGAAAATTTTCTCCAATGTGGCCAAGTCTTTGGTGCCATAACATAATTTTCTCTACAGATGACTTTGTTTCAGAAGAAAGAACACCCTTGGGTACCCAAAAACCATGACCATCTATTGAAGGTGAAACCCTCACTTCTTCCATAGACTTGCTTTTCACAGAACTACTATTGCACTCAACAGTGCATGCATCAAGCTTATGCAATGTGTCATATATAACACCTCTAGCAATCATCATAGCACCTCTAACCATCTTGCATCCTGCATAAGAAAATACTAACTGCACACCTGCATCTATTAGTTTGCTCATAGATAACAGATTTCATGCTAAACCAGGGATATGCAACACAACATTAATTCCTTTTATTCTACCATTGAAGGAAACCTTATTTTAACTTTACCACGACCAACAATGTCTAAATGAGAATCATCACCCAAGTACACCTTACCTCCATCAAATTCTTCATATTCAAAAAACCAATCTCTATTAAAGGTCATATGGAAAGATGCACCCGAGTCAATTAACCATGTACCATTACCTGCATGAGTTTCCAAAGTTGTAATGAATGTGTCACCATCTCCCTTCTCAGATTCAGAATCAAAATCAAATTTCTTCTTTTTCTTCTTCTTTTCTTCTTTGCAGTCCTTACGAATACATCCAAGCTTACATAGTTCCAGCAAATAACTTTGGACTTTCTAGCAGACTTAGGTCCCCCCTAGACTTGGATTTGTCATGCTTCTCATTCTTCTTTAATTTTTCCTTAGGTCTTCCATGAACATTCATGGCCTCCTTGGCACTGATGGATACCTTCCTCCTCATCTCTTCAGAAAGCAAAGAACCCACCACATCTTCAGTCTTCAATATAACATAAGTACTCCTAATAGCCATAACAAGAGAATCCCATGAATCAGGCAAAGAACAAAGCGAGATCTCACATTTCTCTTCCTCATCCATTTTGACACCATCTGATGCCAACTGAGCCACCAACATATTGAATGCTTCCAAGTGGTTTTTAATTCATCCACTCTCTTCCATTCTCAATGAATACAACTTCTTCCTCATGAAAATACCGTTCACTAAAGGTTTGGCTTGATACATCTCACCAAGCTTCTTCCATAGTTTCTATGCAAAGGTCTCTTCATGGACATCGATTAAAATAGTCTGCCAAGCACAATCTGATTAGATTGTTGGCTTTACAGTCCATAACATCATATTGAGTAGCCTGAGTAGGATCTGTAGGCCTTGAACCATTCTCATCAACAACAACCCACAGATCTCGATCTATCAATAGATCCTCTAGCTTTAGCTTCCACATTTCAAATTAATTTCCAAAAAATTTATCCACCTCTATTCTCCCTGATGAACTTGCCATCTAAAAATTTTTGTAGCAAGATCACAAAGTGTCTTCTACACAAGCTCCCACTCAAATATGGATTAGTTCAAAAAACCCAACAACCCATGACTGAAACCAAAGGTGATCAAGCTCTAATACCACTTGTAAGGAAGCTACGGTAGTGGAACAACTTCCTACACTAATCTTGAGAGGAGAATAATGCAAAACTTTTATAGATATTTAATAGTTGCATAAACTTAAACAAGAATAAACATAAATATCATGCATACCACGACACAATGATTTACGTCAAGAAAAACCTTTTGAGAGAAAAAACCCACACTCCAAAAGTTACCCAATATATTATTCAATAAATCACAAGGATTGCAATATTCTTGCATAGCAAGCTTCTCATAGGAGTATCACCACTCAGAGATCTAGAGACAACACAACTGCTAACAGACTCTCAAAATACATCATTGTCTCTCACTCTGCTCTTTCACTGTCATTCTCTTCAACTGTAATGCAACTCCCTCACAAAATACAGTTACTATTAGACTCTCAGAATACATCACCGTCTCTCACTCTACTCTTTCACTGTCATTCTCTTCAACTGTAATGCAACTCCCTCACAAAATAGAGTTACATTCTAGGGCAAGATATCCCAACAAAAATATCCACCATTAGATCTAAAACCTAATAATTAACAGTCTAGATTTAAAATGTATAACTCTCATCGATGACATAATAGACCATCACTCCATTCGTCACTTTTCGTCACACGTCACCAAACTCCATTGTCAGCTTATCGGGTCCCACCTTAAGCTTCGTTTGGTATCATCATGTGATGCCTTCGTAGGTCCCACCTTCTTCATCAATGGTCATCATGGCTAGGTCCCACTCAAAGCGCTTCCTTCCTCCTTATCGCTCCATCGCTAAGTCGCTAAAAATCCAAACCTTAGAACCTAATGTCAGAGGTTATGGAGTTGTGAAAACCCGTGACTCGTCGACAACAAAGAGATCGCTAAGTCACTAAAAACTCGAACCTCATAACCTCTTGTCAGAGGTTACGAAGTTCTAAATACCTATGACATGCCGACAACAAAGAGATCGCTAAGTTAGGAGGTTATGAAACTTTAGAACCCCATCACATAGGTTAGAAAAACTTGGAACTTTGCAACTTAAGTAACAAAACCATTTCACCTATCAACAATAACCGTTATATAATTACAAGGTTGAGACACAATTTCCCAACAACATCATAGAGTGTACATATTTTAATTCTTATAAGTGGTAGATTCATTCAACACGGGTTCCATTTATGATGAAATCATAATTTTTATCAAGGATATCCATGAGACATGACCTCCCACTACATAGGGGTACATCTTATTGTACATACTCCTTGAATCACATCTAAAACCTAAACCTATCACATTGTTCATATATTATAACTAGCATTCTATTCTATATTTTATCTATACTTAGATATGAATCATATATATATATATTTATTCTTATAATTGTATTTTATGATATATGTTTGGTATATTACATATTACTAATTTTTGAAAAAAATTAGTACACATATTTTATAAAGTTGGATTTGTCACGCTTCTCATTCTTCTTTCATTTTTCCTTAGGTCTTCCATGAACATTCATGGCCTCCTTAGCATTGATGGATACCTTCCTCCTCATCTCTTCAGAAAGCAAAGAACCCACCACATTTTCAGTCTTCAATATAACATAAGTACTCCTAATAGCTATAACAAGAGAATCCCATGAATCAGGCAAAGAACAAAGCGAGATCTGGGATTTCTCTTCCTCATCCATTTTGACACCAACTGATGCCAACTGAGCCACCAACATATTGAATGCTTCCAATTGGTTTGTAATTCATCCACTCTCTTCCATTCTCAATAAATACAACTTCTTCCTCATGAGAATATTGTTCACTAAAGGTTTGGCTTGATACATCTCACCAAGCTTCTTCCATAGTTTCTATGCAAAGGTCTCTTCATGGACATTGATTAAAATAGTCTGCTAGGCACAATCTAATTAGATCGTTGGATTTACGGTCCATAACATCATATTGAGTAGCCTGAGTAGGATCTGTAGGCCTTGAACCATTATCATCAACAACAACCCACAGATCTCGATCTATCAATAGATCCTCTAGCTTTAGCTTCCACATTTCAATTTTTTTTCCAAAAAATTAATCCACCTCTATTCTCCTTGATGAACTTGCCATCTAAAAGTTTTTGTAGCAAGATCACAAATTGTCTTCTACACAAGCTCCCACTCTAATATGGATTAGTTCAAAAAACCCAACAACCCATGACTGAAACCAAAGGTGATCAATCTCTGATACCACTTGTAAGGAAGCTAAGGTAGTGGAACAACTTCCTACACTAATCTTGAGAGGAGAATAATGAATTTTTTTTATAGATCTTTAATAGTTGCATAAACTTAAACAAGAATAAACATAAATATCATGCATACCACGACATAGTGATTTACGTCGAGAAAAACCTTTTGAGAGAAAAAACCCACACTCCAAAAGTTACCAAATATATTATTCAATAAATCACAAGGATTGCAATATTCTTGCAGAGCAAGCTTTTCATAGGAGTATCACCACTCAAAGATCTAGAGACAACACAGCTGCTAACAGACTCTCAGAATACATCACCATCTCTCACTTTGCTCTTTCACTGTCGTTCTCTTCAACTGTAATGCAACTCCCTCACAAAATAGAGTTACATTCTAGGGCAAGACATCCCAACAAAAATATCCACCATTAGATCTAAACCCTAATAATTAACGGTCTAGATTTAAAATGTATCAACTCTCGTCGATGACATAATAGACCATCACTCCATTCGTCACTTGTTGTCACACATCACCAAACTCCATTGTCAGCTTATCGGGTCCCACCTTAAGCTTCGTTTGGTGTCATCATGTGATGCCTTCGTAGGTCCCACCTTCTTCATCAATGGTCATCATGGCTAGGTCCCACTCAAAGAGCTTCCTTCCTCCTTATCGCTCCATTGCTAAGTCACTAAAAATCCAAACCTTAGAACCTAATGTTAGAGGTTACGAAGTTCTGAAAACCCGTGACTCGTTGACAACAAAGAGATTGCTAAGTCGCTAAAAACTCGAACCTCAAAACCTCTTGTCGGAGGTTACGAAGTTCTAAAAACCTGTGACATGCCGACAACAAAGAGATCACTAAGTCGGGAGGTTATGAAACTTTAGAACCCCATGACATAGGTTAGGAAAACTTGGAACCTCACAACTTAAGTAACAAAACCATTTCACCTATCAACAATAACCATTATATAATTACAAGGTTGAGACACAATTTCCCAACAACATCATAGAGTGTACATATTTTAATTCTTATAAGTGGTAGATTCATTCAACACGGGTTCCATTTATGATGAAATCATAATTTTTATCAAGGATATCCATGAGACATGACCTCCCACTACATAGGGGTACATCTTATTGTACATACTCCTTGAATCACATCTAAAACCTAAACCTATCACATTGTTCATATATTATAACTAGCATTCTATTCTATATTTTATCTATACTTAGATATGAATCATATATATATTTTTATTCTTATAATTGTATTTTATGATATATGTTTGGTATATTACATATTACTAATTTTTGAAAAAAAGTAGTACACATATTTTATAAACATTATATTATTAATAAAGATGGTTCTCGAGAAATTTTTATAACCTTAAACATATATTTTTTACTATAAGTTTGTTAATTACTCATATTAGTCATTGAGTAGTTGACACATGATACTATCTTGAATATCCAAACTTAAATCTCAACTAGGCTTCAATACTAAAATAAAATCCTACTTTTCTCTCAAAATTAAAAATTTGCAATGGAGTTAAAATATTGTAATTACTAGAGCTAAAATAATTTAGAATATATAATGTTGTCAAAATAGATATAAATAATAATTATAAACTAAACATGTAATAATTTAGTAAGAATTCTAAAGCAAATAATTAACATAGTAAATTGAATAACGTAATCACATAATTCAATAAAAAAAACATCAAAATAATATATATAATTCTCAATATCTTTTATCATTAATGTTTTTCAATATTTATCTAAACTAGAGAATTTGGAAAGACCACTCTCAATCTAGGAATGTTTTAGTGGTATTCACCCTCACAACTATGACACAATTGAGAGAAAACACATGTGCCTACTCGCACTAAAACCTTGGCCAAGACAATCTTAATTGTACTATGTACCATGAATTGGACACACTTTGTGTACCACCTTCTCCAATTCCCATAGCTTTCCAAACCATCTTCTTCATTGAGTGATCTCCATGTCACTTTCTAAGTCTCACATAAATGCTCTATATAAGTCTTAAGTGGCGGTTTTCAAACCATCACAACCTTTCACAAAGATTACCTTTTAATAACTATTTAAATAAAGACAATTATTCCTCCCATTTTAAAAGAGTTTATATAAACATTTTTTTATTAATTCTCATTTTAACCAAAGGAGTAGAATATTCTTTATTTTTCTATCTCCCATTTAATTTTAGAGGATTCTTTCATGGAAAAGTAACTTTCTTTCACTTTGGGGAAAATGTTTCATAACAAGAAGGTTAAGAATCATATTTGCATTATAGTTTTGGTCTAAAAATTTACAAGATGTAAACAATCCTTCCAACTATTGGACCATTATGATCAATTCATTGTTTGCAAAATTATTTGGTAGCATGGTTGAGCATAAAATTAACAAGTGGATAAACAAAAAAGAAAAGAGAGTAAAAGAGAAAGTACCTCTTGACCAAAGTACTCAACAATTGATCATGAAATTACATTGAGGCATATCATTGAAAATGTTTGAAGTGAGAAAGGGAAGATTATTGTTGTTTTATTGATTTCAAGAAGGCTTTTGACGTGGTTCCTAGGAATAAGTTATAGTGTAAAATGAAATATCTTAATATCTTAGTGCAATTTAGAGTGATTGTCCATGGGCTCTATAAAGAGGTTCAAGTAAAAATTAGAACTCAAGTATGTACTTCAGAAAGTTTTAGGATTGACATTAAAGTTAAGCAACGATGTCTATTATCCCTTACTCTTTTTAGCCTATATATCGACAAACTTAAAGAATAGTTGAGTTTGCAAGGTGGGGATAGTGTTCTTCTTGGAGAATATGTTATTAGACCTTTTTTGTACGATGATCTTATTTTGATTGCTAGGTTTGCTCAAGGGTTACACGAGCACTTGTTTTCCCTTAACACTTTTGTAAAAATATATGTAAGTTAACACTAGCAAGAAGATCATGATCTTCTCTAATAAAAAAAAGAATTAGTTCAACTTTAATCTGGAAGGAAATATTCTAGAGGAAGTAATAGAGTACAAATACCTTAAGATTGACTTCAACAACAAGTTTAGTTGGGAAAATGGTAGAAGGAAGATAACTTTGGGATAGTGGAGAATGCTTTTTGTCCTTCAAAATTGATGCAAAGACGTGGAGTTATGGGATTGAAAAATTATTCAAACTTTATTTAGACTATTAATAATTCAAGTCATGCTTTATGGGCATGAAATATGGGTTAGTGACACTTCAAATACTAAATGGATGCAAATAGAGATAATCCACAAATGAATGATTATAAGCAAATTTAAGTTTAAAACTTTGCTCCCCTATAATATTTTTCTTTGGAAATATAAACAGTTCCTATTGAGGCCATTTCTATGGTGCATCTTTTAAGATACTTCAAAATATTGAGTAGACAAGTACAAATCATTGGCCAAATGTTGTCTTTAAAGATGTTTTGAGCAAAAGAAAGTAGTCATGGATGAAGCAAAACTTGCAAGTGATTGGACAAGTGACACACACTTGAAAGATTGCTCAATTAATGACAAAGAAATAAAGTCATTTGTTGTAGATAAGTTTCACAAGTCTATGTGGAAAAAAGGCATTAGGGAGAAAGAAGAAATATTTCCTTGAAGAATTTAGCCTCAATGACCATCAACAAAGGTCAATTTAGAAGCCAATAGCCCTAGAAGAACAAAGATTTCCATAGTTCGTTTCTATAGTCCAACTAAGGATTAAAACACATCACATTTGCTGTGAAATAAATAGATGGAAAAGACCAAAAGATGTATGGGAAGAGAGAAATTGTGTGTTTTGCATAGTTGGGATAGTGAGAACAGGAAAATACTTTATTTTGGAATGTGAAGCTTATAATGACATGTAAATCAAGTAAACAAGTAATTTAGCAACAACTTCATTTCAAGATCTATTCAACACAAAAATAATTGAAAGAATGAACAAAGTCATCATTAAACCGAACAATAAAATATAAAAAATTCAAAAAACAAAACGAATGTCTTCTACCCAAATACTTCAAACCGAATAACAAAATATCAACAATTTAAAAAACAAAAATCAACAATTGTTATCCCATAGACTACCTTAACCTTGTGAATGTTAAAAAAATATTTTTCCTATCTACCTATCTTCGATTTTCTGAAGATCACCCAAAACAACACAAAATGCTTTGCTTTCCACACATAAAAGCCTCACAAGAAATATTTTTAGCAAACTGATTGACAAATTCCTGTGTGGAAATCCTCACAATTTTCTTTCCGTGCATCTGCAGACAGCAAACCATTGAAAATGTCGACACCCTATGAACGAGTTACGGGAGGAAAGCTCACATTCAAGGGTGGTTTAGGCCCAGAAAAGGCCATAAAAAAGGCCAAAAAGCACAAGAAAAAGATTGCGGCGGAAGTAGAAGAAGATAATGTTTCAGCAGCAGAAAAGCAAGAAAATAACAACGCTAGTAATACTAACGCTGTGTCCACAATCGATCCAACTTCGCGCAAGAATTACGAAGAGCTTTTCCCTGTGGAGGCGAAAAAATTTGGGTATGCTGGAGTTTCCAATCCGAAGACTGCAGAAGAGGCGTTGAACGAAAGAGTGAAGAAGAAAGCAGATCGGTATTGTAAATGATATGGTTACCCTACTTTGTGGGTTTTTTTAAGTTTATTTGTAAAATAGAGGTTTGAGGGAAATTGAAGGTTTGAACTTGGAAAGAAATCTGGAGGAAAAAAAAAATTCGGTCTCGTTGAATGCTTATTTAAGTGTTTCTGTAGTATTACACGCAAGTCTAATACATTTTTCCCTCTATATAATATCTATCACATTTTCAAGGCTTCTTAGGGTTTGAGAGAAATTTGAGGTTTGAATTTGGAAATAAATAAAAAAAATTAAAAAATAAGAAAACAAAAATCGTTATGGTCGGGCTCGTATAGCACTTATTTCAGATTTCCTACGTAATTACGTGTAAATTTAATGGCCTTATTTTTTTAAAGAATCTCTTATCAGAACTTCGAAGGATTTCAGGGCTTGAGGGAGTGAATTTTTGAATTTGTAAATAAATAAAAAATCATTCGTGGTGAGCTTGTTGAGTACGCATTTTGTTGTGGATGGCGATAGCATGAAAATTTAATGCATTTTATCCCCTTTTTTCATATCTTCAACATGCTCAAGAGCTTGTAGGATTTGATTGAAATTGAAGGTTTTAAGTTGAAAATAGACAATTCACTTTTTGTCGGGGTCGTTGAATACATGTTGTGGTGTACATGAGATGTGTAAATCGGATGCATTTTTTAGCCTTAATATTTCTCTTCAACATTTTCAAGGGATTTTAGGGTTTGAGGGAAATTGAAGGGTTGTCATGGAATTAAATGTGGGAAAAAATGAAATCACTTTTTATTGGGTTTATTGAGTACCCATTTCAGTTTTTCATGGGATTGTATGTAAAAATAATAAATTTGTTTCCTTTCATTATGGGGATATCTAAATCTAATAAACAAAAAATTCCTTCATATTGATTGGCTAAGACTAGATAATGAAAACCACCCTGGTGGCCAACTCAATTTTGTTATGGGTTGAAAACTTTGGTTGGTAAGAAAAATATCCAATCTAGTATATTGGAGTGTACTGTGAATTTACGGACTTCGCAGACCTGACTAATTTAGGTCAAAAAACCATATGATATAATTTAGTAATATTCACTAAAAGTCTAAAAGAGTCCACTAGGTGTCACTGCGTGGTGAAACAGCTGCATTGATGCAATGAAGACCCAGGTCGAGTCACCTTGGGAACAACTGGGCTTAGGCACATGGGAAATGGAGGCCCTGTTGTGCTCCAGAAGCTGAGGGTCCAATAGAACCTTCAATTTACAGGTAAAGAAAAAGTGCACAATTAATGGGCTTTATTTCTGTAGGGGTAGTCTGTGTGCTGCCTCAGAATTCAGGTTGTTTTAGTGCAATTGCTTTGATTGAATTGCAGAAAGTATAACTGATTACTTAAAACGGGGACTGTACTAAAGGTTAAATCGGTAACATACTGGCCCAGAAACAGAATTTGTTGGAAATGTGAGAAATGCATTCGAAAAATTTATGTTAACAACGATAAGTCTAATTTGTTTATGTTTGCAATCTAGGTCTCTTGCTGGAAAAAAGTAAAACATTTAGTTTATGAAATATTTGGAACAATATGTTTGGGAGATTCAGAATTACTTGGCAAAGCTGATAAATTTAGGCTGAAAAAGCAAATCAAGCAATTTATGTAATGACCTTATGCAGGATAAATTATGTTGAGAGAGTTAGGTTTATTTTGCTCAAGTTATTTTGACTGAATAGCTGATTACCGAGAGAAGTAATACCAAACATCAGATTGGCAGTATTTGTGCTGAAGAATAGAAATGCTCAGAAAGTAGTATTTCAAAATTTCATGTTAAGCTATGTAACTTATTAACATTTTTGAAGGTTAGCAGAGAAGCAATTAATGTTTCATCTTGCAATAGTTTCTGAGATTAAATTACAAGAGATGGAACGATCATGTTATTAACTTATTGTGAGTATTCCTATGCTAGCAATTGCACCCTGAGGTGCACTGGGCATGCCAATAGGTGTTTTGACAGGATCCACACAATACAAGTTAAAAAGGCTGTAGACTAGGGTTTAGTCATCTGCAGACAGTCTAGGGCAGCCAGGACCCCTAAAAGTAAATGTGAATTGCAATTGCCCTAAAAACAACCATCAAAGTCAAAACAAGAAACAACTAAATAATATGTAAATATTAAAATAATCAATGTTTACCATTCCTCTTCACTCGATTATTAAATGAATTAAGCTAGAAACTTTAAGAACCAACATAAGCAATAGTCATATGGAGAAGCAAAAGTTCCATGATTAATCAAGTTTTGAATAGTAATTTATGTCTCATTATATTTTTGCATATGAAAGCATAAGACATTGTTGAATAGTAATTACAGGACAGAAATATGACATTAGATGATATACAGTGTAAACAGAATTTGAAAATTTGACAATATTTTTGTCCAAACAAAACATGCTCTGAATAAGACTCAGAATCTATATAAAACACTTTTACAGTCATAAAGGGCAATGGATATGTAGAACAGAAATTCCAAACCTCACAGAAACTGCACTGCTTTCATAAAAATCAGAAAACCAGTTATGGCGTCTGTCTTGTACTCATTCTCATATTTAGCCTTTGAATTTGCCAAATTTTGAAATGAAAATAGTGATGGTCATACATACAGACTGTAATATTCTGGGAATGGGAGAAAAACATAAGAGTTTCAGGAGTGCTTTAATACGACCAATATAAACTCAGACAATGTCAAACAGGTAGACTGCTTACTTGAAAATAATCATCACATTCTAATCCAATGCTTAGAGAGGGGTGTGCATATGATGTTCTAGATGAAATACTACTCTTAAGATTTCATTTGCAGATTCCATAGTTGCATCTCATTATAATCCTCCAAAAGCACAATTCCAGAATTTACAGTCATAATTGCACCATCATCAGTGCAGGTAAATCAGATTATTGTAAATTATGAAAATTTGTTTGAATTCTCCTACCCATGTGTTAGAGACCATCACCTACAGAAAGGCCTTGATACAAACAAACAGTAAGTAAATCGAGTCTTTTTGGGCTCAACAATGGATTTCCGATTTGTGGTTTCTTGAGCCTTTTAAATGCTCCTGAAAGATGTCTGTGATATTAATATAATTGCAGCAATCAAAGGACAAAATCCAATTCAGTGCATGCAAGCAAATTACCAAAATAGAGAAAGAATCAGCTTCATTACAGTAAGTAAATCGAGTCTTTTTGGGCTCAACAATGGATTTCCGATTTGTGGTTTCTTGAGCCTTTTAAATGCTCCTGAAAGATGTCTGTGATATTAATATAATTGCAGCAATCAAAGGCCAAAATCCAATTCAGTGCATGCAAGCAAATTACCAAAATAGAGAAAGAATCAGCTTCATTACAAACCACCCCCAAGTCTTCCAATGCTACCCAAAGCCCCACAAAGCCGGCTACCATCACCCAAACTGCTGCCATAATTAATTAATAAAGTAATTATATTGTTCACCCAAAACATGAAACAGGTAGTTAAAAAAGTACAACACCAATAGGTTGAACAGCCAAAACTAAATATTGAGTTAGTTATCAAATCGTGCTGTGAAAGAAAAGATTATTATTTCCGGAAATGGTACTACTTATAGGCACTTTACATTTCATGAATATGATTGGCTGGACGATGCACCTGATTATGCATAGGTAAAGTTTGGAAGGTACAGGTATGCTTATTGCAGATCTCTCTCTTGAGGTACAACCTACTCAAATTATAACCGATGGATGGATTCATATACAAAAGAGTATTGATATGAAATGAGATTTTGAAAAGTAATCTCACTAATATTTGTCTATGATAGGGTGAAAATGATCTCCATTTTCTTCTTTGGAATTTATTTCATCATTTGTCGTCTTCCCTCAACCTAACCTCTTTTCCTCAGCTCATTTCTATTTCTTCTCAAATTAGCAATTTCAGAGAGCCTTAAGTATATATCATTTGTATGTCGATAGTCTAATGTAGTTATTTATTTCATGGGGTCTACTTTTGTGTCTAGGGATTTAGATTTTATCCAGGTGTAGAGCTAGTACATCCTTCCCGCCCATTATCTGATTGGCTCAAGAAAATTGTTTAGTACAATTTTTGAGGAGACCTGAAATATCATCTGCTATTGACCAGGATATTGAGCTGCTAAAAAATTAGATTTGCATGACAGAACATTGGTGGTTTGATCCACAGTAGTTCTATTATCAACAGTGGTAGCTTGATCACCATTCCTTCAAGTCATTAATAAACGTTTATTTCAATTTTATGAGTTAGTCTTGGCTTCAAATTCTTTTCGTGAGAATAAAATTCAGAATTTTTGTATGTGTAGGCATCAACAGTGTTGGCTATAATTTCTTAGACTAGACACTGATACTGCCGTGCATTTATTTGTGCAAAATGATAAATAACGTGCAAAATCCAACTTTCTGTATCCAAACACCCGGTTGCTAAGAAAATTAATTAAATCTAGATCTCTAAATTAGCATGCTAATTACTAACCTAAGCAGTTGACTGAGGCTGAAGCAGCATGCTGCCTTGAATATGGTCGGGCAGACTGGAATTACTTTGCTCGTCTCTGTAAAGCAACCAAAAGGGGGAACAGAGGTACAACACGCATTTTGATTTATACCTATATAGTTGTCCTATTTTAATCTATAACCAATTCAAATTGTAACCGAGGAAACATGATGACCGTATAGTTTTCTTGTACATAAAGACCTTATGTTTTATCTTGTGCTCATAACTTAAAAATATTGAAGGTAGAAAATTCAAATTAGAAGCCAATTAGTACATACCCACCAAGCCCAATGACACTGCCAGTAATAAAATTTAAAATCAAATATTTTTAGAAAATAATAATTTAAAAGCTTTTAAAACTTATCACTAATTAACCTGAAAGAATGGTGCAACATCAGAAAAGCTAATTTCCTACAACCCCAAATCAACTCTTACCAATATAATTAACAAAACCCGTCGTCCTTGCCTGTAATTAAAAAAGGGGGAACGAAAAAGACCTATCATTATCATAATTGAGGGAGTGGAACACAAGACCTCATATGATACATTGCTAGAAAAACGTATGCTCTAGAATGTGAAGTTAGAAACTGTGATTTATGGGGGTTTGGGAAGTTTTCTGTGAGAACCTTAATACCTGAGGGATTAAGAATCCAAGACTGCTAACTGAGTAGAAGGAATGAATTTAACAATTAAAAGTATCGTATTTCTCTCCCACAAGTTGGTTTCTACGGTAAAAATACTAGTTTTTTGGTTATCTCTGTTTTTATATGCATTCAGTTATTTGTTTGCAAGTTACAAGCACAATACTTGTTCATAACATCAGACAAAATTAGTTTTCATTTGTACCAGGCTGGTGGATGAACATTCTCTTTGTTGTACTATTGGTCTTGTGAAATATAGAGGAATAGACAGAGTTGAACATCGGTAGTAGCAGAGAAGAGATGAATCGTGATGTATGGGCATTGTAGGCATCTATGTTAGTGTGTACACAACTGCAAAATGAATGCATAATGTAGATGGCAGCTATTGAGCTCTAGTAAATGCCAATTTGCAGCCTAATTAGCCGATATGCTATATTTAGAGTGAGTTTTCAGGCATCAAATTGTCTCATGCCATTATACCATCTTCTTAATGCTGGCATAGTCTTTTGAACATCAGTAAACAAGTTTCTCTTGTAAACAAGTCTACACCATGGGAGATATTTTTTTAATTAACACAATCAAATCTCATTGTGAGGATATATTTTTTAAGTAACACAACCAAATTTGATTATGATGAGACTGCATAGATATGTTCCAAAAATATCGAGCATGCCAGTCAAATAAGATGCCTTCCATCAATTAATCAACCAACTGAAAATGTCTTCAAATAATAGGATTTAGAAATTGATTAGGGAGATAGTCTTGTTCTTTATAGGGGAGAGAAAATGTAGAGTTCAGAATGGTGGCTTTCTAGAAATCGTGATTGTGAGTAATCTACAAAATGCATTTCTTCATCTTTTTGCTCAATTTATGCTGATTGAGCATTCAATTCTCAGCAAAATCTGGCCACTTTTCTCCTGCATCACTCTTTGACTGGTTATCCACACTATTCCTCACATCCCTCTTCAAAAATGTTGACAAGGTGAGGCTTTTTGCTTCCCATGGTCTCATCTCAATGATTCTTCCCAATCATAATAAATGGACTTTTTTATGAGAGATGGAGGGTTTTGAAGCTACAATTGCGAGTCCTTCAAGGAGATATCCTAGCAGGAGTTTAGCAGCAGGGACAGCCATTATGTTTTGGACGCTGTGAGCAATTGTATCCATGTTCACCTAACAGTTCTTTTGATGTCGGCCTTGGAAGGCTTAGATGGACTTGATAGTGTCTTCTTCCAAGCTTGGTCCACTGCCTTGTTTTCTAGTTAGCAGAGAAGCTTCAACTTTTTGATGATTGGATCGAGCAGCAATTTCAAGAAGAAACAAAAGTACTTATTTGTGTAGTCAAGGTTTGGGATTGTACACCCCAAGTTGACAGAATCAGCTCTAGTTTATGATTTTGGTTGAATGAGATGGTTGTAGACAAACCAAATGGTTGAACCAATATGGAGAGGCTAGGTGGCAAGGTGTCTTCTTGTGATGGAGCACTTGGCAGTTGCTTTAAAATCAGCTCACCACATTGAGAAACGGAAGTGGCAAAGGAATTTGAGATTCTACACCTAGGTAGCACAAACCCATATTCTCATTGGCAAGCCAAGAATGTGGTCTAATACATAAATACATGAATATATGGCCATATTATTATGCTTGAGGAGTAAGATGGTGGTTGTGTTTCAATGTTGTAGAATGAACTTCCCTCACTTAATCACACAACATTGTCTAATGACCATCTCCATCTCAAAGCCTTCTTTAGACAACTTTGCTTGAAAGAGGCATTGCATGTTCTACTACTATCCACAAGCCACCTTTACACTCTTCCACATATCTTCAACTATTATAGACATGCATTGCCAAGATTGCCCATTCAAAGGGTTAGCTAATCCATTTTTTGGTCATTGACATGGATTCAATTTTGTTAGAACTATATTTTTTCAAACAAAAAGAAAAACACTTGTCAATATGCGTGTCAAGTGTGGTAGTTTGGTTGATTTTCCTAAATCGGTTGACGAAATGATTGAATGAGATCGCTTCTTTTGGAATTCAATAAATGTAGCTTATAGAAGACATGGGTACTATGACAAGGCATTGATAGTCTTCCTCCAAATGAAACAAACAGGTGTTTAATTGGATTAATTTGCTTTTGCCAATATCCTCCTAGCCTATGCTAAAATGAGAGCTCTGGAATAGGATATGAACATTTGCCAAATCATAATGGAGAGTGGATTATTATATGATGTCATTGTGAGTGCTCTAATGTTATGTTTTTATGGGATGTTGTACTTAGTGTCATGTTTTTTGTTGCATAAGGTGTTGTAGAAACTAGATGAGGATGTATTGTGCTTAGCTTGGATTTGTTGTAGCCTCACACATTTGAGAGACACAAGATAGCCAACAATTTCTTTGATGGAGATTTCAAGGAGCTTTAGTTTGCATTAGTTGAGCACCTAAAAAGTTTCGAGTTCATTATTCATTATTTATTTAAATTAAAAATGATTATTGATTGTATGTTCTTTTTTAAAGATCTTAGTCTTCATGAAACATCTGAGGCACAATAATTATGCCTTTAAATCAAAAGGAAAGTGAATCACAATAGTCTTAATTTAATAATTCGGAATTTCATGAAAGAAAAATTTTATGGGTGGGAATCTTTCTTATTTTTATTATAAAGATTTGTAAAAGAAATATGGTAAATTTTTTTCTTGCATTTGTTAATATGTTAGCGGTATGTGATATTAATTTTGAAAGGTTAGCCAATGAACAATCACTCATTGTTTCATTGTTTGTGTAGAGGGACTTAACGAAATGTATATAAATGTATGATTGATTTTGGCTTGTAACAAAAAAGTTACAAAACTAATGGCATAATCTATATGCTTGGATGTTAATATTAAAATTTGTGCATACAATCTCTTTTGCTTTATCATCAATTACATTGTCATATATAGGGGTCTCGAGAAATGTTTTAAAGGGATTAATAGTTGGGAGAATATTTTCCCATGTATCACATTTGTTATGAAATTCATGAGATTGACATATGTCATCTTTATTACTTAATTTATGTTTATTGTGGGCTGCTATAAATGATTATCACTACTAAATTGAGATGTGACATTGAATGACATCTTTTAAATTTTTATAGCAGGAAGATGTACACTTTAGTGTTTCCAAACTTTATTATCTTTTATCCAAAGCACACACAAGTGTATATATATATATTACTAAACAAAGTAAATATCCTTTATTCCAATTTTTTATTTGCACTCTAATATATTACTTAAAACATAAATTTTACTATTAGTGTAACCACTGCAACTGTTGACTTCTTCTGTGGCATTTGTCCTTAATGTCAAAATTGCCCTGGGTTGGTGCCTAGGCATTTCACAGTTTGGTCTTATTATGGAATTTGATTGGCACATTTGTTATTTGGTATCATGTACATATCTCAGTTGAGGCACTCTGGTTACAGGTTCTATGCTCCATTGTTCAGGTGACATGTTTCTGTTTTGATAATTTGTGCTTCAGTGTTTCACTTGATTACATATGTTTGGCATGTTCAGTTCTTCTATAGGTTGATTAATTATGGCTTGATCAGTTACAAGCATCTTGAAATGGAAACATTATGTCCTAAGCAATTCGACTCCTTACATGCAATAATGCTAGGCATCTTTCTAATTGACATTTGATGGGAAATGTGGTCGATGTTTATTCATTGTCTAAATTAGTCAATTGATATAATGCCTGTCAGCATGCAAGTCACTGTTTTCTCATGGTTTTGAAAAGGCATTATGAGTTTGAATTTTTGTCGGCATGATTGACTTTTGTAAGACCGCAGACTTCAAGGTCTTACCGCGGTAGTGTAGTGAAAGCTGTTAGCGGCATGCTAGACAGTTACCACTATACCGCGGGTAGTGAGAAGGGAGACCGTGGAAGTGTGGTGAAAATGGCTAGTGGCATGCAAGACAGCTACCACTATATCACAGGCTGTCAGAAGAGAAACCGTGGTAGTGCGATGGAAGCGGCTAGCGGCATGCAAGACAACTATCGCTATACCGCGGGCTGTCAGAAGTGTAACCGAGGTAATGCGGTCGAAATGGTTAGCGGTATGCAAGGAGCTACCGCTATACCGTGGGTTGTCAGAAGTGTAACCGAGGTAATGCGGTGGAAACAGTTAGTGTTATGCAAGGAGCTACCGCTATACCGCATGTAGTTCGAAGGGAGACCGTGGTTGAGCGGTAAGGAAGCGATAATAGTCAGTGCTAGTCACCGCTATACCGCGGGTGAACAGAATGAAGGGTGCGGTAGCACGGTGGAGAAAGGAATTCGTGTGTTGGTTCATTTGGAAGTTTAGGTCACTAATTTCCGCTTCTCACTGTTCACATTTTTGGAACCCTACACTAGCCGCCACCATGGAATCTTGTCCTGAGCCCTTTCTTTGCACTTGTTGGCTTACTGATCTTTGACAGTGTATAGGAAAGATTGGAAGACCATGACAATGGTCGATTCACCTGGCAGTCTCATGCCATCGGGTAAGAGCTCGAATGTGGAAGGAGCTCAGGCTGCTCAGTTACTTCGCAGATCTGGTAAATTGCTCATGGCAAATTCATTTATGGTCTTCACAAGTATTCATCTATTTATCTTTGCAGAACGGTTACCTTTATTGACAAGGTTGATAAGGGATAAGTGTTTGCTTCTACATGAAAGTTGAAGATTTGGTTTATTTTCTTCTCAGTCAGAACTATAATGATTTCACATGCTTAGAATTACGTTTTATATAGTGTTACCATATCAGATTTAAAGAATGGTATTTTTGGGTTGTGGGTAATCATGAAGCTTGAAGAATCTTCTCAGTTTCACACTTGGAGTCGTTGGTAACTGTTCTTGAATGCATCAGTTTATGATTTCGGTTTCACTACTTTGAGATGTCGGTTACTTTAATATAGCAGCAGTTTCAGTGGCTATGGTTTATGGTTTATTTAGATCTTATGTTGTTTTGGCTTTAGCACTGATTGTGCAGGCTGCTTGAGAGGACAGGTTTCAGTCTGCCTTCTCTATTTGCATAATGCTTGGGTATTCCTATCAAAAGGACTTCTTCATATTGATCTTTCACACATGGACACTACAACACCTGACATTGTTGGTCGATTGAAGGTTTGGTAAACTGATAATCATCTTTGTTTTATTCTCTAAAATAGAAAAACGAGCAACTATTGTAACCTTCCTTGAATGTAATGATGAAATTTGTAATCAGAAGAAAACAGAGAGATTAGGGTTTTATCCTTATTGAAAAACCTGAAAACACAATGAGACAACAAAAGTGCAATATATAATAGTTTTGTATAAGATATAGAAGAGAATCCTTTGGCTGAAAAAATGGGAAAACACAGTGTGTTAACTGTTTTGAACAGTATCATGAGAAAAGGATAAAAATAGAAAGAGACTTAATTGTTTGATGAAGAACAATGAGAAAAGTATGAAACAAAAAGGGAAACAGAGAGATCCTCTGTATCATTGTATGATTTACTAAAACAATAAAGGGGTTGGTGCTCCTTGAGATTGGTGTCTCTAAATGAGGGGTTGGTGCTCCTTGAGATTGGTGTCTCTAAATGAGGGGATGGTTCTCCTTGAGTTGGTGTTCAGAAATTAGCCTATAAGGCATTGTAAGCAGTGGTTTTGAAATTAAGCCAATAAGACAGTTTAGGAGTGTTTTTTCTACCCCATGAGGGTTTTCCACTCGGCAATTTCTGTGTCTCTTATTTGTGTGATTTATTTTTATCTTGCATACTCCTTCTTTCAGTCATTTATGTTATTGTGCTCATTCAGTTGGTCAATGCTCTGATACTTTAAGGTTGTTTAAAAGTTTAAAGTCAATTTGCTCAACTCTGTCATGCAAATTTAGATTGTGCAAATCTGATGCAAAATGTCTTTCATAAAGTGAATTAACTTTTGCATTTTGTGCTCATTATATGAATGCTCAAAAGTTTGTTAAAAGCAAGTCAAAGTTGCATATTATGAAGTTTTATAGTTCTGTTGATAAAGCACAACAAGATTGTTCATAAAGCTTTAATTGAACAATATCATATGATGCTTTTAATATGGGTTGTAAATGTTAATCAAGTCTCATGTCAATCTGATCTAAAGTGTTAATATTCTCTTGCTTAAACAAATCTGTCACTTTGGGTTAAATGAGTAAAAGTTTCATTATGCTTTCAAAGTTAAAAGTTAAAATTACTCCACTCTGATTCACCCCCCCCCCCTCTCAGAATGAATCCACTTCCAACAAGTGGTATCAGAGCGTAGGGTCTTGCATTAGGTTTCAAACCTAGGATTGATTTTGGTCTTGGAAGTCTATTTTGTGTGTCGTGGAGTATTTGCCATGGCTAAGTGCAAAAGGATCAAAGGTCAAAAGAAAGCTACTTATGTCAAGCAAACAATTGATAAATCAACCTCTGCCAATTCCAGTGAAGTTTTGTCTCAAGAATTACCCTTGCCAATTAATACTAAAAGTGATCCTATAGTTGGTGAAGAAGATCACTTAGTAAGTGACTTTGAACAAGAATTTGGCAAAAAGGATTGTGAAGGTGATGAGTTTGAAGTTGATTTGGAGGCAGAACTGCTTGTTGCCTTAGGTGAACTTAGGAGGATTAGAAAAGAAAATCAGGATCTTAAGGTATACTTACAGGAAAGTGTCAGTGTCAATAAAGTTGTAATACAAGCTCATAATGATGATAAAAAAATTATTGAATTACTGAAAGCCCAAATGGTTGATAAGAAAAAGACTGAAGAGGGATTAGAAGCCAAGTTAAAAGACAAGAATGAATTATGCAATAAATTGGAAAATGAGGTTGCCTCATTTAAGAGATGTTCAGATAATGATTTTGTGTTAAAATAACTAACTCTTAAAGATGATTTGATTATCAGTCAGAAAATTGAAATTGAAGAATGTAAAAGGATAGCAGATGTTGTAAGGTCTGATTTGGAAGTTAAAAAGACTAAATGTCTAAAACTTGAAGGAGAAGTAGTTGCATTAAGAAAAGAGCTTGAAACTGTATAGGTTCAATTGGATAAAAATCAGAAATTTGATTGCAGTACTAATTTATTGAATGAGATTATTGGCAGACAAAAGTGTTTTAAAGATCTTACATGAGTGGGATATGGAGTTGGACAAAGCTCTGCATAAGAATCTAAACATGAAACAATTTTTGCTACTGCAGATGGAAAGTCATTTACAACCAAGAAAACACCAAGATTGAAGGTTGATCTAGGTCACCATATTGTTGCTGCTCAAATAGAAGAAAAATATGTTAGGACAAAAATACCATCAAAATCTTCATTTATCAGGTACAACCACTCTCAATTTCATGGTTATTGTTATTGTTGTAATGCTTATGGACATAGAGCAAGAAATTGTTGGATGAATAAAACTCATAATCATGAGAGATATGTCAAGAGAGGTTCATAAAATGTGCCTAAAAGAAATTCTTCTCTTTTTGGTCTAGACAACACTATTATATGTTATAGGTGTAATGGGTTTGGACACAAAGCACAGTGGTGTAAGAAATTTTTGATAAATCCATCTAGGGACTACATATTCAAACAAAATGAAAAGAATATCGTGAGTAAGGAGAAGACAAAGCCTATACAAATATGGAGAAGAAAGCTAGAAAAGAAAAAAAGAAGAACTAAATCTTGTGCATGCTGCACAAGAATCATTTCTAAGCATTTGAAAGGCAGTATGAAGATAGGGGGAGATGATTAATGCATTTTGAATAAAACCCCTTTGATATAAAAAAAAAGTAGAATCTTGTTGTGTCATAACCTATTTATCATCAAAATGCAAGACACAGTTTTGTTTTATTGTCTATGCTAGGAATAATAGTGACAATGAGTTGATGATAACTGTCTTAATGCTATGGTTCATTTATATCATCATTCTGTTAGAAGATAATTTCTCATATGACTTGTTGTTGTAGCATTGAAACCATATCTAACAGCAACTTGATAAAATTTAGTGCCTTGATTTATATGAATGATGTTTCAGCAACAGAGCATGTTAAGACAATGATTTGGTTGAGGTCTTAATTGAAAGATTGATAGAGGCAGTTAGTTGAAAACATTAATGGTAAATGTTGAGTTCTGTAGTGTTGTGCTTGGAAAACATGAACAACATACTAATTATTTGCTATAAAATCAGTTTTTTGGTGTTGTGGTTGCTAGTGTAGCATGTTTTGACATTGATTATGTTGGTATAGTATATGTGTACTTGAGAACAAGAAAACAATATTGATAAAAGTTTGGGTATTCTTGGTTGATAAAGATTTCAATATGCATCTAATGATCAACATTTTCCTTTGACAATTGATTATGTCTTGATATTGATAGTTTGGAGACTTGAGACTTATGTAGTGGACTGTATGCTATAGATTTGGTTGCTTTGCATTATTCTGGTAAAAGATGTTATTCCAAAGAACAAGGTTAGTTGCAATGAAAATATGTTGGCCTAATTATCTTACTACTGGTTCCTTAAAAATGTGCAGTAAGTTATTGTATCAATGATAAAGAGTCTTTGATTGAAGAATTGGCACATTTTCAATAAGCTTGAGAAAAGAAATGGTGTCTTACAAATCAAAAAGGAATTTTTGAAGCTTCTTTGTTGGGGAAGCTTGGTTCTATGGTTGCTCTCTTACAGCTTGCTTATCATTGTTTTCTGCTCTAATTGTATTTGCAGTTGGTTTCATTGGTTGTTTGGATTTCAGATGTTTATCGTGGTTGCTTATCTTTGGTAACTATACTGGCTTTGATGACACATTTACATAATCTAGGTGGTACATACTGTGAACAATTGGTTCTTGGTTCACATGTTTCATGGCATGCTCTTAGTTTTTATATCTTGGTTCTGATGTTTGACCATATGTTCATTACAGTAAGATATGCATTTGTGCATGGTTATTCATACTGGTAACAATGTGTTTACAGTTGACAATGGAGAATGAAATTTAATATGACCAAAAGGTGAAACAGTTGGCCTTGGTGTGCAGTTTTGGTTATGAATCTTTGACGGGTTGCTTGGTTTGTGGCTGTTCAGTGGTGTTCAGATTTGTAGCCTTATGATGTTGTTGGTTTTTTAGTCATTTTGGTTTGCTCTTGATGTCAAACCCGAGATTGATACATTTGTTTAAATTCATGACATTAAGATGATATCCATTGGCATTTATGGTGTGGAAACTTACATAACTTATTTCTCAAGATATTCATGCTTCCTATTCATATTTCTCCTTCGCAGATGCTTATGTTTTTGTTGGAATGTCAGTAAAAATTATGGTACAGGTTGTTCAGGATCATGAATTCGGTTTATGTTACTGGTCACAGTTTTGCATGGGCATGTATTTGTTTCAGGTATGAGTAGGTATATCAAGTGACCATGGTATTGTGTCTGCATTTTTGTTGCATTCCTATTATATTTGCAGCTTAGTATCGATTGTTGTTGTACTTCATGGAGAAAATGGTTGTTGTATATCATAGGTTTCTTCCTTTGTCCTTGTGACAAAAAGGGGGAGAAAATGGTGGTTTAGATGGCTCAGATTTTTGCCATCAAGGACAAAGGGGGAGTTTGTTGACTTCTTTTGTGGCATTTGTCCTTGATGTCAAAACTGCCCTGGGTTGGTGCCTAGGCATTTCATAGTCTAGTCTTATTATGGAATTTGATTGGCACATTTGTTATTTGGTATCATGTGCAGATCTCAGTTGAGGCATTATGGTTACAGGTTCTATGTTCCATTTTTCAGGTGACATGTTTCTGTTTTGATAATTTGTGCTTCAGTGTTTCACTTGATTACATATGTTTGGCATGTTCAGTTCTTCTACAGGTTGATTAATTATGGCTTGATCAGTTACAAGCATCTTGAAATGGAAACATTATGTCCTAAGCAATTCAACTCCTTACATGCAATAATACTAGGCATCTTTCTAATCGACATTTGATGGGAAATGTGGTCGATGTTTATTCACTGTCTAAATCAGTCAATTGATATAATGCCTGTCGGCATGCAAGTCACTATTTTTTCACAGTTTTGAAAAGGCATTATGAGTTTGATTTTTTGTCGGCATGATTGAATTTTGTAAGACCGCAGACTTCAAGGTCTTACAGCGGTACCGCTGGCAGTTAAGCCAATGACCGCAGTAGTGCGGTGAAAGCTGCTAGCGGCATGCTAGACAGCTACCGCTATACCACAGGTAGTGAGAAGGGAGACCGCAGTAGTACGGTGAAAATGACTAGCGGCATGCAAGACAACTACCGCTATACCGCAGACTATCAGAAGGGAAACCGCGGTAGTGCGGTGGAAGCGGCTAGCAGCATGCAAGACAACTACTGCTATACCGCGGGCTGTCAGAAGTGTAACCGAGGTAATGCGGTGGAAACGGTTAGCAGTATGCAAGGAGCTACTGCTATACCGTAGGCTGTCAGAAGTGTAACCGAGGTAATGCAGTGGAAACGGTTAGCGATATGCAAGGAGCTACCGCTATACTGCAGGTAGTTTGAAGGGAGACCGTGGTTGAGCGGTAAAGAAGCGGTAATAGTCAGTGCTAGTCACCGCTATACCGCAGGTGAACAAAATGAAGGGTGCGGTAGCACAGTGGAGAAAGGAATTTGTGTGTTGGTTCATTTGGAAGTTTAGGTCATTAAGTTTTGGTTCTCACTATTAACATTTTGGAACCCTACACTAGCCACCACCATGGAATCTTGTCCTGAGTCGTTTCTTTGCACTCATTGGCTTACTGATCTTTGACATCGTATAGGAAAGATTGGAAGACCATGACAATGGTCGATTCACCTGGCAGTCTCCTGCCATCGGGTAAGAGCTCGAATGTGGAAGGAGCTCGGGCTGCTCAGTTACTTCGCAGATCTGGTAAATTGCTCATGGCAAATTCATTTATGGTCTTCATAGATATTCATCTATTTATCTTTGCAGAACTGTTACCTTTAATGACAAGGTTAATAAGGGATAAGTGTTTGCTTTTGCATGAAATTTGAAGATTTGGTTTATTTTATTCTCAGTTAGAACTATAATGATTTCGCATGCTTAGAATTACATTTTATATAGTGTTACCATATAAGATTTAAAGAATGGTATTTTTGGGTTGTGGGTAATCATGAAGCCTGAAGAATCTTCTCAGTTTCACACTTGGAGTCATTGGTAATTGTTCTTGAATGCATCAATTTATGATTTTGGTTTCACTACTTTGAGATGTCGGTTACTTTAATATAGCAGCAGTTTCAGTGGCTATGGTTTATGGTTTATTTAGATCTTATGTTGTTTTGGCTTTAGCACTGATTGTGCAGGTTGCTTGAGAGGATAGGTTTCTGTCTTCCTTCTCTATTTGCATAATGCTTGGGTATTCCTGTCAGAAGGACTTCTTCATATTGATCATTCACACATGGACACTGCAACACCTGACATTGTTGGTCGATTGAAGGTTTGGTAAACTGACAATCATCTTTGTTTTATTCTCTGAAATAGAAAAACAAGCAACTGTTGTAACCTCCCTTGAATGTAATGATGAAATTTGTAATAAGAAGAAAATAGAGAGATTAGGGTTTTATCCTTATTGAAAAACCTGAAAACACAATGAAACAACAAAAGTGCAATATATAATAGTTTTGTATGAGATATAGAAGATAATCCTTTGGCTGAAAAAATGGGAAAACATAGTGTGTTAACTGTTTTGAACAGTATCATGAGAAAAGGATAAAAATAGAAAGAGAGATTTAATTGTTTGATGAAGAACAATGAGAAAAGTATGAAACAAAAAGGGAAACAGAGAGATCCTCTGTATCATTGTATGATTTACTAAAAAAGTAAAGGGGTTGGTGCTCCTTGAGATTGGTGTCTCTAAATGAGGGGATGGTTCTCCTTGAGTTGGTGCTCAGAAATCAGCCTATAAGGCATTGTAAGTAATGGTTTTGAAATTAAGCCAGTAAGGCAGTTTAGGAGTGGTTTTTCTACCCCATGAGGGTTTTCCACTTGGCAATTTCTGTGTCTCTCATTTGTGTGATTTATGTTTATCTTGCATACTCCTTTCAGTCATTTATGTTATTGTGCTCATTCAGTTGGTCAATGCTTTGATACTTTAAGGTTGTATAAAAATTTAAAGTAAATTTGCTCAACTCTGTCATGCAAATTTAGATTGTGCAAATCTAATGCAAAATGTCTTTCATAAAGTGAATTAACTTTTGCATTCTGTGCTCATTATATGAATGCTCAAAAGTTTGTCAAAAACAAGTCAAAGTTGCATATTATCAAGTTTTATAGTTCTATTGATAAAGCACAACAAGATTGTTCATAAAGCTTTAATTGAACAATATCATATGATGCTTTTAATATGGGTTGTAAATGTTAGTCAAGTCTCATGTCAATCTGATCTAAAGTTTTAATATTCTCTTGCTTAAACAAATCTGTCACTTTGGGTTAAATGAGTAAAATTTTCATTATGCTTTCAAAGTTAAAAGTTAAAATTACTCCACTCTGATTCACCCCCCCCTTCCCCCCCTCTCAAAGTTAATCCACTTCCAACAACAACTCCTTTTACGGTTTTGGATAGCCTAGAACATTCAAGTATCATATAAGGAAATATTAATCTTTAGGTAGATTGTTAATTGGAATATCCATATTGATTATATAAGTTTTCTTACCAAGGTGGTCCCAAACATGTATACTCACTCTGAAATATCAGAGCATCATTTTTTTTTTAATCCCGCTTTAATAGTTCTAACTTTGCCTATTTTGCACATCTTTAAGAGAAAAATAGGTGGTTTTCTACAAAATTTAAAATTATTTCATTTGTTTATAGTGAAGTCTATTTCATAGTAAAATTGACAATTTTAGTTGTGCCTTTTTTTAAAATAAAAAAAAGGCCAATGATTGCATTCTTTTAAATATCTTAGACTTCATGTAACATGTGGTGCACAATTGTTATGCTTTCAAATCAATATGAAATTGAATCACAATGAAGTATTAACTTAGTAATTTGGAACTTCATAAAGTATAATTTAATGGGGGGGGGGTGGGATTTTTCTTTATTGTAGATTTGTAGAAGAAATATGGTAAATTGTTTTCTTGCTTTCATTAATATGTAGTGGTATATGATATTAATTTTGAAAGATTAGCCAATGAAACAATCATATTGTTTCATTGTTTGTGTAGAGAGACTTCAGAAAATGTATAGAAATGAATGATTGATGTTGACTTCTAATGAAAAAGATCAAATTATTGTCATGATGTATATGCTTGACTGTTAATATTAAAATGCGTGTATGATTCTTTTGTTTTCTCATCAATTACCTAAAACAAATTGCCTTCTACAAGGGTCCCAAAAAATTGTTTTAGAGGATAAAATATTAGTAATTGGTAGAGCATTTTCCCTCATATCACATTCATTATGAAATTCATAAGATTGGCATTGTCATCTTCATTTCTTGATTTATGTTTATTTTGGACTACTATAAATGATTTTCACTTCTAAATTGAGATGTGGCCTTGAATAACATCTTTTTAATTTTTTTATGGTGGGAAGATGTATGTTTTAGTGTTTCTAAACTCTAGGGTGATCCCACATAGGTGGGTTATAATTGTATTGATGAACGAAAATTGCTTGCACGCTCAAAACATTTTGGAGAGGTGGGATGGAGGGGGGGGTGGGGGGTTCGCTAGAGGGGAGGGGAGGGGATTTGCTAGAAAAGGGGGTTCTAGAGAACTCTCTTTTAATGGGTTTTTCTTTGTTTAATGTTATTTCCCTTCTAGCGAACTCCTTCTAGAACCCCTTTTGCCCTTTTCCCCCTCCATGTGCATTTTTTAACAAAAAATTGAGTTTCAAAGCTCGGGTTGAGGATGAAAATGGAATCAACTTGACAAACCCAGCTAGAGTATTATAGTCTTCGAAACAAGCTCTCCATCAAGTATAATTTTAATATATTTTGGTTTTATTATGTATTTTTTTTAATTTAATTAAACATAGGTTTTTTTTTCCGAAAATCAAGCTCTCTATTATGCACATGTGCAAAAATAGTAGATTATAAAAAAAAAATGAAAAATATATATGTGCTTGGTATTGATGTCTTTGATCCAAAAATAAATAAAAAATTTGATACATACAAAAAATGTTGTGTTATACAGTCCACTTATGTCTAAATTGTAATTGGTTTGACTTCAAAACTTAATTAAGAAAAAATATTCAATAAAACACTATGAAACCAAATGAAGGTGCCAGGTATTGTAGTTACAAATCTAAATTCAAAAAAAAAAGAATTTTATCCTTTATAGATAAAAAGTTATACAGTGAATATCACTCTTTAAAAATGGTGTTTACTGTTAAAAACTAGTTTTCGAAGGAGATGGAAAAAGAAATGTAATTTGATTCCAATTTTTTAAAAAAATATATATTTAGAATCTTCAAACAAAATGTCACAAATCACTAGTTTGAATCATCTACAAATTCCTCATAGTTTAGCAGCTATAGGTGTCTGAAAGTGAAGATTTAGTTAAAAAAAGTTCAGTTCAATGTCAAGTTTGGCCAAAGTTACACTATAATGGGATCATCCTCTATGGATTTATCACCTTTTATTAAAAGCACATACAAGTATGTGTATATGTGTGTGTGCGTGTGCGTGTGCGCGTGTGCGTGTGTATAAACCCAATAACAATATTATAAATCTAATATATTTATTTCTAGATATTATCCTATATAATCAAATTCCTAAATAAAATAATCTCTTATCCCATTCTTTGTTGTGTATTATTTGACATATTACTTAATATATATCTTACTATCAACATAACCATTGCACTTTTTGATGTAAGTGCTAGTGTATTGTGTTTTGAATAGCCTAGAATATCCAAGGATCATATAAGGAAATATTGGTCTTTCAATAGATCGTTCATTGAGATATCCATATTGATTACATATGAGTTCTCACCAAGGTGGTACCAAGCATGTAAACTCACTTTGAAATATTATTGTCTCATTTTTAGATTTTAATCCCTTCTTAATAGTTCTTACTTTACCTATTTTGTACATCCTAAGAGAAAAATAAATAGAACTTTTTACAAGATCTTAAACTAATTCATTTGTTTATAGTGAGGCCCATTTCATAATAAAATTGACAATTTTAGATGTGCCTATTTTTAATCTAATTCCTAGGTGGATTGGAGGACAAACCTGCAAATTAGTTGGTAATTCACAAACTTACAAAATAAGCAAATGAAACCCAAATCCAAAATTCAAATGCCTTATTAAAAGGCATAACATACTTTAAAAGGCATGTATTATTGCAAAATATATGTACATGTTTCAAGTGCATAATAGAGATTTTAGTTGGTTTTTCTATGCTTATACATTGTATAGTGCAAGGATTTATGCAATTGGGTTATTAGTGAGGCTTAATAGATATGCTAACAAGTGTTATATGTGTATGGTGCACTTTGCATGTGGACAAGGTGATGTTTAATGTCAAACCTATATGGTGCTGGTTGTGTAAAATCAACGTTCAAGGATATTGTATATTTCTAATTGATTTAACTATATGGGATACCAATGGTTAAATCTTATTTCAAATCAAATCTATTACAATAGATAATATACTTAACATATGTAGAAATAAATAATAAACTCTTGCCAAATAAATAATGGACATTGTAGTTCATAAATGGATTAATCCTCTTATTACAATGAAGAATTACCCTCAACAAATAATTAGGTTTACCAAGATTTTCAATAACAACACCAACGTTATTAGAAATATAAAAAATCTACAAAAATCAAAATTATAATTCCTAGGTGCTAAGAGAGCCACCTTAATCTAAGACAAATAGACATTGCAGGGGTTGCCTAAACAACAAATCAATGAAGCACAAATACAATCCATGTGTGAGACTATCAAAACCAATTCAAGGCTTTTCATCCACTAACCAACCATGTAAATTAGAGGGTTTCTATCCTCTAATCTCCAATGAGAGATGAAAAAATATCCAATCTATTTGAGTGAAATCAATTTTGATAAACACACATATTTTCCCTCGAACCATCTTATTAAATATGCAATTTTCAACCTTTTTCCTTTCCCTCCAAAATAAACTCACACATAATTATTTACTAGCACTATTTTAAAAAAGATCAACTTATTACATAACATGTGTGGCCCCATAATCTGGAGGCCCAATTTAAACACTTACCTTTCTCTATGCTACTTTCTCTAAGCCCATAGAAAATGAAAATTGGGCTTGTAGGTCAATCTAGAGTCTTATGGGAATAAGGGACATGATAGTCCTCTCTCTAAGATTGCTTTCCCTTGAGAAATTCAAACATGGATGCTAACTCCTTCAACCTCACCAAATACTCGCTAATGGTTCTATTACTTAGCTTTCTTGCTTGAGTACCCATGATAGCTTCTAGTATTAGAATGAGTCCTTCATCATCCAAAGGTGGCAAGTCTTTGGACATTACAACATGCTACCTCAATTCCTTTTTAAGGAAAGAAAAATGAAAGATGTTATGGATTCTGTTGTTCTTAGGTATCTCTAGTTAATAAGTCACTTCTCCCACCTTTCATATAATCTTGCAAGAACCAAAAATATGGGTTTCAACTTATTTTCTCCTTTTCTTTTTGATTAAGACTATTGTAGGGTTGTAGCCTTAGGTAAACCATGTCTCCAACTTTAAAAACTCTTTTGATACTTTTTTTGGTTTGCATAGAGCTTCTACTAGTTTAAGGAATGTTGAATATGGTCCTTGAGGTTTTAATACCTCTAGCTCCTTTTTATCATGTGTTGTTCTAGAGACCATGTTTTCCATGATTACAAATTCCACAACGGTTAAAGCATTATTTTTATACAAAGCCATGAAAGGTTGCATATCTATGGAAATGTGGTAGGAGGTGTTATAAAAATGTTCTCCCAAATGTAACCACTTCACCCAAGTTGTTTTCCACCCATAATTGTAATTTCTTAGGTGCCCTTAAATCCTTTGTTGACAATTTTGATTTGCCCATCCATTTGAGGGTGATAACTCATGATAGGGGGTGAGCTTTGTTCTTAAAAAATAAAACAATTCTTACCAAAAGTGACTCAAAAACTTATTGTCCATGTCATCGACAATGTTCTTATGTAACCCATGTAATTTAAAAATCTCCTTGAAGAATAAATTAACAATTTGGGAAGCCTTGAAATCATAGAATATTGAATAAAAATGTGCATACTTGGCGAGTTTTTCCAGCGCAACAAAGATGCAATATTTTACATTATCTTGGGTAACCCTATGATAAATTCCATAAATATACTTTCCCATTTTTTCTCAAGAATGGGTAATGATTGAAGTAGGCCTACAAGATATGCTTGTTCTACCTTGTCATGTTGAGAAGATGAGCATTCCTTAATTTGCAAGTTAGTGCTTCCTTTTCCATTCCTTTCTAGAAAAATCTCTCTAATTTGTTTGTATGTTCCAAAACACCCTAGATACCCAAACAATAGAGTATCATGCATGTTTCTTAAAACATTTTCTTTCATCTTTGATTATGGGATCAAATATGTCCTCTCTTTATGTAGAATTAGGTCTCCCACCACTTTAAACTTGTCATGTACTCTTCCATCCAACATCTTAGTAGAAAAATCATTCGTGACATATTTACATATGTTGGGGGTGATCCAATCAATAGATATATCAAAAATTGAACATAAATTGGGTCTTTGAGATAATGCATCAGCAACTATATTATAACTCCCCGTCACATGTTCAAAATAAAAACCATATGCCTACACCTTTCTTACCCACTTTTGTTAATTATATTTCATGTATTTTTTATTGAAAAAGTACTTAAAACTAATGTGATCAGTGTTATCCACAAACTTGACTTACACCAAGCATTATTTAAACTTCATTAAGGCATTGCATTATTTCCAACATCTCCCTATCATAAATAGAAAACTTATTTTCTACTTCTATTAGTTTCCTACTTTCAAAAGAAATGGAATGTTATTTTTGCATCAAAATAGCTCCAATTCCTTCACTATAAGCATCATATTACAACACAAAAGGAAGTAAAAAATTCAAGACAACAAGCATCTTACATGAATATATAACATTTTGTAGTTTTTTAACAATCTACAAGGAAACATTTGTCCACTTAAATGCTCCCTTATTAGTAAGATATATGAATGGTACCATGAGCTAAGATAATATTTTTATAAGTCTTATATAGTAGCTACATATTCCAAGGAATCCTCTCAACTATGACACATTCTTAGGGGATGGCCAATCCCTAATAGCTTGAACCTTCTGTTGGTCCACTTGGACCCCTTGTTCATTGATGACATGACCCAAACATAAAATATTCTTAAGCTCAGATTCACACTTATATTGTTTAGCAAAGAATACATTATGCTCTAAAATGCTCAAAAGTTCATCCAAACGCATCAAGTGCTCTTCCCAAATTTGATTGTATATCAAGATATCGTCAAAGAAAATTAAGATATATTTTTAATTGCTTACTAAATACCTTATTCATGCATGATTGAAAGGTTGTAGGAGTACTAGTCAAGCGAAAAAGCATGACTAAGAATTGGAAGTGTCCACAGTGACATTGGAAAGTAGTCTTATAAATATCTACGCATATGAATTAGATGGTACCTTGAGTGCAGATCAATATTTGAGAAGTATACAATTCCATCTATTTCATCTATCAACTCATCAATCCTTGGAATGGGGTATTTGCTCTTGATTTTTTTCTTGTTTAATGCTCAATAGTCAATACATATCCTCAAGTTGCTATCATTTTTCTTTATTGGCACTACTGAATAAGAAAATGGGCTAGAGATTGGTCTTATGTGACCTATATCCAAAAGCTCATTTATTGCCTTCTTGATTTCTTCCTTGTACATCCTAGGTGATGAAAAGAAGTTATCACCAAATTTTCACTTGATTCAAGCTCAATGGTATGTTGGAATCCTCAATCAAGTGGTAGTCTTAGGGGTATATCTTGGAAAACAATATTCCTTGTCCAACATAACTTGCACATCAATATGGGAAACATCATTCTTGTTCATGGATGACTATTTTGGTGTGATCAAGCAGCTATCCACCCAAGCTAATTGTACTCTCTTGAAATCTCTTTCCATCCTTTTAGAAATAATTACTTGGAGTGATCCATTTAATATTCCCTTAAGAATTATTTCCTTTTCTTCACTTCTAAATTTCAATTCCATTGACTAGTAGTTTTACAAAAAATCTCCAAAATATTGTTGCCACTATACTTCAAGCATCACGTCGGTATCTACCAATCCAACCACATAGAAACCCTCAGACATCAAATGATCTCCAAGATTAATTCTCAACTATTGAATTCTTCATGGACATGGTATGATAAACCCATTAGTAACAGTCATTGAATTCCTTGAAATTCTCAGCTACTAAGCCCCTTTCTGCCACCAAATCCTCACTTATAAAATTGTGGGTTGTCCCACTATTGATTAAGACAATGATCCTTTGTCCTACTAGAACTATGTGAATCCTAAATCCTAGAACAAAAATAATTTTGAGTTCTAAAGAGAGCCACAAGAGTTCCTTCACCTAGGTTTTCTCCTTCCCTAAATTCTTCATTTTCCTTCTCAACCTTAACTTCTTCTATTTCCTTATTTGAGCTAAATTCAATACAATGCACCTAATATTTTCCAAGGCACTTGTGTCCTCACTCCCAAGGTTCATATAACATCCACATATGTACACTGAAATATGAACAAACTGAAATACATTAGAAGAAATACAATCACCCAGAAGGTGTTTGACACCCGAAGCTTCTCAAGTTGTGTTTGCCATTCCTTCTTCCCAACTCTTCTTGGCTAGGCCAATCATTCTTCTCTAAGTCTCAAATTCCATCAAAAGTTATTCACCGTCATCTGAAGTGTTGGGTACCAGACTTAGAAACTTTATTTGCACTCATTAGAGCATTAGATGTAGGTAAAAAAATTGTGTTTACCAAATCCATGAGATGATCAAATTGCATTATGATCTTCTCCTTTTGAACTTGCATTTGGAGGAATTGCTCATGTAGATTTTCTATTGCAGAACTCGTAATCACATCCAAATCCTATGTTGAATCATAGGCACTAGAGGTTTTGTCTATTTGGGACTCAATTGAGTCCATCTCATCATTTATACTCTTTGTAGAGCTTGGCCATTTCATGTAGAATTAAAATAATATTTTGGCTTCCACCAAGCAATCCTGTACAGTCTTGAAATTGTCTTGAAATTTATTGTGTGCAGAGGCACACTTCTCAATTATATCAAGTAGTCTCTTCTCATTTATCTTTTTTCCATCTCTTTCTCCAACTTCTTTTTTAGGCTAATAGAATATTCATTGAATGAATCAAGCAAAAACTTGAAGTTCTCCATACCAGATAAAGAGTTATCAATACTTACTCCAGGTATGCTCTCCTATAGAATTTTTACTGCTTCATCAATCATCTCTACATTCTTTTGATGTGTCTCTAAGATTTCTTTCTATGTAGAAGCATGAAATTTATCACCCAATTGATGCTTATGAAACAAAGATATTTTTTCCATGTTTACATGCCCCTATTGCATTAGAAGTTGCAATAATTGGGAGAACACTACTAGTTGAAATTGTAATTGCATACTCAACAAATTTTTCAATGGATCTTTGGAGGAACTGAAGGATTCTCAAACACAATTTTCTTTATCTTCTGCAATATTTTCCTTCAAAGCCTTTTCTTTTTTACCAGTATTAACCGGTGTCTCCATATCATTCTTCTCAGTATTGTCTAGTTCATCCTCAGTACTAGATGCATTCACATCCTTTTTCTCTTCATCCTTAGATTTTTCAATGTTATTCGGAGGCATGTTTATCTCTAGATTTCCTTGAGCATCCTCTGCATTTTCCTTAGATTCCAAAGGAGGTGTGTTATGTCCCATGAGTGCATCCTCCTTTTGAGATTCTATGGCTTTTACCTCTGCAATGGTGTTTTATCTTACTAGAGGAGCATTATCAGTAATATCTTCATTTGTAGTGTCCTCTGCACCAGTAAATAATTCCTTTGTAATATTTTCTTCCACTTCCAGAAGAATATCCTTTTGCACAATCTTCTTCTTTAGCCTCATGCTCATGTTGAGCATCTTCTTGTTGTGATTCCTCTACAGTATTCACTTTCAGACCTAGCATGTCATCTTGCATCTATTCTTCTGTGTCTGAGGTCATTCCTAACCTTTTTGCCAAATTGACAATATTCTCTACAAACTCATTCCAAAGCCTCTCAAGATCATTTTGATCTCTACTCATGAGGGTGGTTACCCTTGCTTAGTTCGGAATTCCCTATTATACACTTGAGCCAATGTGGCTTTATTTTCATCTGATAGGGGTGCACTAATCTTTTCTAGAGAAAATGCTCTCAAATTTTCCTCTTCATTAATTGCTTCTTGTCTACTTGTATATAGTACATTCCTTAATTCTTCAAGAAACTACTTGTCAATGTTCTTCATATTAACTTCAAAAGTAATAATATACTTTACAATAGCTTCTTCAATGGTTGCCTTATCTATTTCATCGACAGTAGTGTATAGAGAAATAATTTATCCTAACATCTCATGCTCCATAATCCCATTGAATAATGCATCTAACTTCATAGGGCTATGTGGCCTTACCAGAGTCCTTTTCTTCTTCTTCTTCTTGTTATCTGGTGACTTCTTCTCCTTGTCAGATTTAGGATTCTTTTCCCTCATTTGCATTTTGTAGCCTTTTTTTTTTCTCTACCTCAGCCTTACTATCGGTATCTACAATGCCAATCTTCTATTTATTTGTACTTGCCTCCCCTTGTGAAGCTTTAGTTTTCCTCTTTCAGACCAATTGTGGTCCTTCCTTTTCCTCATCATCTTCCACATTCACTCACATGTATCTTTCCCTTGTGGATTTTGTTTTCATTCTTCTTCTTACATTTCCTATTTGTTGTGGTGCTAGAGTGGATTTCTCTTTCACAGGCTTCTTTTGTTGCTTAATTGAAGATACTTTCTCCTTTACTAGATCACTTGTAGACTCTATTATCTTCTCCATGCAGTAGTTTTAGTCTTAGAGGAATTGGGGGCAACCAGAGGAGGAGTAGTTATTCTACCAGATCTCCTAACACTTGATGATCCTCTCGTTGAGCTAGACATGGATTTATCCTTCTCAACTTATTTTTTTGTGAGGCCCATTGCCTCTTGCCTCCAAAACTATTACAATCATCTTCTCAATGGTCTTATTTATCTATTTTTTCTCTGATCCATGTGCACCTCCATGGATTTCTCCTCATATGTACCATACCTCTCTTCAAAGGTGTCTCTTGGCTTGCTAAGCATAAAGTCCATTGAGCCACTGATTTCATCTTTTATAATCTCATATCCCATCTCTTGGATCCAAATTTTCCTAGGCTCAATAGCCTGTATAATGCAACAATCTTTTATTAGTAAGAATGTGATGTCATTCTTGTACTTTTCTACCATGGTTTTTGGTATTCTTTCTCTTTCCTGAATCTTCTCTTGAAAAGTTTTAAAGAATCCCCAAAGGGAATTCTTCTGTGCATTTTATTCTCCCAACCTCATCAAATGATCTCTAATTTGATGGGCTACAAGTCTATCCTTTAGCCACACTATGTTCCTTGTTCCAAGAACATCATTCAAAAAGTAGAATAGTAAACAAATAATCAAAGTGACAAACTTAAAGGCATACTTAGAGTCCTTTGTCTTCTATAGATTTTCCAGAAGTTGTAGTCTTAATAGCTTACAAATATATCATAGTCTTCACCCTTCTCAACCATCTCATATGTTGTATTAATGGCAATTGCTGACACTAAATTTTCTCTATTGGTGAAGTATATTTTGTTAATGATCATCATTAAAGCATACTTAACTATCATGTTTTTAATGTCATTTATTGTCAATTCTCTTTTATCATACTTCACACCTATTAGCTCCATCACTATTTCATTTTTTGTTGACTTGAGCATTGGAGCTGGTCCAATTGAGCACAATCTAGTCACAAACCTAATAGCCTCTTTGTTGATCAAATGTGGTGTATCCAACCAGAGGAATTTTTCATTAATTTGGCTCAAAGTATATCTCACCCATTCATCTACATATCAAAAGATGGGAAAACTATTCCAGACATCGAGTTTCTTCTCTTTAAACTTTGATTTCAACTAGAAATAATCTCTGATGAGTTCTTTGTACCACACATCACTCAGCTTTGTATTATTATATTCTTCCAACTTAACATGAATGTATACCCTAACATCTTATGTGTGTAGAAAATCATATGGGATGTGTGAAAATGCACCATCCAGATTATCCACCTGAGATTTGTCGGGATGTCATTTAAATTTAGGACGCATACAATCTATAACCTCTACAACTTATGGTGTATAAATTTTTCCAGTAAGTTGAAAGTGCTTTCTGAAAATAGGGTAAATGGACGCTATATATACCTTTGAATCTCTTTTGACTAGGGTTTCACTTATAGCAAATCTCAATTGCTTCAATCACTCCACCTCACTCTTTTAGTGCTCTTCTCTCCTCGAATGTTTGTTTACAAATGAATTTTGATCAAGTGAAATCACATATAATCCCTTTAGAAATTAACCTAATTTGTATTGAATAATTCAGTTAATAAAGCTATTAAAAACCCTAACTATGTGCATAGTCAGCTTTAAATGCTCTGTAAACTTCCAAAACTAAATATTTTCCATCGGTTCTTTCTCCAATGGTTCGAGCATATTGACCCACACCTCATATCCACGTGCTGAAGCATCAACACTATTTCTTTGGCAGGGTATAAGAAATATTTTGTTAATGTTCCCCTTAGGCCAAAGCTTTCTTCTTAGTTTTCAGAGGAAACATCTACACCAGATGCTCATACAACCTCAGGCTTAGTCTTACTATCTTCCTTCTTTTTCCAAATCATATCCATCTCTTTCTTCATCTCTGTTGGATCAACCTTTTTCACCAAATCATTCATCTTTATTAGATTAGCCTTCTTCAAATTCTTTCTTCTACAAAATTTGGAAATGTTTCCTAGTCTACTACGATTGTAACATATGACATTCTTTTGAACAGGCTTACTTCCATTCATCTAGATCTATATTGATTAGCTTTGTGCCCAAATCCATTGCATGCATAGTAGTAGCTATTAAAGGATTGAAACCTCATACCATCATTATAGCCACTCATCATTTGATTTATGCATTCACTATCCTTATGACCAAATCTCTTGCATGTAAAGCACTAACCGGAAAAATATTGAACATTTAGATTCATTTTGGTTCTACATTCCATGGCCTTATGTCCAAATTTATTGCAAGAATAACATAAACCATTAAAAGATGGGTACCTTTGTGCATTTGGTTGTTTGATATATAGGTGGTCTTCTGAAGTCTCTCCTTTGATTCCAAACCTATTTTCCATTTCTCTTCTTGTCCCCAGTCTTCTTTTTAGCCTGATTTGGAGTTTGATTTATCTTTCAACTTTCACCTTTCTAAAACCCTAATCATTCTTTGTATTTAGATCCTTTCTGGTTTGCAATCATTTCATTAATCTTTATAGAACTCATCTTGAATTTGTCTTCATGACTCTTTGCTTTCTCAAGATCTAATCTAATTATGACAGCTTCTTCTTGAATTTTTGAACATTCCTCATATTTTCTTTTCATCTTTGCATTCAAATATTCTTCAACTCAAATATTGATGATAGACCTTTGAGCATTAGGTGTTTTGAACATACTTGTGAGCACAAATATTTAAGTGCAATCCAATGTTAAGTAATCCTATGTTTTGATATTGGAGAAGGTATATTTGTCATCAAAAGAAGTGCAAAACACAGGTGAAAGACTTTATTCAGAACTCATTATCATGGACAGGAAGATGGAACTATGGAAATATGTTGCTTGTGGTTTACTTCTCAAATATGTACCCGAAATTCCATGAAGAAAATGCATGATCAAAGCCATCATGTTAATGTATTGTCCCAAAGAATAATGCATATATATGACAGTGACTTTGTTTGAAAAAGGATAACCTAGAATTGCCACAGAGGTAGTGAAAGCTAAAAGATAGTCATCACTGTAAAATGTAGAAAATACAATTCAATCACCTTGTAATGTTCATGACTGTGAGACTTTGATGATTGTAATGAATTCATTTAAGGTATGGCAGAGGGTCCAACAAATATGACAGATTAAAGATAAAGGCAACCAAGGCATCCTTGCAGGGTTTGTACCAAGGACATTAAGTTGATGATTATAAAGTTTGTGATGGTCATATGAATATCATGACTTGAGGTATAATTTATGGAGAATGTAAAGTATGAATGTGACAATGAGCTGAATATAGTGGAGATTGATAGCAGATCACAATATGCCTCCACTAGGTTTTTAAAAATAACTTAGTGTTTGTTTTAGTTTTACATTGCTTCTGTGTTTCTTATCTATAGAATGAAATCCTGCTACTATCATAAAGAAAAGCATGGGCTTCATATGAGTATGAAAATCAGAACTTGAGGGCAGTTAAATATTTTTAGATGGTTTTAGAGCTTCATCGTATGATTTGACTTCATTGATGCTTCCATGTGAGTTAGTTTTGCAAGAAAGAAGGGCATGATGATATTATAGAGAATATTGGAGTTTCTTCATTTGAGCTAGATGAACTAGTTTTCAGGAATTTAAAGGCATTACAGTCATTTACTCAAGAACATTCCACAAAGGACAATGAGGCATGATGACAGTGGGTACAATAGTATTCACAATGAACAAAGTGGGCATGACCATTCAAGGAGAGTATTAAATTCAACAAATACACAGTGACAGATATCGGTCAACAAAAATAGGGAAAACATTTTCTTGTGAGGTGGTCGACCGAGTTAGGTCTTTTTTTAGATGAATATCCTCTCATGAAGTCTCATTCATATTATATTCTTGCTAGATCTATCAGTTGAAAAGAAAAAAAGAGATACCCATGTGTTTTTATTTCATAAAAATCAACAGGAAAAAGATATAGCAACGACCATTTATAAGAATTGAGTGAAATCTGCAGGAGAAAACATCTTTCTTCACATAGATTGAAACCCACCTGGGTTTTTCTGAAAAGGAACAAATGCAAAAGGAAAAGAGGGGTTTTTGAACCATCACAAACCCACAAGAAAAATGAATTGCAAGGTATGGTTGTTGCCATATGAATCAGGAAGTGTTCATTTTGTTTTTCCCAACAAACATAGAATGTATATAGTAAACAGAAGAATACATTCAAAGGAAACTCATTTTATTTTGTGAGAAATGCATGATACACACAGGAAAATCAAGATGCAGAGAGATGTTTTTATTTTCTCACAAACAAAGCTTGAAATAACCAAATATGCTTACAGAGAGTTCATTTGGGTGCATGGGTGTCGTTTCTTACTTCGAAATGAGCTAGTGATGCCTCTGTAATGTTAGATTCTGCCTCGAACCTTCATGAATAAAGCTCTAGGTGAACCATATGTCGGTGCTTTGAAGTCTCCAAAAGTTTTCAGATGTAAAATGAAATGCATTGAATGTTTGATTCAACTTTTTGTGTTAGGGTTTTGAAACCCTAAGTATGCCGACAAGTTGCTAAAGGCATTTTTGCCTTTTGTTTGCAATTTTGCAATAAGATTAATACCTCAGCCTTATGTCTTTTACCTAGCAATTAGGGAATGTCCCCTTTTGGAATTTTGCATTTTTGTTTCTCTTTCAAGACACAAATGTGCTAAATGTTATTATTTTGCATTGAACATAAAATGTAAAAAAAATCATTTATGTGATATGGTTATAAATCACTTGATCAATGTTATGTCAATGCAAAATACATAATTTGTTGGCTTTTCAGTTTGAGTCAAAAGCGTAGAAGGGATATGGTTGAGAGTTATGTTTTCCAAGTATCTAGGGGAGATTGGAGAAGGTTGGAAAGCATGTGCCAAGAATATTGGGGTTGTTTGACTTAATTTTGGAAGCCTTTGAGAGCATCTTGGAGCATTTTTAGTTGTTTTTATGATGAATATGGTCAAAGATGACTTTTTCCACATATTGGAGCTCTTTTGGAGAGGATCTTGTTGCTATATTTTTGGATTTATGGAGGCATCCGACCCAAAGAGGCTTCTAGGTCCTATTTTTGTGGATCTTAGTTGGATATGGATATAATCACTTGTGTGACTCATTTGTAGTCAGTTCTTACTTGTTTCTTTTTTGTGACTTTTGCAATCCTTGAAGGAAAAGAAAGAGTTTTGTAACTCATTTGGACATGAAATATAGTGCAGACCTTGGGTATCATTGAGTGGAGTATTTTTCCTTCTTATTTTTTGCTTTATTGTGTGCATCTTGTTGATTGATCAAATTTCTTGTGAAGTATTATTCATTTCCTTGTAATTTTGTCTCATGCTAAGCACCTTTTTTGTAGAAAAGTGTGTGTTGCAGGTTATAATCTATGTAAAAAATGCAAGTTAGTTTTATCTATGAAGTCTCCTTCCTCCTAAGAGTCTAAGCATTAAAGCCTCTTTATAAAATACTTATGCAAAACACACATAAATAAGTTGTGCAAGTCTGTTTTCAATCATTGTAACCAAGTGTATGAAGTCTGAGTTTCAAGTCCTTGTAACGTTTAGGTGCATCACCATAGGGTTTAGTTTTCATTTTCATGTTATCCTTTTACCCTTATCCTTTGTAGTATAGTACAGTAATTAGGTGTTTACCAGCTAGGAAGCCGACCTTCTCTGGAGGTTTGATCTTATATAAGGTACCCACACCTTGGGATCATTCCAATGTTTCATTGAGTGGTTGAACAAGGTTCAACAAAGGGTGCACATTCAGATGATAACACTGACTTTACACACTTCATACCGATCTACAATAACATTTTTTTTTTCTCTACATTTGCATGATTCACATCAAATACACATCGCATTCCATATCCTACTCTAAAACACCAAAAATGATATTACATATATATTTGGTTCATCCAAAAACACCTACAACATCAATTAGGTCAACCTAATTAGATGTATTATACAAAATATACTTTATCAGATCATCATACACACATACATACTTCATGCCATGATTCAAAAATTATAACACATCCAAATAGGTCATCATGGAATCATAATAGCTCCCACATAATAGATCAATACTTCTCAAAAACTCTGCAATACCCAAAACTTATTAGGTTGGCACTGAAAAATATAACATCAAAATTCATCAACTGTTCAACCTCAAACCAACACGCAAACCTCAAAACTTCATGCCACTTGGAGCATAGGCACTACTGACACCTGTCAACATCTCTACAATTCTGCAAAGCTAGATATCAATCCTTGAAGTGATGTGGATCCTCCAAAAGATCCATACATAACTGGTAACATTGTAACTTCCAGACTTGAAATTTTGCCATTCATAACTTTAAACCAAAGATAGAAACATTGTGAAACACTAGATTTAGACTCTTCTAAGATTAAAAAAAAAAAAAGTTACACCAAAATCGTAGATCAAGATTCTACACAACAGACCAATGCAGACTAAAATACCGAATGTCATGTACATAGAAAACATTATTTTGACACTTAGTCAATTTTTCCTTTTATCTATCTTCATCAAATAAAAACTTCTTGCAAATATCCACTAGATAACCATCTTCAAACATTCTCAAGCTATATAAAATGGTCTGCACAATGATCTTCATATCGGATCACAAATGTTGGCATCAATGACAACACTGTACTGCATACTATGCAACTTGTCCTCATACCTTAAGCTCAAACTTCATGCTCATGTTTCCAATAAGCATATCAATGAACAAATCCTAATTTTTCCAACACTGGAAAGGTCATTTTTACTAGAAATGGGCTACAAATCTTACCATGAGACTCTCCTTTTCCATTTTTCAATGTTTTTTGCAGCAATGTGGTCCATAAATACCATATTTCTACCATTGTAGAGGCTATGTGGGTTTACTAGGAAGAACCATGGCTTGATAAACCATTTCCAAGGGTGACGCAAGGTTGTGCAAACCATTTGTTGTGCATACAAGGACTTTGTAGAGAGCATGGGTAAGGTTTTTAAGTGTGAGCATGGTGTGGGATGTGAATACCTAAACCTGTGTAACATGCCAATTTTTCACACAAGTAACTTTCCTAAATTTTCACTTTCAAGTAAATAAACTATGTAACTTAACCATTGCCATAAAAAAATTATTTTCTTGATAGAGAATAAAAGAACATAAATGTCATAACAACCACCAATTTTGATTTTATTTCCAAAATAATATTCCACATATTACAATATTCCAAAGATTGTGTACGAAATACATACATAGCTCAACTGAACTTCAAAGGAATAGATATAGATGGTCCAGGAATCTCCTTTCAAATCTTGGTCTTAGTCGCCTGTTGAGGAGGAGAAGCATCACTCAAGTACTTTTCTACCAACCAAGGACTCAAATGTGATCCCCTGCACATCTATCATTCAATATATGGCCCTACCCTTCAACGAAGAGATTGGTGGAGTAACCTTGTAATGATAACCATTTTAAGCTTAGTGTTGTGTCCTACATAACTAGAACTTGTAGACTCCACAATCCTAAACTAGTATGCATAAATGGATCACAGTGAATTGATAGTGGACCCAAAGGCAATCACACTACTTTGGCCAAAGTGTTCTCACTCAGTACTTCAAGTGACAGTCATCCTACTCGCATACACTACTCAATCTCGATTTGACTTTAGGCCATTATAAACTATGCATAGGTAATTTCCTTCTATAGGTAGTCTTTAACCTTTGAAATAACCTATTCCCTTTCCCAAAACACAATGGTATTTCTATCCACAATGCATTAACATAAGTTACCCCCCTTTAATGGATAATGAAACCCCAAGTATAACTTATGAGCTTTCTAAATCAATCAAATAACTTTTCAATGAATAAACCGTAAGCTATTCTTGTTTCATCATTCCTAGTATATTATACTAATGATAAACAAGCTCTCCTATTATGGAGTATTTACAAACACTTTCATAAAGAAGTATAAAACAACTTCTTTTCCTTTCCATAAAGAAAATACTATGATTCACTAATGCAGGAATTCTCAAGCAATTCCATACAAAACAACCAAGGCATTCATTCTTTCATAACTAAAGACAAATAAAAGGAGAATAGATTTTCATGCCTGTAATTTGCTTAATCCAATTGAGTAATCTAGATCTTAGTCTTCCAATTTCAACTTTCTAGGCTTCACTTCAAATTACTATAGCCATTCAATGCAATACCCCACAATAACCTCCTCCTCTATGCTCACAAAATGACTATATCTCTAGAAAATATAGCTACAGAATAGAAACAACATATTATAACCTTAGGTTGTGCATCCAAATGAGAGAGTTGGCTCATCTATTTATACTAAATTATGAGACATTGATGCCTAAGGAAATAGTATGCTAGTCGACACCACTCAAGCATGCAATTCGACTAATCTCATATAGAAAAAGGTGGAAACATTATAATTCAATACTCATCTTGGTAAACAACAGATCGACCTCCTTGTATGACAACAATACTTGACTATTTCAAATATGGACATGTTCTACAAATGAGAATCGAATTGCAAGTATGGAAGACTTCTACAGAAAATAGGGAGTTCATAATATGGCACCAAGTTTTAGCAACCTCCCTATTCTTTTGCTCACGAGTTATCCAAGGAAATAGTCAACATTCTTTTGGCAATACATAATTCTACCGACTCAGTCATAGGTTGGTTGATTCACATACTAAGGATGATTCGACTCCCTCATAGAAGCACTTAAAATGTGCTTTGACCAAGCATGTATTACTTGTTGTGATCTATATCCTTTATTCATACGTTTTAATCACTTTACATAGCAGACTTAATGTTTAATATTTCCATCGCCTTTTATCATTTTGGATAATGTGTTCCATTGTATAAGTAATGTACTACTTTAAAATAGTGTTGTATTTGTATTATATCGACCATGGCTTATAAACTCCAAATTGGCCTTTATCATAAACCGACCATGTGATAATGCATGTAAATATATATTTATATATATATATATATGTACATATATATATATCAATTAAATAGATTTTAATGCTATTATATATATATATATGTATGTATATATATTTAACTATAATTGTTGACAAATAAGTTTGTCAAATATTCCACTTGTTATTCGATTGAATAAGTCTAAGTTAACATTTCATATATATTATTGTTTGTGTGTATATATATATTCCTCTATGTACATGTATACGCACGTATACATATATTGATATATCCATATGGACATTTCCATTTTTCACTCATACGTATATATCAATACATGTATACATATTTATATATGTATATATTCGATTACAATCAACCACATAAACAGTTATTATCTTATTGATAGGAAGATATACATGTGATGTATATATACATATATACATACATGTTGTATTGTCCCTACGATAACACCATGCTCATAAACAACCCATTCATAAGTGTGCATAGGTACGTCTACCTATGTACCCTCATGTATGTGTTCCTTCATGCGTATTGTCTATCATCGACATGCATATGTATATATGTATATACATTCAACGTATACTCACCTCATCAATAAAGCATAGTAATATAAAGAAGAACCCATAAACTCCAAACATATAAACATCATCCAAGAATGCATTCAACAGTAATCAAGATCCTTACTAATGCAAACACATCATACTAAAGGATGAATTACCAATTCCCAACTCTGTGACTTGACTCTACCATTCTATAGTGAGTGAGTGTGTAAGCTCAATTAGGTTTTGTTATAGGTTACTTGACCAAGTTCTTCTCCTGAGTGATACTTTCCCTTGCTCCTAGAGGATTGAATATGGACTTGCATCAAACTTAACACATATCCATGGTAGTTAATTCATCAAAACAAGAATTTGCATAATACTTTTCATAGTTAGAATATTCAATTCAATAACCATTCAATTCCATATATGCATTACATCACATAACATTAAATGAAATAAACATTCATTCATAATTCTCTGGTAAACAAAGTACAACCCCATTATTTCCAATCAAAATTCCAAATACCTTCACACATGCAATAATTTATCCTAGCATAGTAATTATAAATAGGTAAACACACAATGGGTGTGACATGCTCCCCCCCTTGTGAGTCATTTTCCTCGATGATTTTATGTAGTAAACATAAACTAAACAAAATAACTACATTGTTTTTCAAGCTTTCAAAAACATGTAAAACATGTGGCAGATTTTGTTGTATCTCAGCATAGTCTTCCCAAGTGGCAGAATCTTCCACATACTGGTCCCACTGGACTTTGTACTACAAAACTTCCATGTTGCATAATTGAAGCTTATGCATTCTGAGCACCTCGATAGGCTCGATTGTTACCACTTCGAGGTCCTGTACCTATAAAGCATTCCAATCAATTACATGATTTTCTCCTGGTATATACTTCTTTAGGTAAGAAACGTGAAAGACATTATGCATCTGAGCAAGAGTTGGTGGCAACACAATTCGGTAAGCTACATGATTCACTTCCTCAAGAATATCAAAAGGTCCTACATAGCACGGAGCTAATTTGGATGACTTTCCAAACTTGATAGAAATCCTATGAGATTTTACCCTTAACAACACCTTGTCACCCACTGCAAAATTTTGGGGTATATGCTTTGCATCTACATAGCTTTTATGTCTATCATTGGCTTTAGCTAGCCTTTGCTTAACAATCCTAACTTGTTCTTCCATTTTAGCAAACACCTCTGGCCCAAGACTCACCCTATCCTCAATTTTATCCCAACTTATAGGGGTTTGACACTTTCGACCATATAATGCTTCGAAAGGAGCCATCTTTATTGTAGAATGGTAGGAGTTGTTATAAGAAAATTCCACTAAAGGCAAATAATCTTCCCACTTGTATTGTTGATCCATGCAATTCATTCTAAGTAGGTCTTCGAGTACTTGATTCACCCTTTTTTTCTTGTCCATCCATTTCCGGATGATATGTTGAACTTATATTTAGTTGAGTCCCAAGTGCAGAAAATAAGGTTTGCCAAAACCTTGAGGTGACTCGTGCATCCCTATTTGAGATAATCTTCTTAGGAATTCCATGCAGTCTAAACACTTCTTGAATGAATTCTCATTCTATGATTAGGGATCCATATGTTAGATTCCCAGGTATGAAATGGGATACCTTAGTAAGCTTGTTCACAACCACAAGAATGGCATTTTGCTTATTCCTTGACATAGGAAATCCTTGCACAAATTTCATACTTATGACTTGCCACTTACTCTTAGGAATGTCATGTGGGTACAACAGACCTGCAGGATGATGGTGTTTAGCTTTCACCCTTTGACATTCTAGGCACCTAACCTCATTTCTAGCCGCATCTCCTTTCATCCCTTTCTAAAAATATAAAGGCTTTACATTGGCCAAAATTTTTATCACACCAGGATGTCTAGAGTATGGTGCTTCATGAACTTCTTTCCATACCAGATTTCTTAACTCTTCAGATTCAGGTACATACATTCCCCCCTTATACCTAAGTAATCCATTAGGTTCAAAATGCAATCCTTCATACCTTTTGATCCTGTGGATTTCTCATGAGTGCTTGCTTAACTTGCATATAGTACTCATCCTCTTTGTGTTTCTGTAATACTTGGCTTTTAAAGTTGGTTTGAATTGTCACTATTGAGGCAATATGACATCTTCAACTTAAGGCATCGACAACCTGATTATCTTTTCCCTTGATGTAGCTAATATTGGATTCATAATCAAATATCAAATCCAACCATCTTCTATGTCATGCATTTAGATTAGGTTGAGTGAAAAGATATTTCAACCCGTGATGATCAATTTTTGATCTCAAAGGGCTTTCCCAACAAGTAATGCCTCCACATTTGCAATGTGTGAACCATCGTTGCTAACTCTAAATCATGCAATGCATAATTTTTCACGTAGGGTTTTAGCTTTCTTGATTCATAAGAAATTACTTTCCCTTCTTTCATTGAAAAACCACCCAAGCCCTCTCTTGATGCATCTATGATAATAGTGAAGTCATCATCAGGATCTAGTACTTTCAAAATTGGGGTAGTAGTTAACTTCTCTTTGAGTAGATCAAATGCTACTTGGAACTTTTATGTCCACTGAAACTTCTTCCCTTTCTTCTGCAAAGAATTAATTGAAACATCTATCTTGGAGAATTTGCAATAAAATTTCTATAATAACCCGCCAATCCCATAAAACTTCTTACCTCAGAGAAATTTTTGGGCACTGGCCATTTTAGCACTACCTTGATCTTAGCTGGATCAACTGAGATACCATCTGCTAAGATCACATGTCCAATATATTGCACTTCCTTTTGAAAGAAAGTACACTTAGAGAGTTTCCCATACAACTTATTTTCCCTCAATCATTGTAGAACTATCTCTAAATGCTTACAATGATCCTCCTCATTCTTTAAATAAATTAGGATATCATCTAGGAAAACCAAAACAAACTTATTTAGACAATCTCTAAATACGTTGTTCATTAGGTTCATAAATGTTGCAGGTGCATTAGTTAGTCCAAAGGGTAAAATTGTAAACTCATAGTTCCCATATATGGTTCTAAATGTAGTCTTGAAGATGTCCTTGCCTTCAATTCTTAATTGGTGGTATCCAAATCACAGATCAATCTTAAAAAATACAACTCCTTGCATTTGATCAAAAAGATCATCAGTGTGTGGCAATGGATACTTGTTCTTTACCATAGCTTTATTAAGCATACAATAATCTATGCACAAATGCAAAGTACCATCCTTCTTTTTCACAAATATTACTGGTGCTCCCCAAGGTGATACACTTGGTCTTATCAATCCCTTAGATAGCAATTTGTCTAGCTGTGCCTTAAGCTCCATTAACTCAGTTGTTGTCATTTTGTAAGGCACCTTGGAAATAGGTTCAGATCTTGGCACTATATCAATAGAGAGATCAAATACCCTTTTCAGTGGTAGTCTAGGTAATTCTTCTGGAAACACATCCAAAAAATTTTGCAGTATAGGATCTTTCCATAATTGTCTCTCCAGTTTCCATCGTTTCACCTTCTTCCATCTCTTGGTAACTTTGTGGTCCATAGTTGTCAAGAGCCTCTTGAGAGTTAAATTCCTTATAATATTCAAGATTTTTGATCTTTATTGCAAAGAGCTTGCAGCCTTTCTTCTTATCCCTTAACAATTGCATAACAGAGATTTGGCGCAACTTGACCTTTCTAGGTATCCCTTGTAGCATCACTTGGTTACCAAAATCGTCCAAGCATTCTATTGTTTTGGCATGGCAGTCTACCTTGGCTCTATGTCTCCAAAGCTATTTCATTCTTAGGATCACATCATAGGACCCTAAGGGTACTACATATAGGTTTACGTCTGTAGAAAAACAAGGTAGCTCAATCCTACCTTCGAACAAACATTGTTCTGCCATTCCTCTTGTTTGGTTTACATATTCTACAACCCTTGACTTTTCCATATAACCAACTTTCCTAGATATTTTCTTTGTTATTCTAGGTGAAATAAAATTTCCAGTTGCTCCAGTATCTATAAGTATGAAAATGGGTAAACCAAATAAAATACTTGGAGTCTCTATTGGAGTAATTTGATACTCTACTTGACAATCATCCAAGGTAGCATGAATCTTTTGTTTGAACACCGCTTGCTGGGTAGGAAGTGGGTTTCCATAAAATCGTGACCCATAAGACTTATTGGGACAATGAATACCATAGTGGTCTCCTTCACATGTGAAATATCTAATTGCAATCCTTTCTTCCTTACGGGTTCACCAGATTTACTAGCAATACTTCTAGCATTATTAGCATTTCCACTATTGGAATTATTCCTCTTGCGCTCCCTCCTAGATTCTCTTCCATTATTTCAGGGTCCCTTTTCCCCTTATTTCTACAAATCTTGTACAACTTCCACCCTCTTTCGAGTTGGTTTGACTTGAGCTCCAACAAAATTCTTATGATTCCTATTCTCTTGGCAAATGGAGATAGCTTTGAGCTTCTGCTCTTGCTTAACAACTTTCTCATACACTAGATCCATAGTGGCTAGACCATGAACATTTACCTCTCCTCCAATTTGGCTATTAAGCCCTATAACAAATTTCCTTATGCAGAAACGTTCATACTTTTGATACATTGGTGCATAGTGTAACAGATGGGTAAACATTTCCCAATACTCATTTATCGACATCTCACCCTATCTCAAATTTTGAAAATCAGTGAGTTTTTGGTCGAAAAAGAGTTGGGGTAACCATCTTTTTTGAAATATTTCCACAAACTCATTCCATGTAAGTTTTAGAGAACTAAGCTTGAGTTCCATTTTCTTATTCATCCACCAGTTAGAGGCTTCACTTGCTAACTAATAGGCTCCCCATACTACTTTCGTGACCTCAGAATAATTTTGGATCTCAAAATATTTCTCCATCTGGATCAACCATGCCTCAGCTTCTTCCCCGCTAGTGCTACATTCAAATTTGGGTGGGATTATTTTCCTCATGTCCTTAGAAAGTTCATTATCCAACTTCTCCCTACTAGTTCCTTCAGAATGAGAGTAAGATTTCTCATTCTCATTTTTTTTGGGTTTGTATATGATCACAGGAATTTTCTCCCTCATCCTCATTTTTAGGGATTTCTTCCTCTTCTTCATTATGTGGAACTTCCTCATCTTGATTACCCCTTACTTCATGCTCAAGATTTACCAACCTTGCATTGGTTTCATGAATGATAGCCAAAATTTGATCCAATTTAGCTTCATCACTCGTCGGACCTTGTCCAACTTCTTGACTTCCTCTAGGATTGGTCCTTGTTCTCACCATCTTTGTAAGAATGGGTTATACCTAATGTTTCATCCATATTACATTTAATCATGTTCTTATTATCTTATGGAAAGCATTTAAATGAAAATTCATTCACACATAATGAAATTTCACATAAGATTTTAGCACAAGCTTTTAGATAAACACATGATTTTATTATTCGTAAGGATCTCAATATCCTTTAAATTACATAGAGTTACTATTCAAATAGTCAAGTGGAGAGTATCCCTTAGATTCACTCTCTAACACATAACTCAACGAGGTATACCCCTCATATTTTTTTTCATCTCTCATTTGCTCATATTTATCCCAAAATGGATAATACCCTTTGGATTTTTCATCTGATACATAGTTGCGGGTGACATAACCCTCTGATTCATTACTTGAGTAAATTTCAATCACTTCCGACATAGGAAGGACTCTACGGTCTCTAAATATGAATGCTAGATTGATAGTCCCTTATGAGGGCATATCCCTAGAAAGTGACAATGAATTAGACCTTGCTAGAGATATTGGAGGTAGATAATTGTAATTGGCCTCCTCCTTCATCCTTCTCTTTACTGCACTAATCCGAGAAAGAGTGTGACTAAAATTTTCAGTATCGCTTAACAAGCTGACATTTTCATAGTCAGTACCCTCAATCGTACGAACAATGGCCTCTTTTTCCTTCTTGGCTTTCAAGTAGCCTCATTCCCAATTATTGACTTTCTTGCAGTTAACCTGAGACACACCATCTTGACACAAGAATTTCCAAACATTAGATAATGTTGGACGAAAATTATGATGAGCACATAGGTTCTAGAGCTAAACCTGGTATCTTTGATACCACATGTAACATGCCAATTGTTCATGCAAGTAAATTTCCTACGTTTTCACTTCAAGTAAATAAACTATGTAACTTAACCATTCCCATAAAAAAAATTATTTTCTTCATAGAGAAAAAAAGAACATAGACATCATAGCAATAACCAATTTTGATTTCATTTCTAAAATAATATTCCACATATTACAATATTCCAAAGATTGTGTACAAAGTACATACATAGCTCAATCGAGCTTCAAAGCAATAGATATAGGTGGTCTAGGAATCTCCTTTCAAATCTTGATCTTAGTCACCTGTTGAGGAGGAGAAGCATCACTCAAGCCCTTTTCCACCAACCACAGACTCAAATGTGGTCCCCCACGCATCTATCATTGGATAGATGGCCCTACCCTTCGATGAATATATTGGTGGAGTAACCTCATAATGAAAACCATTCTGAGCTTAGTGTTATGTCCTACATAACTAGAACTTGTAGACTCTACAATCCTGAACTAGCATGCATAAATGGATCACTGTGAATTGATAGTGGAGACAAAGGCAATCACACTACTTTGGCCAAAGTGTTCTCACTTAGTACTTTGAGTGACAGTCATCCTACTCACATACACTACTCAAGCTTGATTTGACTTTAGGCCATTATAAAATATGCATAGGTAATTTCCTTCTATAGGTAGTCTTTAACCTTTGAAACAACCTATTCCCTTTCTCAAAACACAATGGTATTTCTATCCACAATGCATTAACATAAGTTGCCCCCCTTCAATGGATAATCAAATCCTAGGTATAACTTATGAGCTTTCTAAATGAATCAAATAACTTTGCAATGAATAACCCTTAAGCTATTCTTGTTTCATCATTCCTAGTATATTATATAATGATAAACAAGCTCTCCTATTATAAAGTATATACAAATACTTTCATAGAAAAACATAAAATAACTTATTTTTCTTTCCATAAGCAAATACTATAATTCACTAATGCAAGAATTCTCAAGAAATTACATACAAAACAACCAAGACATTCATTCTTCCATAACTAAAAAATAAAAGGAGAATAGATCCTCATGCCTATAATTCACTTAATCCAATTGAGTAATCTATATCTCAGTCTTCCAATGTCAACTTGCTAGGCTTCACTTCAAATTTCTATAACCACTCAATGCAATACCCCACAATAACCGTCTCCTCTATGCTCACAAAATGACTCTATCTCTAGAAAATATAGCTACAAAATATAAACAACAGATTATAACCTTAGGTTGTGCGTCCAAATGAGAGATTTGGCTCATCTATTTATACTAAAATAATGAGACATTGATGCCTAAGGAAATGGTATTCCAGTCAAAACCACTCAAGCATGCAATTCAACTAATCTCATATAGAAAAAGGTTGCAACATTCTAAGTTAATAATCAACCTGGTAAACAACAGATCAAACTCCTTGTATGACAACAATACTTGACTATTTCAAAAAATGCACATGTTCTACAGATGAGAATCGAATTGCAAATATGGAAGACTTCTACAGAAAACAGGGAATTCATAATATAGCGCCAAGTTTCAGAAACCTCCCTATTCTTTTTCTCACAGGTTATCCAAGGAAACAGTCAACATTCTTTTGACAGCACATAATTTTGTCAACTCAGTCATAGGTTGGTTGATTGACATACTAAGGATGATTCTACTCCCTTATAGAAGCTCTTAGAATGTCCTTTGACCAAGCACTTCTTACTTGTTGTGGCCTATATCCTTTATTCATATGTTTTAATCACTTTACACAAAAGACTTAATGTTTAATATTTTCATCGCCTTTTATCCTTTTGGATAATGTGTTCCATTGTATAAGTAATGCACTACTTTAAAATAGCATTGCATTTGTATTATATTGATCATGGCTTATAAACTGCAAATCATCCTTTTTCATTAATCGTCCATGTCATAATGCATGTATATATATATGTGTACATATATATATATATATCAATTAAATAGCTTTTAATGCTATTATATATATATATAACTATAATTGTTGACAAATAAGTTAGTCAAATATTCCACTTGTTATTCGATTGAATAAGTCCAAGTTAACATTTCATATATATTATCATTTGTATATATATATGTATATATACATATATTGATATATTGGTATGGACATTTCTATTTGTCACTCATACGTATATATCGACACATGTATACATATGTATATATGTATATATCCTATATATACATTCAATTACAATCAAGCACATAAACAATTACTATCTTATTGATAGGAAGATATACATGTGATGTATATATACATATATGCATACATGTTGCATTGTCCCTACATTAACACCATGTTCATAAGCAACCCATTCATAAGTGTGCATAGGTATGTCTACCTATGTACCCTCATGTACATACATTCCTTGATGCATATGGTTTATCGTTGACATGCATATGTATACATATATACATTCAACATATGCTTATCTCATCAATAAAGCATAGTAATATAAAGAAGAACCCATAAAATCCAAACACATAAACATCATCCAAGAATGCACTTAATAGTAATTAAGATCCTTACTAATGCAAACACATCATGCTAAAGGATTACTTACCAATTCCCAACTCTATGACTTGACTCAACCATTCTATTGTGAGTGTGTGTGTAAGCTCAGATAGGTTTCGTTACAGGTTACCCGACCAAGTTCTTCTCCTAAGTGATACTTCCCCTAAGTGATACTTCCCCTCGCTCTTGGAGGATTGAATATGAACCTACATCCAACTTAACACATATCCATGGTAGTCAACCGTTCATAAAAACAAGCATTTACATAATAATTTTCATAGTTAGAATATTCAATTCAAATACCATTCAGTTCCATATATGCATTCCATCACATAACATTAAATGAAATAAACATTCATTCATAATTATTTGATAAACAAAGTGCAACCACATATATTTCCAATCAGAATTCAAAATACCTTCATGCATGCAATAATTTACCCTAGCATAGTAATAGTAAATAGGTAAACACACAATGGTGTGTGACAAGCTGGATTACCTATGTAATGAAGATTTATGAGTTGGGTGCATAATGATAGGCTACTTGTTGTTGAGCATCACTATTGCCAAGGGAGGCCAAGTTTATAGGTATTTCCATGTATCATATTATCATTGTTTCTTAAATGTATGTATCGTTGTTATGAGGGTTGTATAATGGAGATTCAAATTAGAATATGAAGCCTAATTGCATACTCAGATTTAGAACTGTACATTGATGACATTGTAATATGTAACCATTGTAATGGAAGTTGAAATGAAATGTTGAGTAAACCACTGAGTTTAATTTTTTGTTGTTCCTTGCATTATGAAATTAAATGTATAGGTAGTTTGTAAAAAGGGAAAAGAACCTGTGTGGGATTGTCAAAAATTTGTAACATTCCCTAGTTTAAAAAATTACATTCATGCCATGTAATGTGTAACAATAATAAAATGAAAATTTTATTATTTGTTGTGCAAGTTTAAAACTATAAATGGTAATCTATTGTCATCATATCTTGCATTATGAACTACAATCTATGTGTTTGCCCCATGGTTTTTGTTGCACCAAAAGATCGACTTGTTAATGTCCAATACAATTGCTAGAGTTAACAGATCTAAGGGAGGTGGTTAGTCCATCTCATGAATCCCAAGGGGAGAATTGACCATCTTCCAACAATCTCCCCCTCAGCGTTATCTGAGGGGATTCGAACCCGACACCTTTGGCTCTGATACCAATTGTTGGCCCCATAGTTTTTGTTGCACCAAAAGATTGACCTGTTAATTCCTGATACAACCTCTAGAGTTGACAAATCCATATGAGGCTGTTAGTCCATATCACGAATCTCGAGGGGAGCATTGACCATATTCCAACACCATGTTACTCCAAGTGATATAATATTAAGTGTTTGACAAAATACTAGCATATGTCAAACTAGAAAACTAATCACAAAAAATATCAGTCAAACATGGGGGGATATTACAGTGGTATCAAAGAAAAAATTTCCTATCATCCTGTTGAAGTTCTAACCTAGCCACAATTATTCAATTGCATGTCAGAATTTTTTTAAAAGCATCTTAGTTGAATATCTTGGTTCATTGGCTTGGTAAAGTGAAAACATGGATTGGCGACCTAAATTCCTACCCAAGGAAGAACATCCTATCCAAGAACTACTAATAAGAATATAAAAGGAAAGAGTAAACTATGAAAGTGAAGCCACCAAAATTCTTGATGAGTATGAAGAATTTCTTGATATCAAAGACCACTTTCCTTTGATATTTTCTTAGACTTCATTTTAGCGAGGGACCCTAGCAAAAATGGTTTGATTAACTAAATAAGAAGATCAAGGAAGAAAGGAGATTCATAAGAAGTCTTTACAAAAGAAAGAGATGAGTCTAAGGCAGAAAAGGTGGTAACGAAAGAGCTTTCTAATTCTGACATGACAAGAACAAAAATTTCTATAGTTGAGCTTGAATGTGAGGAAGACAAACTATTAGAACTTTCCTATGAAGACAAAGACTTCATTAATCAAGATGCATGTATTACAAATCCCTAAGATAACTCCTTAGGAGTGCATGCAACTACCATTGATGAGATAGTGCATGAGGAAAAGGACATAACAACAGCCATGAATGTATCACTTGAGCTATCTAGTGAGGTTTTTGACACTAGTACCAAGGTTGATAGGGTTAAGATCAATAATATACCTTCAGATGATGGGCTTGTTGAAGGCAAAAAGGATAAAGTTTTCATAACAGCTAAAATTGATGATTCTTTATCTCATTACAATGATGGGGACATGGGTAGTTTTTGGGTTGGCTTCCAAACTAATATAATGAAGAGAGATACTTATGTTGACATGAGTAGTGGTGATTTAAAGAGTGATTTATTCAAAAAGACGACATCACAAGAAAAGCACAATGAATCACACAATCAACCTTTTAACACATGGGATTCAGGTGTGTTAACACCTAAGTATGATGGGGATCCTACATGGGATGAGTTCCTTTTTTATCATGATGAAGTTCTAATTTGAGAACACAATGCATGCAGGGAGGATGGCATTAATGGTGTTCATTCATTTCTTGAGAATAAATCTGAGTTTTTAGCACATGAAGCTAGCTTTGAGCAAAGGTTTAGTGACTGATGATTTGGATCCACAATCTACTATTGAAAATGATAATGCTAAAAATTAGGTGATTGGGGAAACAACCACTCATAAGGTACACATTGAACGTACTCTTTCAAATAGAAAACATCAGGTTATATGACCCTGCGATCTAGGTGTTTGGGCACAAAATTATGATGAAGAATCAATTTGGGAAGAATTCTCTTTTGGCCAAGATGTTGTCCCAACCTTATAACATCAAGTATGTGAAAAGGATGCCATAGAGGGAATCGATTTTAACAAACATGATCTTGAAGATAAATCAGAATTATTTTTGCATGGAGCTGATTTTGATGGGAGGCCTAGTGACAAAGATGAGACAAGATTTGAAGAAGAGGCACATAAGACTTGGGGCAAACATGGTGACACCATTGTAAGGTACAGAGGAAATTTTGATTTTTATATGAATCATAACATTAGATCACTAGACTTCTATGGTCTTGACTTTAATGAGAAAACTTGGAAGAAACAATTAATGGTGTCAATTAAAAATGAAGTGTAAAATTTATCTAAGTTGGATGACATGAAGAGTCTTGTTGAAAGTCTCATCCCAAAGATACCAATAAATCAGTGTGAATGAATTTTTTCCCTTGTTGATTACAAAACATCAAGAGCACAATGGGAGACTTGAAATCAACCTATTTGAATATGATCAAAGATAGAGATGTGGTTGATAAGATTGTAGATAAGGCTATAACTACATCCAAGGAATTAACGGTTAAGTTGAAGAGCTCGCCAATAAGCTTAAATCAACTAAAGAATTATTGGGAAACACTCAATATGCATTACTTAAAGTAAAAGGTCAACTTAATGTAGCCAAACAATTTAGGGACCAGGAGAATAGAGAAAAGGATGAAGAAATCAACAGGTAATTGAAGAGATTGATAGAATCTAGAAATATTTTGATCTTATGCCCTTCCTAAAGGGATAAAAAATGGGAGTTTGGACTAGCAGGAGGTTCAGGTTGAGCATGAGGATAATGATAGCATTCAACTAGTTGATAATCCATTGTTTGAGATGGATACTAAGTCTTCTTTTCATAATCCACTTTTTGAGTGGGATGATGGAGCTCTTTTTTATTCTAGTGATGAGGTTGCAGTTTATCATAGGATTTGGGAACTAGGTACAATTTCCAACAATATGGAGTTGAGTCACGATTGGAATTGTGAGCCAAATTTTAGTAATGATACCACTATCCACTTTCAATCAATTTATATGGGGCTATAGTTCATGTCACACAAATACATTGGGTGGCTTCTTCAAATCAACAGTTGATAAATTGGTGGTTTGTATTGATTGGTAGAGATGATCTATTCATAGGAGATGATTTTTCAGCTACTTTCATACTTTCGAATCCTAAGTTTTCAAAAGTATTTCATATTGATGATCATTGCCCTTGCCTTTTTGCACTGTCGATAGTGACTTTTATCCATGGGTAGATATATTTTGAGCTCTTATAGGCTATGGTGTAGCCGGTTGTGGGAGATTTTTTAGAATAGTTCAGTTAATTTCCACTTCCACTTGGGTGAGTGATGGTTTCTACAGTCATTTCATGTTGTTGATACACACATTCCCAAATTATTTCTAGATGGTTGCAAAAAGGTGGGTGGACTAGAGTATTTAGGTTTTTCCCTTTGACACTTGGAGGTTAAGTTTCATTGATACCTTTTTAGTTTCTAGTAGCCGATGTCTTTCCTGGATGGCTAATTTTAGAGATTATTTTGCTGATATTTTCTTTACTAGCCCCTTGATAGTGTTTGATCAGCTTCATTTTAGACACCATGAGGGGATATGCTAAGGTTTATATATTATGGTTGAGAAGATTTTCTTTTCTATTGCCTAGGATTGAGGCTAGCAAGGAGATTACAGCTTTGGACTTCATTGAGATGCCTTGGTAGGATATGTCCCTTAGTGTAGATTTTAGTCCTTTTAGGTATCTCAATATGGGATTTAATGGTGATTATTTTTTAGGGTTTCAGGAGAGGAGAATACAACATGGGCATGATGGTCAAACAATTATGATTAGAGTGGTGTAGTGTCAGTGTGGTGATTCTCAACTTGGAACCCTAGGATCACACTGGGTTGTAGACTAGTAGTTGTTGGGAACGAGAAAGCTGATGTTGACTTTCTTGAACTTGTTTGTATGGTGCCTCAAATTGGTTTCCTAGAAGAGAAATTCTTTGAGGGGTTGATCAAGTTCTTGCAGTATTTGATTGCTCTTCTTATTAGTGGTTTTCAGGAGGTCTCTTGTGTTGGTATCGTACAGGTCAATTCCTTGAAAGGATGGTACTACAGATGTCCTAGGTTGACTTGGGACCCTCAAATTATTCTTGGTTTCATTTTAGATTAGTTTTATGATTGCAGGGTTGTTATAACATTGCTTGAGGGCAAGCAATCTTTGGGAAGAACATACTGTAATGTCCCCATTTTTAGGTTCTCTAGCAGTGTATTTGTTAATGACTTTCTAGGTTTGTGCCTACCTGATCAGAGGGGTAATTTGAGGTTACTAATGAGCTCAGTTGGTTTGGAGGAGTTCTAGGAATGCTTTTAGATGTTATTTTTGATTTCTAATCTGGACTCCAAGATTCTTGGAGGGAGATTCTATTTATAGTAAGTTGCTCAATTGGCTCCATTTATCATTATTCTTCATCGAGATCACTCTAGTGTAGTTACTTTTCGATTTCGATGTATTCTGACAATTTTCACAAAATGAGTATTAATGGTTTTATTTTAATTAATTTACTAAGGTTACCAAATATTAATTAAAATATTAAAAAGGGACCTTAGTGTTATAGCTCATCAAAACCAGGATGAAATTTTTTAAATCATGGATGTATTAAATGGGGATCTTGCATGTCAAATTATCATTATTTTAATAAAAGGTATTTTTTTAGCTAAAAGGGGAGTTTAAATTAAAAAGTGACTTTAAAATAGAAGCTTCTAGAGTGTTTAGCAAGAAAATTATAAAAGGAGGTTATGAGAGCTCATTTGTTTAGTTGGATTGTATTCTATTTCTCTAATTGAAACCCTTATGGTTCTAGAGATTGAACCTGGTTCATCTCAAACTTTTGGAGGATGAAAACCCTCTTGAAGAATATCATCCATGGTGGTGAAAGATCCTCTCTGGTTGATAGATGATAGATTCATTCAAAGTCTTTGCATGTGCTTGATTTGAAAATGTGGAGTTAACAATATTATCCTTGTAGTCGGAGATTGAGGTATTTACAGTTGATTATTTCATTGGGTGGAGAATAGATGTATTGGTTTCCACACACTCAGATTTAAGCTTGTATTATGAAAAAAGATTATTATTGTTGGTTGTGAGTTTTAGAAGCATACGTATATCTAAGTTTGCATTACCTTTTGGGAGATAGGCATGTGGATTAATGGTGGTGTTTATCCCTAACCTGGGCGTGAAGTTTGACATCATATTTTGTTGAAATTGTTGGTTGGGCATGAGGAATTTTGGAGGGGGATTGAGGATTGTTGGAAGGGTCATTTTTACTAGAAAGGGACTACAAAATATTACTATGAGACTCTCCTTTTCCATTCGCCAGTGTTTGTTGCAGAAAATTGGTCCATAAATACCATATTTCTACCATTGTAGAGGCCATGTGGGTTTACTAGGAAGAGTCATGGCCTAATAAACCATTTCCAAGGGTGGCTTGAGGTTGTGCAAACCATTTTTTGTGCATATAGGGACTCTATAGAGGGCATGAGTAAGGTTTCTTGAGTGTGAGCATGTTCCGGGACATGAATACTTGAATATGGATGGCCTATGCAATGAAGATTTCTGAGTTGCGTTCATAAGGATAGACTACCTATTTTTGGGTGTCACTATTGCCAAGGGAGGCCAAGTTTATAGGCATTTCTATGTATCAGATTATCATTGTTTCTTAAATGTATTTATTACTATTGTGAGGACTATATAAAGGAGATCCAAATCAGAATATGAATGTTGTGGCCTAATTGCATACTCAGATTTAAAATTGTGCATTGATGACATTATAATCTGCAACCATTGTATTGGAAGTTGAAATGAAATGTTGAGTAAACCACTAAGTTTAATTTTCTATTGTTCCTTGCATTAATAAATTCAATGTATAGGTAGTTTATAAAAAGGGAAAAGAACTTGTGTGGGATTGTCATAAACTTCCAACATTTCCTAGTTCAAAAAAATACATTGATGTCATGTAATGTGTAGCAGTAATGAAATGAAAATGTTAGTATTTGTTGTGCAAGTTTTAAAACTATAAATGGTAGTCTATTGTCACTGTATCTTGCATTATGAATTTCAATTTATGTTAGTCCAAGTGCTATGTTTATTAAGTGTGAAAAAATGCTAGTATATGTCAAACTGGAAAAATAATCGCAAAAAAATATTAGTCAAACAAGGGGGGATATTAAAAAATCTCAACAAATAGATTTTATATGAGCCACTCGAATAGAAAACTATTGAAGCCCAAATATAATCCTTGTGTAAGACTACTAAGATTGCTTTAGGGTTTTTTTTCTATTAACCATGTATGGAAATAAAGGGGTTTCCAATAATCTCCAACGATAGATGAATAGGTGATACAATCTATTTGAATGAAATCAATGGATAAACATGCATGCCTTATCTCAAACTCCACCTTAATTAAATATGTAATTTTCAAATTATTTTACGTTCCCTCCAAAATACACCTTCACATAATCCTTGATCAACACCATTTTAAAATTGATTGGCTTATTACATAACACTCATGACTCCATAATCTATATGCCCAATTTAAAAACTTACATTTACCTATGTTACTTTCCCTAAGCCCATAGGAGATTAAAAATGGGCTTATAGTTCAATCCAAAATCTTATGGGAAAAGGGGACATGACAAGTTGTTTGGCATAAATATATCAAATAGACATAGCCACATAGTTAACATCTATAATAGAATTTTATGTGGATATGAATGCTTTGAGTGTAGCATGTATATGCCTTGGTAGCATCTTGACATGTGTATCCATGTGCAAGTTTGTAAGATGCATGCAATAAGTGTTGCATTATGGTATGATAAAATTATCCCCAACACTAACCCTAATTTTAACCTAAACCCTAACCTTAATCCTAACCCAACCCTAACCCTAATTATATCTCTAACCATAACCCTAACCCTTATCCTGGCATAAACCATAACCCTAAACCTAACTCTAACTTGAACCCTAATTTTAACCATAACCCTAACCCTAATCTTAACCCTAACCTTATCACAAATCCTAGCTTTAATTTTGACCCTAACCCTAATTATATCTCTAATCATAGCATTGACCCTAACCCTAATTCTATCTCTAAACCTAACCTAACTCTAACCTTAATTATATTTCTAACCCTAACCTTAACACTAACCGTGTCCCCAACCCTAACTCTAATTCTAACCCTAACTCTAACTTTTTATCGCTAACCATAACCCTATCCCAAAGCCTAAATCTAATTCTAACCCTAACCCTAATTATATCTCTAACCATAGCCCTTGCCCTAATCCTAACACAAACCTTAACCCTAAACCTAACTCAAACCCTAATTTTATCTCTAACCCTAATCCTAATCCTATCCCTAACCCTAACCCTAGCCCTAACCTAATTTTAACCCAAACCCTAACCCTAATTCTATCTCTAATTGTAACCATAGCCGTAACCCTAATTCTATCTCTAACCCTAATCCTAACCTTAAACATAACTCTAAACCTAACCTTAACCATAATCCTAACCCCAACTCTAACTCTAATGCTTACCCTTACCCCAATTCTAACCCTAACTCTAATTTTATCTCTAACCTTAACCCTAACCCTAATCATAATTGTAACTCTAACCCTAACCATAATCATAACTATAACCCTAACCCTAACCCTAATTCATTTAATATTTTACATGTTGTGCCACGAAAGCTACTATGTGTGTGTGTGTGAAATACATCGAGAGATATCCTTCTTGAGGTGCCTATTTTTTATAAATTTCTCACATAAAAGTGCAATAGGCACCTCAAGAAGGAAATCTCTCGGTGTATTTTATATATATTATTTAATATATACATGTTAGTTGTATAACAATTTTATTTGGGTTGGTGTATAAATATATGCAATAAATGCAAGGCTTATGTGAATATTGTTGGGAAAATGTGTCTCAACCTTGCAATTATATATGGTTTATTGTTGATAGGTGGTGATTGATAACGCAAATACTATACACTTGTAGCAAGACGTACAGTTCAGGGGATCGCCCAAAAAAAAAATCATTGACACATCAAGGTTTTTTCCCGCTAACTCGTCAAAGCTTTTTCATTAACACATCAAATGAAAAACAACCTTGTAAACCATAATTCTAGAAGGTTCCAAAAAGCTTGTTATAAGCGGGTGGGATGTATGTAGACAGTAGTGTATTTCTAAGAGTTTGATAGCGGTTGGGTTGTCTCTTGGTCTTTGGTGGTGCTACTCCTGCGAGAAGTTTGCTCTACAAGTATATTGTAATCTTTTGATTTATGAATAATATATTGGGCAACTTTTGGAGTGTGGGGTTTTTCTCCCGAAAAGGTTTTCCCCACGTAAATCATTGTGTTGTGGTATGCATGATATTTGTGTTTAAGCTTTTGTAACTATTAAAGATCTGTAAAGTTTTGCATTTTTCTACTCTCAAGATTAGTGTAGGAAGTTGTTCCGCTACCTTAACTTCCTTACAAATATATCAACTAATGTATGTATAAGGATAAGGTGGGGGCTAAATGCATGGGAATATATATATGGGTAGGTGATGGCTAGGGGAATAGTCCCAACTTCTCACAAGATTGCATCACTTGTCGATGTTTACATGTATCAAGACATTCTCCCAAAATGTGCATAAAATAAATAAGAAAATGCATGGGTATCCAAATTTTGCCATTATAACTTGAAAGGGAATAAAATACCCTTTACATAAGTTTGGTCTAATTAAATAAGCGCAAACAATAATCATACAACTAACTTACATTTAATTAAGGACGTTAGGTGGATAAACACACAATGAGTATTCAAATATTAAATGAGTATGGGATGCTTAACTTTGTGTACAATAATGAAGAATTAATGTTGAAGTTGCACAAAATTCAATTGCCAAGGTACAATTAATTAATGCTCATAGTTTGATGAATGTTTAAGGCTTTGTGCAACCTCAAAATCTTTGTGGATAGAATCTAAGTCCCTTAGGATCAGACCTAAGCACTGTGACAATGACCTCATGTACAAGAATAAATTATGACTTACAAGAATGACTTGCAGAAAGTTGCAACAAAGATCTCTTTGCCTTCACCTTCTTTTGCCTAATTCTTTCAAGGCAACTTTGGAGGAGATTGCCATATCACTAGAGTCATTTTCCTCTAGGCCAACCCCCTATTTGGACAAACTTTAGAGCAAATGATTGAAACAAAAGAATCATAGGAATTGCCTATATGATTCCAATGCAAATACATTCTTTATTAGCTCCAAATCCAAATGTTCCTAGAGTGATTCATTCTTATTCAACTATATGAAATAAGTGCACATTGAATGCCTTTAAATATCAAGTAACCATTTGCAAATGCATGTACCAAGTTGGCTCATAACAACTAATAGAAATGGAAGGGAAAAATAGAATTTGAAGAATGTTTGAATTTTGGGGTCAATCTTCAAGCACTCAAATTGACCCAAGAAGGGAAAGTGTGAGGTTTGAGGTAATGAATAAAAGAGTGGATATAAATGTGAATATGGGTGCAATAATTGATGAATATGTAGAAATGTGCATTTGTAGGGATGGTATAATGTCAAATGTATAGAAACTAATGTAAATAGATGAAGTGTGCAAGAAAAAGTATCAAGTTGTGAACCAAACTTGACACGAGTAATGCCATTTGTTAATATGTAATCGTATTAAGATGTTCCATAAAGATGGGTCCCAAACAAAATGGGAATTGGCATGGCTGTGCAAATTTCACCCTTACAAAATTGTGTTGACGTTAAACTTGATGTTTTAAGAACATGCAACTGATTATCATCCATAACTAAATCATTTGGACAATTGTTAGAATTTCAACTATTAAATTCTTAATGGCTTTGAAGGCATGTCATGTCAACCGTATATGATCAAGCAAAGTAATATGCATGGCTAATGTAAATTGTTTTAAAGCATGAAAATTTCATAGGGCTACTAATGTTTAAGGCAAGTTCCTGATCGTTAATTAGTTTCTTTCTCAAGGGAAGTCTAGTTTATACGACAATCATTTACCAATGCATTATGCATGATCACATACATCTGCCATCTTCATAGATAATACTTCATTAAAATTTTGATATGTAGAAAAATTTAAATCGTAAATGTCAATCACATTCGCTATCTTCATAGTTAATACTTTCTCATAAAAAAATGTCATGTTTAAAATTTCAATCTGACCAATCCATGCAGAAAGATTTTAGAAAATCTCTGAATCATTTGTAGGACCAACAAGTCAAGGACAATTAAGTTTTCGTTGTGCTGATGATAAAACCTGTAAGAAAAAGGTTAAGGCATATAGAATCAGTTCAAGGCCCAGACTCTCCACAACTCCAATGCATGTCTAATCAACAGAGTTTTACCAAATATGTCAATTGCATCATCAAACTCAGCATATAATACAGGATGTTGCCCATCTGCATCTGGACCTTGATTACTAAGAATTTTAGAGTTAGCGTATTATTAAAGAAAACAAATAAACGAAGGATATTTTGTTGTTAAATCTATTGAATCTTCACAATTTCCTGCTACTATCCATCATAATAATCCTTTTTTATGTTTTAAATTATGCTTTAGGAGTGTGATAAAATGCATATCCAAATAATCTAGGGCCATTTCATTACTGCAGCAAGCAAGTGAATTATGCAGACTATTTTCTCGTTAAATTAATAAATAGTATTGAATCTTCACAGATTTTTCGTAAAATATATCATAATAATGTTTTTACATATTTTAGATCGTTCTTTGTATGCCACAAAATGAACATCCAAATAATCCCCTCAACTCAATACTGCACCACTCAAACTAAAATTTGTAAAAAATTCCTGCACATAGTGTAGATACATGCAAATATATGAATGGCATGTAAAATGTTTAAATGTGTAAATACCTAAAGAAGGGATAGCTACCACACAGACTAAATAGCTGAAACTGTGGTAGGGTAATATTTAAAAATAATGTTTTAAAATAAATAAAAAGATCAAAGCTTGCATTCATGCTGTAAACATAGTTTAGGTAGTTGGATGCAAAAATCTCAGTGCGAAACTTCAAAGCTGAACTGATCATGACTAGAGTACACAAGCAAGATTTGATTTGCTCACATTATATTGCCTGGGGCAAAGTCCATTAAGCTCACCTTAATAATATAATGGTTATGCAATAAATACTTTATAAGTAAAACTTACCTTAGAATTCCCCAAATCTAATGATAGATTCCAAGATGGGTAACCACATAAATTCACAAATAGTACACGTTACAAATGTGAAGAAATAGTTTATTCCATTCAGTAAAAGATGCCTCACACTTCGCAACCAGACATTTGATGTATAATGTATCGGGACAACATCTACCGTGGTTCAGAAAGTACACAACATGATAAACGTAATCAAACAAATTGAAAGCATAATATTCATATTGTTAATATAAACTAACACTTGAAGAAACAAATAAAACAGATCTATAAACACTCCAAAAATTCTTCCTGTTAAATTCCATGTCATACGCTGAAGCAATCGTATGCAATTGAATTGTAGTATACATAATAAAGATACAGCTCTGCCTGCCAAGGACTATTGCAAGACATCACTTGCTATTGCCGTGCTCATCTACTGCACAGTAACCTGCTTATTATGCAGGCACCAGCTTCTTAACTGGCATTATCCTGACTGCAATATGCTAAATGGAGTATATTCTTATTTTCATTGAATTTTCATAACATTCACATATGAAGAAAGCCCCCGAAAATTTATGCAACAGGTGGCTGCAAAAAAAGAAATAATAGGTGATTCCAGGTTTTACATGCTTAACCGATAGGAGTTTTTAAGGCTAAACCTGATCATTGCTGTCAATCCTGAGGCTGAATACTTTGACAGTTCCATTTCTGCCATTTCTGAAGCAGATCATGCTGGCTTCATATATGGTCTTTTTGTTTTGAAGATCCTTTAAAAAGACCTGTCAGCGATTTGCAACATCTCAAGTAAAACAGACTGTTTTGGAAAGCATGCCAGATTATCGATTTTTCACAGTCCTGTATCGCATGCCTTCTTTTAGAGATGATGAAGATGACGAAGATGACATAACCGACTTATCAAGTTCTGCTTTATCCTTGCTGAATGCTTCTGATAGATCACCTTTGAGCTCATCAAACCGTAGCCGTTTTACTCTCTGTTCATCTGGAGTGCCTTTCTCCAAGCAAGTGAGCTCTGACAAATCATCGTCCATAAACTTATTTAAGAGCTCTGAGCATCGAGGGAAGAAAAGCTTCCCTAACTCCACTGCATGAATAAATCCAGGTGAATCAGTTAAATTACCTTTATTTTTTTATTTTAAGATGAAAACTTCAGTTGCTCAAAAAATACTCGATTCAAAAAATTTTGCTTACCAGTTCTTGACAGGGCTGCCATTCTAGAACTCAGTTTCTTCTTCATTGCAGCAGTGGGGGTCTCATTGAGATCCATGACAGTTCTTATGTGCCCAGGTGCAGCATTGGAACCTCCAGAACCTATGAACTCTGAAGTTGTGTCCACATGTGCAATTTCCATGGCTACTTTTGCTTCCGTGGGAAAGAGAATCTTTGCTAAGGCAACTGTTGAGGTAAATAAAGGCACTATTGTTATTTAAGATTCAGTTTCTTAGTGAGTCCATTAAAAAAATTCAAACTTATTTGACTTGCACTAAATATGGTTCGCCTTTAGGAGAATCTCAAAAGAAATGTTTCCATGCTTATGTTACTATTCTAGCATTTACAAACACATATAATTTTAAATAGAAGGAAAATCGCAGTCAAATGTGTTCATGTTTATTTTATACTCTCTCCTCCCTTAAAGGTGGAGAGATATTTGAGACATAAGAGATGTATACCCAATGATTATAATCAAATTACTTGGAACTCTAAAAATATACCATTATAAGTAAATGCCAATGCTTTAACAAGATAATTATACATACTAAATGAATATATAACTTGATGGAATGCAAATTTTCATCATAACAGGAGGAAACAAATTAGTACATTACTGCATGGCTATCATCTAATGAAAATAAAGCATGAAACCGTTCCTTCTTGTAATTCAAAATGGTGATATCCCACAATTCTATCAAGATAAAACAATATCTATATAGATTTTCAGCCCTTGTAATGAAAGGTAAAAGTTATTAAGTGTAGCTTATGTTGAAGTGATAAACATATATGTTCTAAGCAGCTAGATACACTTTTCCAGGTTGTGTACATAATACAATAAGGAGAAATATCATGGTGTAATTATAAATAGGTGAAGTCCCAAAGAACCCACCAGGAATCAAGTCTTGATGAGTGCAAACAATCGATGATCCAGAGGGATAAGGCTGGGGTTGTGCCCCTGGCAAATTAAGTAGAACGAATACCCCACAAGCAGATGACAAAGGTTTAGGGGCATAGCCCCACCACCAAGCCCAAATTAAAGCCTTCAAGAACACATAGACCTTCATGGCAAACAACATTTTCGTAATTTTATCACCATGATTTCTCCAGCACCAAGTACTCGCTATTTGTGACCAAGTCTTCATTCTTCAAAGAACACCGAAGCTAAAAGAATCTCGAGTGTTTAGGGTGTGGGTGGGGCCCATTAGACTATTAGGGTTGTGGTTAGTGGCCCAAATCTTTTAAAATGCCTATTTTTATTTAAAAAACACTTTTCTCAATTGTTTGACACGAGGAACGATTGGACATTTCTAGTGCATTTGAGGGATGCCAACAAGTCTCCTGAGGGTCCCAAGGACGTCCCTACATTTCCCTGAAGTCTCCAAATCAAGGGAACTCCTCAGTAACATCCCCTCTATGAGGAAGACATCCTAGGGATGTCCCTTGTCTACTGCTGGAGGTGGCACCATAGCAGGGGCATGCTTCCCCAAAGTCCCCACATCACAAGGACATCCCTGTCCTAAAAACAACAAGAATTTGGGGGGACACATCCCCATGGATCACTACTAAATTTGGATTTAAGCAATGCATTTAATGGTTTTGTTACAAACTAATAAATTAAAAGACATTGTATGGATCGTGATCAAATGATAAGGTGTTTTAATTTATTTTTGGGTCTCAAATATTTATTAGTTCCTTATTTTTATCAAAGTCATCATGTATATAATTCTATATGTTTTTATTTGTGGTTTTAATATAAAGCTAAAAGTGCATAGACCCACTTTATGTTTTATATTCACAATATTTAAAGGGTGTGTCTAGGTCCCCAAGTTAAGCGCATTTGAGTTGGAGCAGTATTGTGATGGGGTGACCTTCCAAGAAGCCTCAATGCTTCAAGCTGTTAGCAACTTAGCATCACCTCGATGCAATGAGTGCTAAGTGGACTATTCATGCTCATGAGATGGGCTTCTGAGAGACACTACTCATGAAATATGGGTCAACAAGTTTGATTCAATAACTATACAATTGAATCCTGATAAAATATCATAATCTGATACACTACAAAAAATACATCCTACTTGTCATAGATCCCTAGGGGTCAAAAAGGCCTTTTATTAGTGTTCATCATCAATGGTTAAAAGTTAAAACTATGGCCAGTAGGCCTTCATTTTACTAGTCTCAAGTGTTAATTATTTGAAAATATAGTCTGTGGAGTCACAAAATACTCACTATTTGTGAATATCATGACCTTGATCAAATTGTGTTGAAGAAAGAAACAGACCTGTTGATGGCCCTGAGAATTTTGATGCAAGAAATAAAAATTCTTTAATGCTTCTGAAATTGACACGAGGTCCAAAATGCCATGTTGGCACCAACTCTAAGGGAAAATCTGAGAAACAAATACCATAACATCAGAAGTTGGACAAACTTTACATTTCAATAATCTCCTATTTTCTCTTAAGTTGCAGGAAGAAGGATCCCTCTCTGAATACCTGTTGCAGTAAAGGATCACAATAATCAATTATCAACTATCAAAAAACCAATGAATGATGATGATATGGTAGCTTTGATCTTACAAAGTTTACCATCACCCTATGATTCATTTCTTGAATCCTTAGATATCATTTCAGAGACCCAAATGCCTGACTTTAAGAAGTTATCAACACTTCTTTTGCAAAAGGAGCACAGCATCAAAGGCAGTATACAGAGTGCATTTAGTGCAAGGATCAAAGGCAAAGGTAAAAGCAACACTAGAAGCTCATCAAATGACTCCTTCAAAGATAGTAATATACATAAGAGATCAAAATGGAAATAATATTGCTGTAATGAGCCTAGCTATGCTAAGAGAAATTGCCTGAAAAGAAAAGAGTGACATAGCACACAAGTGGAGGTCAAGTAAGGAAATGTTACTAAGAGTGATGAACAAGAGGAGAAAAGAACTTCCATTTGTTGCATACCAAGGGCCAATCAACTGAGTCCACAACCTAGTATTTTGACTCAGGTGCATCTTGACTTGTTGAGTTTTTAGCTTGAATAGGAACTTCCCCACAAGTTCAGTGTGAACGTGTGGGGAAAAGTTCAAGTGGTTCAAGTTAGTCTATTTTGCATTTCACTTTAGTGATTAAAGTGACAAGTCTTTTATTTGGCTAAACAAGTTTAAATAAAGTATAGATAAACATTTAGAGTCTTATCTTCCATTTAGAGTCTTATCTTCCATCTTTTCCTTATAAGTTATAAGGATGCTTTTGTAATTAAACCTGGTTTTTGGAAGATTAAATTTTTAGCTGAATTAGTATAAAGATGAAGCAAGATAGAAGATTGTAAGAAATTCATTCAGATTGTCTTTTAAAGGAATGAAAGACTATGTTTTCCAAAGGACTGTAAAACAGAATGTAAGATACAGTTGGTTTCCATGCAACTATAAGTTATATCAGTTGTAGAGGTTTCATAGTACATTTTTCAAATAAATGGAAAACAGGTTATGAGGTGTAATTATCTGTGTATGCTTCCATTTTCGTTTCCACAATTTCAATTTCAGTGTTTTGTATGATTAATTCTTTAAGCATTAGGTAATTAGTCATTGTGATTGGAATTTTAACATATATGCTGTAGAGACTTGTATGTAACTTTTTGTTGAAATTTATTCGTTAGGTAATATGGTTGGACACACTAATATTGAAGGATGTGCCAATGTTTGTATTACATGGAACAATATTTTGAGTTATGCTTTCAAGAATGTTTGATATGTTCTTGACATGAACAAAAAATTTCAATCTATTCATGAATGATCCTACTCTTTTGGTAAATTTACATACATCTTACAACTGCAAGGACTCCTCGAACCTAGTACTTCAAAATTGATCAACGTCTTAGAGATTCAGGATCTAGAAGTTATTCAGATCTCAATCTCCACATCAAAATCAGTAGTGATGATAGTGATTCTAAACGTCTAGGCTGATGATCTTGCCATCATTAGAAGTGAGGCCAAAATCATTTCACAAATAAAATCTAATATTTGTTTTATTTTTTAACATGACATATCTAAGCCTCCTATATTATTGCTTAGGTGTAGAATTTTGGCAACTCCATCATGCTATTTTTGTATCACAAACTAAGTAATCCAAAGCATTACTAGAAAAGTTCAATATAGCTGAGTGCGTAATGCAACATCTACACTTATAGAAGTTGAGATAAAACTCTCAACTTATGCCAATTCACCACAAGTTAATGAATCAATGTATCGTCAATTAGTGGATAGTTTGAATTATCTTACTAGCACTCAACTGAACCTATGTTTTGCAATGAGTTGTCTTTCTCAATTCACATCTAAGTCATAGGATGAACACTGGCAACCTGCAAAATAAGTTCTTAAATATGTCAAAGGAATGCTTGACTTACATTCTTTGCTAGAGATCTATACACTTCATGCTATCAGGATATACTAATTCCAAGTGGATTGGATCAATTGACACTAGAATGTCTGCAACAAATTATGTTTTTAGTTTTTACTCTTGACCAAACAGCACCAACCTCCTTTCTGTGACATTCAAAGTGTGCTGAAGTTGGTGAAGAACTCGATTTATCATGCTAGAATCAAGCATATTGAAGTTCATCATCATTACATTTGACAGCTGGTTGATAATGAAGATGTTTGTCTTTATTATTGTTGTATAGAGGTGCAAGTTGCTGGCATAGGGACTAAACCCCTTGGCAGAGATAAATTTGTCAACTTAAAAGAAAAACTCGAGATTGTATCTGCTTTAGTCATTAAGAGAGGGTATCATATAAATGAGAATGTGTCTTACTGTCTGACAATATTCAAGACAACTAATCATTGTTTGATTAGACTAAAAGTGCATGGTTTGTTAAAACCAAGTTCTCTATCATTTGTTATTTTGAGTCAATTGTTGCACAGTTACTGTATTGGTAACTTATATAAACTGGCCTAAGTAAAGCAATTTTACAACTTGTTTTCTGTGATAACATAAACTTGCTGTAGGTTCTCTATTTTGCTACCAATATGAGAGTGTGGTAAATGTTTTCATTGTTAACAAAGACAGAAAGTATGACCATTGGATATCACTTTTGCAGCTCTATTGCTAAGCATACGAGCATGAGTTCCGAGATTTAGTCTTCAACCTGTTCTGAATATAGGTATCCTATCACCAAGCATGATGCTCCAATCTACGTCAGCTGAACATACTCCAAGAAACACTTTTAAGTCTCTGAAAATAACATATTATATTTTAAGCAGATATAGTTTATGCCTACACTCTTGAGTAGTACATTAGAATGGCAATGCCCATCCAATACCAATCCCTGATCTCAATAGGTTACTTGGTATGCAGCATTCCAAGTAACCACAAATCCCACTTTGCAAGTTTGCAAACTATTTGGGCTGCAATTGCATTTTCACAATCAAGAGATGTCTGCAACAAATGTAAATGAAATATTTCACAGATGCTAATTCCACAAATCTTAACTGTCCCTTGAATGGAATAAAATATTCATCTTGGCATTTACTTAAAGGGTTGTGATCACATGTGTGAGTGTTTCAACTCTCTATTTGCTATGTACATAGTTTGCACTTTCTGTTTAAAAATAAAAATTTGGATAAAATCTTTCTTAATCAGTTAGCTATTCAAGCCTTCAAATCCTACAGAATACTCGTATGTAAATATATGTGTGTGTACATGAATATCCTATATCCTTGCTGGAAAGGTATATCCTTCATTACAGTTAGATTGATTCTTTTACAAGAATCTTGCAAACTAATTTAACCAGAACAAGGTGAATTTTAAGCCAATCACTGAATTCGAACAACATTATGGCTAATGCAATTAAATTACTTTCAGAAATTCACCATCTATGCTAGCAAGGTTTTCGATACTTGCTCAACATCATGCTATCACTTCTATAAAATCAAAACGACTAGAACAGAAAATGCAATTTCTAATTCAATGTATGGCTAAGAATCCTATCTCCAAAGTTTATTATTTTGAGTATAATAGGTTCTTAAGAATAGAATCTCACCTCTGTTTTCAAGGTAGAGCAATCTTATCCGCATGTCCTCACCTGCAAAAGAAAGTGAAAGAGGCACTGTAGCTACTAATGGATTTTCTATCTCTGCCCGTTCCAGTATCTCAATGCATAGGCGATCTTCGTGGGATTCCTTTCCTTGGATAGTAGGTTGACAATAATCTGTAGCCCTAGTTAGTCTCCTGGCAATCTGAAGTGCTGTTCTATCATCATATGTCAAATCTGAAGGGCGAGCTCCTTTTGTCAAGAGTGCTGCAATTGTCCTAGGGTTTCTGCGCATTGCTGCTATGTGAAGCACAGTATATCCTCTTTGGTTGATGCGATTAACATCTGCATTTTGAAGCTCCAACAGCTCCGCTGTGACCTTTGGATCACAATATGCTGCAGCATAGTGCAGGGCATAAGCATCATCTAAAGTTGTCCGGCCCTCTCCCTCTTCCAGTAGTAATTTCACCAATTCAATATCATCAGAGTCAAGTGCTCTCTGAATTCTCCGTATATTCTTGTCTGCTGGTGCAATAGTTGTTCCAATAGACTCCACTCGAATCTTGAGCACAATATCTACAACTTCCTTTGGAAGTTCCTTTTCAAGAGCTACAATGTCAAGATCAGATCTAGCCATTCGATGAATGCAACGACTCAACAACTGATCATTTCCAGCCTCACATGAATTTGCTGCGACCAAAATAGGTATTACATCTTCTATTAGAGCCTTTTCCACAAAGTTCAGAAGACGTCGCTGCACCCAAAAAGATAGATTTCAATACATGCTAGCTAGAAAGATGCACACTGATAGGTCAAAATAAGCATGATAGATAATACAAAAGACAAAAGAAAATAATAATGAAACAATCAGATTGTTGAAAAGATCTATCCATGTCAAAAGGTAGCTATAGCTATAAACCAAAGTCATTTCCAACTAGAGATAGAAATTAATTTTTAACACAATTTATCATCAGCATGACCTTGTTAAACCATACAACAGTTTTACTGCATCTTCCAATGTTTGGAGGCACAAACAATACAGTGAATGAAATTGAGAAATCAAACATTAGGAATCATAGGAAATACATTGTTTACCAAATGTAAGGAGACAATTCTATTGGTTGACTATTTTAAGTATCATCTCTTTTGCTACTTATTATTTTACTGTGCGATAACAACAGCAAAGGAGCAGCCTTTACAAGTGAATTGTCTGTTTCAACTTTCATTTCCTACTCACTAAAGTTGTTTACCAAATGAAAGTAAGCTATCTTATTGGTTAACTATTTTAAGTATCATATCTCTTTTGCCAACGATTATTATACTGTGCAAGAACAACAGAAAAGGAGCATCCTTTACAAGTGAATTGTCTGTTTTGTTTCCCATCCACTAAAGCTGAAGAAGTGGAGCTTTTTCTAAAAGCACTATTTCATGGTTTCCCCTACCCATCATTTTAAAGGAGCATAGCTACCACTGTTTGGGGAGGATCCCACTAGCCATCATTTTAAAGCAACAAGGCCACCATTATAATGGAAAGGTCCCCCTAGCCCCATCATTTTAGTAGCATAGCCATTACTGAAATTGATTTAGCTGTCCAATTTTAAGTCTGGTCTATAAAGCAACTTTTATTTTTATATGGGCTCAAGTTAAATCAAGTTAGAGAAAGGAGTAGATTGATATCTGTTGATGAATGATAGCTTAGGTCAGATATAAATGATGATTGCTATTAGCATCATCTTCATTTATATAAGATCAGATTACTCTTCATATTTATATTTCTGGAAATAAGTAAAATCGAATTTATAATGCATGTATAAAATTCGAAATAATAAATGATGTTTAAAATCTGCATTTTAAATAAATCGGAATACATCCAAATTTATATTGAAGGTTAAGTGTTAGTTAAGACTAACCAAATGTTAGTTGGTTCTCTTGAACCCGCGCACTCAAAGGGACAGGTCCCATGAGTGGACGTGTCTCCACTTGTGGAGACACGTCCTCTCATGAGACGCGTCTCTTAGAGGCGGGTCTCCAACATATAAATAGCAGATCCTTAATTGATATGCAAACATCAAAATCATTAATGTTCTCCAATCAGCGCATTTAGCATAAAGAATAGAAATCTGGAAATTGATTTTTGACTTAGAATTCTCACACAGAATTTCTGACCTTAGTGTTTTCCTTAGATTTATTAGGATCCTATTAGACAAAGATTTGATTACATTTACATGGTATCAGAGCCAAGTTGTGTGAATCCAAATCAAATCTAAAATCAGATTGCTCTAGAAAATTCGTATTTTCTAAAAATCGAATTCACATCCCAGTCTTCATAATGTCAAGTGTGATCAGATTTGAAGATCGTCTTGCAGGAGCAGACAACTTCACATCATGGAAATTTAGAATAATGATGATCCTTAAAGAGAATAAACTAGACTCACTTGTGAGAGAAAATAAAAAGGAACCAGAGGCTGATCCTGAGAAAACTCATTGGATTGAAAACAATGAAAAAGCCATGAAAATCCTAGTAGATGCAGTTAGGGATCATATAGTGCCCATCTTAGCAAAACATGAAACTGCATATCATATGTTCAAATCTTTCGAGAGTACCTATGAGATCAACAACACCAGTAGGACTCTTGCATTAAAGAGGCAAATCAACAATGCTCAAATAAACAAAGGAGAGTCCATTAATGCATACTTCATGAGGATCATTGAACTAAGGGATCAATTATCCACAATTGGATATCAGATTGATAGCAAAGAGTTAACTCTAATTGTACTAGGAGGCCTACCAAACTCATGGGAGTCATTTGTTCAAGGAATAAGTGCGAGATCTAAACTCCCTAAGTTTGATAGGCTAAGAACTGACTGGCTTCAAGAAGAAACAAGACTCTCCACAAAAGAAAATAAACAGAAGAACATAGATGAAGACATTCATGTACTCAACACAACGTCTAATAAAAGGAATAAGAAAAACTCCTACAAGAGAGGATCTTTTAAAAGAAAAAGAAATTCCAATGGAAAGGGATCTTTTAAGAAGAAAGACATCTCTCAAGTGCAATGCTTTAGATGTGATCAATATGGTCACTATGCAATGAAGTGCCCTAACAGATCAAAGCAACAAGCATCTTTTGCCAAAGTAGGAAAGACAAATTCAGATCATGAATCTGAGAACTTTGTGTTCTATACAGCCTTATCTAGTCAAGTATCTAACAACACCCACAACTGGGTAATTGATAGTGGTTCCTCTAGACATATCACAAGATTCAGAGAACACCTAGACGCTATGACTGAAAAGTCTGATGAAGAAGTAACCATTGGGGATGATTCTGCACACCCGGTAAAAGGGGTTGGAACTTGCTCCATCAAACTGAAATCTGGTCTTTCTCTTCAACTCACTGGAGTCTTATTTGTACCTGGAATAAAGAGGAACCTAATATCCATCTCTACCCTCGAAGACAATGGATATAGAGTTACCTTTATGGATGGGAAAGTTCTAGCATGGCCTAAGAACTCAACCATCAAGAAAGCCCAAACCATAGGTGTAAGACAAGGGTACCTTTACAAACTATGCACTGAAGTTAAACAAGCCCTTACCCTTGACACCTTTGATTCAAATGAGATTTGGCATAGAAGATTAGGACACCTTCATTTCCATGCCCTACCTTCTGTGGAAAAACTTGTAACAGGCTTACCTAAGTTAAAACCATCACATGAAGGAACTTGTAAAGGTTGTGCCTTAGGAAAGAATACAAAGGGGTCCTTTCCCAATAGTTTGAGCAAAACCCTAAATGTGTTAGAACTGGTTCACTCAGACTTATGTGGACCCATGTTTGTACCCTCTAAAGCAGGATTTCTATACTATGTCATATTTGTAGATGACTTCTCTAGGAAAACCTGGATCTATTTCCTTAAGTGTAAAGAATCAATAGAAATCTTCAAAAGGTTCAAAGAGTTTAAAGCCCTTACTGAAAACTTCTCCAGAAAGAAAATAAAAACCTTAAGGATGGACAATGGGAAAGAATACACCTCTGAAAGAAGTAGCAGCAAAATCCAAATGTGTAGATCCAACCCTTTACAGACAGATGATTGGATCCTTGATGTATTTGGTTAACACTAGACCTGATATTTGCTATGCAGTAAATGTTCTTAGCCAGTTCATGTGTGAGCCAAAGGAAATTCACCTAATGGTTGTGAAACATATTTTGAGATATCTTCAAGGCATTATTGGATATGGTCTTCTCTACAAGAAAGACCAAATAGATCTACATGGGTACTCTGATTCAGATTGGGTTGGAAGTGTAACCGATCAGAAAAGCACATCAGGATGCTGCTTCAGTTTAGGATCGGCTATGATCTCCTAGATTTGCAGAAAACAGTCTTTAGTTGCACAAAGCTCAACAAAAGTTGAATACATTGCAACCTCTATGGGAACAAGAGAAGCAATTTGGCTTCGTAAATTGCTTGTGGGACTCTTTGGTGAGCCCTTGAATCCTACAATTATTCATTGTGATAATCAGTGTTGCATCAAACTCTCTGTAAATCCTGTCTTCCGTGATAGATCTAAGCACATTGAGATTCCCTATCATTATGTAAGAGATATGGTGGAAAGGAATGTGATCCAGTTGGAGTATGTTAGTACAAATGATCAAACTGTAGACATTCTCACCAAGCCTCTCTCCCGAATCAAGGTAGAGCACTTCAGGAAGAAACTTGGTATGGTTGAAATGTAATTTGATATTTATGTTTGAAATACAAATTGTTTATAAATTGTACTAATATATAAAGATGTTTAATGTGTAAACTCTTTTGTCATGTGTGTGACTCCATGACCTTATGGGCCTGGTCCCCCTGTGTAGATTATTGAAAGGTGACGATCTTTCTAATAATGAACACTTGTATGCGACATTGTAAAGTGACGACTCTACAATGATGAGTTAAACTATCATGATAGATATCATGTGACTTGATATCTGTGGACATGTCGTGATAGTGTCTCTTGGATACTTTGATGGATATCATGATATCATTTGAAGATCATTGTGATCCTTAAGAGATAAATCATGGTGGATATTTATATCCGTGGACATGCCATGAATTATTATGGTAGACATCATGTGACTTGATGTCAATGCACATACCATAATAAAGATGTGTTATGAAGAATGTCATGTGACTTGACAAAATTGTGAAATCATACCATATCTTAGATATCACGTGTGAAGGTGATATCTCTACTTATTTGATTTGAAATATCTTCCCTAGCTAAGAGGGAGTGTTGATGAATGATAGCTTAGGTCAGATATAAATGATGATTGCTATTAGCATCATCTTCATTTATATAAGATCAGATTACTCTTCATATTTATATTTCTGGAAATAAGTAAAATTGAATTTATAATGCATGTATAAAATTCGAAATAATAAATGATGTTTAAAATCTGCATTTTAAATAAATCGGAATACATCCAAATTTATATTGAAGGTTAAGTGTTAGTTAAGACTAACCAAATGTTAGTCAGTTCTCTTGAACCCGCGCGCTCGAAGGGACACGTCCCATGAGTGGAAATAAGTAAAACGAAATAATAAATGATGTTTAAAATCTGCATTTTAAATAAATCGGAATACATCCAAATTTATATTGAAGGTTAAGTGTTAGTTAAGACTAACCAAATGTTAGTCAGTTCTCTTGAACCCGCGCGCTCGAAGGGACACGTCCCATGAGTGGAAATAAGTAAAACGAAATAATAAATGATGTTTAAAATCTGCATTTTAAATAAATCGGAATACATCCAAATTTATATTGAAGGTTAAGTGTTAGTTAAGACTAACCAAATGTTAGTCAGTTCTCTTGAAGCCGCGCGCTCAAAGGGACACGTCCCATGAGTGGACGTGTCTCCACTTGTGGAGACACGTCCTCTCATGAGACGCATCTCTTAGAGGCGGGTCTCCAACATATAAATAGCAGATCCTTAATTGATATGCAAACATCGAAATCATTAATGTTCTGCAATCAGCGCATTTAGCATAAAGAATAGAAATCTGGAAATTGATTTTTGACTTAGAATTCTCACACAGAATTTCTGACCTTAGTGTTTTCCTTAGATTTATTAGGATCCTATTAGACAAAGATTTGATTACATTTACAATATCTATGGACCTTTTCTCATGTGACTTGAATACATGGCATAGCAACTGTCATCAACTAAGCTTACCAATTGATTATTTGTTATGTTTATAAATGTATTCTTTGTAATAAAATTAGTATGGAAACTCAAATAAAGAGCCATTTTTATAAAGATCGTTTTGCAAAGAGAGAAAGGTAAGACTGTTAAATTTGTTAACAAGGTTGAAAATCTGCTTTGGGAAAGATAAAATGCTATTTTATTAACACTGAAAGCACAAGCTGTAAATCTTAGTTACATTATGCCACTTTATATGAGTTGGCAACTGAATAACAAATCCAATATCCATGTAAAAAGATACACAGTATGACAAATAACAACATGAACTTATTTTCAAGATCCTGTCTAATTTAGCCTTTAGTTAAACTACTATTAGTTCACCTGAGATATCCTATTATTAATCTAATAGCACCTCTTAGTAATTAAATCAGATACAATCACAAGTTTATCTGCCAGACACTCTTACAAAAAAAATTGTTTTATAATTATGAATAAAAGTGCTGGCAGAAATGAATATGAATAAAAATTGTTTCTGTTGAAACGTTTTGCTAAAAAAGCAGAAAAAGGAATTCGAAAGAATAATTGCAAAATACAAAATTAAAGATATCCTCATAAAATAAATGTTGAGAAAAAATAATAATTCCTTTGTTGAGTGAACCATGTAGAAGTAGAGAAACCATGAAAAATAATTGTGTGTAATTATCGCAAAACAAAGTTTCAACTTTTGTTAGTGTCTCCAGGTAAAATTTATCTTTCCCCAATGTGCAATCACCCAATATGATTACCTCCTGGCCACTTTAAGCCTTTTTCTAGGGGTACTGTTCTCATTTGAAAGTAATTCATCATGCCAATGTCATGCACTCCTAGTTAACTCACCCTAGCTCCATGACAAAAGGCCTTCTTGGCAGTAAGAAATAGTAGTTGAACTAATGTTGAATCATTTCAATGCTGTGCCACAAACGAGATGTCTCTCAAGGTCGAACAAGTGCTACAAAAGAAAAAATAAGTGATCAAAAAGAACAAGAACAGTTACATGAAGCAAACATACAGAGAAATTAGATTATTGTTGATGTTAGGTCATTGTTATCCGTAGTAGCTATGCTTGTAAGTCTATTTTGGTCTCCATAAAATTTGAACTGTATCACAAACCATTTCCAGCATCTCGGACTCGGTTTTCAATCCTAGAGAACACATGTGATGTATACAGAAAGTACAATGAACTTGAAAGTTGAAACATCTAAGCAGTTTCTGCCTGTCTGGAAATTACCAAGAATCCCAGTTGCTATTGCTGGCAGTTTCCATGGCTTCTTAGCTAAGGGTTTTTGGGTCTTTCCAGTTCCAATTCTATCTTTAGTGGCATTTCCTACAATCATCAACCTAGCACCCTATGGAAGCACAGTTCCTCATTTCCCCTTTCATAGTTTTGAATCCTGGATCATGATACATATTTAATCCTAAGATAATGGATATTTCAAGTTTAACAGTGATACATTTAGAAACGATTATTACAAGGCTATGGGGTATATTCAACTCTTCAATAACATAACCTACAGAAAAATCCAGTCAAGCATTTCCCATCTTTTTTCTTTCGTTCATATTCACATGTAAGATTCACTTTCAGTGAGATAACTTTGAGAATAAATAAAAAGCGGAGTTATTACTCAATGCTAGATGTCGAATTACATATGACATTAACAAAGGAAAAAGAAATGAAAACTATTCTGATGTCACAAAGATATTGAGCAAATATCTCAAAGATGTTTTTAACGTACCATAAAGCTTTTAAATGCACAAATAAGATCCTGGAATCTAAGTTCAAATTCTTTCCAGCTATTATGCCTCTAATAAGAAAATAGATACTATATTGAGACATAACTCTTGGAATCTTTTGGTGGTGAACTTTCTTCTTTCAATTACTAGGATTCAATGTGTGAATAATTATCTTTAACTTTTCTTGTATATACTCCAGATTCCAGACCTTCAGGCTATTAGAATTACAAATTTCACGAAGAAAATATCAATAGTACATACTTCTTTCATGATAATATGATCTTCATCTTATTGACTCCTAAATAGTATCCCCCATCAAAAGCCTTCTCACCCTGTGCTAATCGCCTATGATCCTTTTAACTAGCAGAATCATATCAAGTAACAATTGTGGAGACCAATCTAAACTAATTCCCTTGAATCACAGGATAAGATTGCTTAAAATAATCAAGAATTGAAAGATACACATTTTTTGAGAAAAAGAAGTTTAGATAAAAAACCTAAAAGATTTCAAGATTTCAGAAAAATGTAATGTCATTGGAATTCTAAAATTTAGATCATAGCCTTGAATTATATTGCAAATTTACAAGGTTCAATGCATGTGCAGGTATGCGGCACCCATTGTGAACCACCAAAATTTGGGTATGCAAGTGTGAGAAACCAGGGGTGTGCAAGGTGAGGACCCACAAGAGAAGGGTTGGGTACACTAGAACTATAAACATGTAACATGAAGTACACTTGAGATACATAATTATTTTTCTTCTGTAATGCAATATAAGATCATCATGAAAAATGGTAAAGTCTAAAACAAATTTATCTTCTCATAGATGTTATATGATTTTAACATATCAATACAAATCCAATTAGAAAATAAACATAAAATACAAAGCATTTAAGCAGTATTGTTTATTACTTGCATATCAAAAATCATAAAATAGTATCTTCTTATGACAATTAGGTTTCAATAAAAATTGGTTGTAGAAGAGTCATGATCGAAGGCCAGTCAATCCCTGTTTGGTGGATGAGAATCTTTGTTGGCTACAAATTGAACCTTTTGTGTGCTGCCTTTTTCCTGAAAAACTGATTTTGTAAATAATACAAAAAGATAAGCGGTGGTTGAGAATAAGAATGAATAAAATGATAGTAGATACTAGATAAGTCATTACCATTTAACTTTTTAATGTTGTTTTTTACTTCTTAAATTTTATGATTTCAATTCTATTATGTTTTTGTTTTTAAATGTATTTTAAAATAAGTATGTAATCTATTAAGGAAAAAGTGCAGGTGCATTGAGCTGGACTCAATCCCTCTATGGTGCAGAGAGGAGTGCATTCACACCTGCAAACTATAGACTAGAGAACATTCATTTATTTTGGTAACTGTTGCTTTACAAAAGGCAGCCTTTTTATTACATGCAAGACAGTCAGAAGCATTCTTTTAAAGCCCCTGCAACAGTAGCTGCTGGATAACCATACAATCCTCTTATTGGCAATTATTTACTTAGGTTGTGGGGATCTGATTTAAATGGTTATCATAACCTGATGAACAGATCCTCTTTGTCATTTATGTGAAACTACATAGTCTTGAAAAACAATAGGCACTCCTCAAGATTTTGTTGCAAAATTTTCTCATTCAACTTAACATAGTGATATGATTGTTTCTGAGATAATTATCTCTGAGTGAATATTCACATAGGAGGAGCTTGTATATATAAGCTAAAATTATTACAATGGCATTTGACGTTTCTAGCTGTCTACCTAGCCTTTCTGACTGTTCCAGCCATCCACCTAATTTTAATTCATTTCGTCTTTCTGCTACAATGGTTCCAGCTGTCAACTACTTTTTGATTTATTTCTAGCTACCTTTATAGTTGTTCCACCTGTCCACCTTCTTTTGATTTATTGTTATCTACAGACTTATGTATGGATTCAAGTTTCAACAATAATTAGATGCCTGATCACATGGACTACTTTTCAATCATCTTCGAAAAACAATATGATTTGCTAATTTTTCTTTGGGTTCTGGGCTGATGCAAATTAGGCATTTTGTAGGTTAGATTCAGCTTAGAGACACTTTTGAGACTATCTTGAGGTTTTTACAGATGGTGTTTTTAGCAGTGCTTCAATTCACAGTTGTTCAGCCATCTACAGAGATTATATAACTTCCTTCATCTTTGTTGTTCAGTATTTACTAATTTATGCGTATGACCATTTGTATCTAGTCCAGTTATGCCTTATTTGACATTTCTTTCAAGAGTAATATGAATGTTTTTACAGTTCCATAAGAATAATAACTTCATTTCTTTCCACATAGTCACTCGACTCTTTTGACTTCCAAAAACATGCACACCATGCCCAGTGGGGTCCCTCCGAAGAGTAGTCACAAATCTCAAAGTTGAGTAGCTTGACAAAGATTCTTTCAAGTTGGAAGCCTGGCTACATGTTGGAAAAGAAATGAATAAATTTAAGTAAATTCTCAAAATAGGGGAAAATCTTCATGCTGGGTATAAAGTCTCTCAAGGCAAAAAAAAGACAGAAAGTTCTGCATGTTGAATGTAAAGTGCAAACTCCTGCTGACTGAGGCAAAAAATAGAGTAGAAGAAACAAACCTACAAAATACTCCAGGATATACTAAGGATGCTGGAAAAAAAACGCTAGTAATTCCCAGTAAAGCACAAGCAAGATAGTTGAATTATACATACATCCTATAAGTGCTCTGTCAAATACCAATCATAAATTAGTAAATTACTAATCTAAGGGAACAACAAAAATGTTGGTCCTGCAAACCGCCCACCCAACACCTGCAACATCAAAATTGCAGAAATACTTTTGGTGCTCCTGATTAGCTAATCTAATTTGCTGTAGTCATAGTCCCATTTACCTACTTTAACATTAATATTATTCCTTTATTTCTCTTAAACAATCAAATCAAATTAATTTTACTGAAAGACAGAAACAATTACCAACCTGTGAGAGTGATACAAGTTCTGGTATCATGAAAACATGTGCCCCATACATCAGCTGCACCGCAAAATCTACCGCAGGCCTGCATGCATCATGTGCACAGCTGGTATCAACACACGTACAAACGTCAAGAGGTGGTGCCTTCACCTTCCCACTATACAAATAACCCAGCAATATCATAAAGGCCTCATAGCCAACATTTCCCTGCATCACCCAATCCTTCAATTCATATCGTATCTTTGAATTTCCAGCCTGGCTGTTACCAGAAAATAACTTTTCTTTGAAAAAAGGGCTCCTGGCTGCCAAAATGCACCGGTGAACAGGTACATCATGACCCTCCACAACAATTTCAGCGTCACTGCAATCAATATCACTGCCAAACAAAAGAGACTCAATATTTGAGCTAAGTTTTTGCAGTGCAGCAATCTCAGGCCCATTAGAGGCTCCTCCAGGGATTGGGAAAGAATCCACAGAATAAGCCCCTGTTTCCCCCATAGGGCTGGAAGTAGACCGATAGGAGCTATTGTTGGAAACAATTGAAGAGGAATTAAAGCTAGGGGAAAAGGCATTTAGACTCACTTGAGCCATTGGTGTGCACAAGCGATCAGGCATACGATGGCAATGCTTGCTAGGGCTGCTGAACACTATGATTGGAATTTTTTACTCTTTCCACAAGTTTGCATGTATATATCTGGAAAGAACTGTGTTCATATTACAAGGAGTTGACGGATCTCATAAACTTGTCTCATATTCATCTGATCAAGGTCATAGCTAAGGGTTAAAAGCCAGGACATCATTGCGGGGTCTTTATAGTGAACTTTATTTGTAAGAGTTTCAGAACACAATTACACGGCGTGGCCTTGATTTACATGCATTCTGAGGGTTTTGACTCAGCGGGCATTCACAAAAACCTTAAATTCATTTAATTCTGCAGAAATGAGAATTTATAGGCATTCAGAGCAAAACTTAACAGAGGCTAGACTTAATTTGCAACCATTCAGAATATGAGGTTATTTTATCAATGGATGTTCATCCAGAGCCTCAAGCTTGTCTGAAATGGCAAAGTTAAACTGTTTTGGATTTCAAAGGTCACAATTTGAGGGTGTTCCCCAAATGGGCATTCAAAGACACAGAGCTTCAAACTGGTCTAATTCAGCAAGAATGACCTGAGTGATTCAAATCAGAGTTTGACTGGTAGACGTTACCTTAATTTGAATTCATTATAACTTTGAAAGTTATGTCTAAATGGGTATTCAAATATACGGCGCCTCAAATATGTTGAAATCTTTAAGGACAATGAGGGTTTCTAGGGTTTCAAAGGAGAATTCAACAGGTGTTGCCTTGATATAAATCCTTCAAAAATTAGAGAGTGGGAATGCAGCAAAGGCTCAAATTGCTCTGATTAGGCTATAATGACATGAAAAAAGCACGCCAAACGAATAGTAGCGATTAGGCTTAGATGACCTCAAACAGGAACAAAATCTTACCGAATTTCGTTCAAACAGGATCGTTGAATTTATGTGGGCCTGCGAAGGATTTCGGCTTTTGCACATTCGAAAGAAATTGTGGAGAATATGGGGCTCTCTCAACAGTTTCGGACAGGACACTCTCTGACGGGTCATTTCCCGGCAATTGACGGATATTTGCCGGGTACGGTACGCGGATGGAAACATGCAGTAAAACTCTCTCCGTCCAACGAGGGCGAAGGTTCATGGAAGTTATTTTTACATTTTTCCTCTGACAGGTGACAGAGGGCGGAATACGTCAAAAGCAAGCATGGAAATGATGTCGTCGAGTGTATTGTCAATAAAGACTATTCTGTACGTCATATGACGTAGAAGGTTCTGTGTCTTTGCCTGTCGGTGAAAGTCGGAAGAAAACTCTAATTGATAAATGACAGTGACTTCCCTAGTTAGGTGTAATTGGACAGTTACAAAAGAGATACCTTCCATTAATGGCAGAGCATTTGGCAAAATACATTGTAAGGCATGTTGATTATTTTTCAGTGATTTATTGTTATTGCTTTAAAATATATATATAGGTGATATAATATTCATCTTTCATTAGGGGAGAGTATCTACTATGAGTATGTTTCAATAGTTATAGCATTTGTTGATTTAATGTTCAATACTTTTAACAATATTGGATCAATAGTTGCGACTTTAAAGTTGGTAGTGTTGATGATGACTACCCATAATTGAATGAAATGTATTCCTTAGATCTTAAAAGTAGCAAATCATGTGATGCCACATCAACGCACTAATAAAACATGATTTAGTGCACAAGTACCACTCACTTTTTTGGGGTTTTTTGGACACCTCGACAAAAAACATGTTGATGTGGCATCATATTTGATGATGCGGCCTTGAAACCTTAGTTATAAGTAGGGGACTTGCCAAGTAAGTTGTTGTAAAAAAAATGGGAGCGATCTGAAACTTTCATGTACGATTTTGAGAAGTGCGGAGTTAGGGTGCTCAACTAATGGGTCCTCTCACCTAAGAATGTTATTTGGTATAATTGTATGAGAGTTGTGTGTATCAATGTTTCAGATCATATTTATTTATGAATGAAAAATTAAATGAGAGGTTGATTAGGTCATATAAAATGACACATTTATTTTTTATGAAAATTATATAAAAGAGAGTCAAATAACATGTTTAAAAGTCAATAGACAATGTTTGTCCAGTTGTCTTTAAATTCAAATTAATTATTATTGAGGGCAAATGTGGATGAAATATGCGATAAGTAATCTAAAGAAAAAAATTGATAGGTTTTATGAGTGTTGATTTTGATAGGTTTTATTAGAGTATTAGTTTTAATAATATTAATATGAGTAAATATTTTGATAAATTTCATGATGGTATTAATTGAGTCATACGAAGTGATAGACATATATTTTTATACAAGTTAAGTTAAAGAAAGTCAAATAATTTGTTTAAAAATCAAGCAACAAAATTTCTTATCAATTTTTATTCAAAATGTATTTAAAATTAATTATTATTTACAATCAAATGTGCATCTAATATATAGATAGACATATAAAAATTTGTGTATATTATTAACAGCGTAAATTTTTCACAGTCCATGATAATCAAGTGCTAGCTATTTCTGAATTGAAACTATGTAAATTTTATGTATCAACATTTTGGATCATACTCCATGATCCATCATTAGGATGATGTGCATGCAAAAAAGAGAAGAATGATCTGAAACGTTGATGCAAAAAATTCACATAGTTTCAATCCATAAATAGCTAGCACTTGATTATATATATATATATATATTGAATGTATTTATATTATATAGTGTATAGATAATTTAAAATTGTAAATGGTAACATTAATTTATAATTTGAAAATTTATGCATTACATGTATTATATGTTTTGGATATTTTAGTACACTCAATTCTCAAAACATAGTAAAATAAAAACATGGTTGTTAGTATTTAAAGAAACACCTTAGAGTTTTTTAACACTCTTTAGTCTTTAAAGAAGTATATATAGAGTTTTGTACATTCAATTTTGAAACAAATTAAAACAACAATATGGCTATTAATATTTAAAACAAATATATGTATATATCTTTTAATTTGAATTTAAGTTGAAGATTACACAAATATTAAATTATAATTAAAATAGAAATTATTTGGCAAATAAGAAGAGAACAATTGAACTAGTTTAGTAGAAGAACTAATTGACATAAATTAGCAATAGGCTAAAGGAGTTGTGTTTAGAAAATATAACTATCTTAAATCTTTAGCAATTTTAGTTGTTTTATTAACCAAATATTTGTGTATGACCTCAAGAACCATTAATGAAGGTTGTTCATCTTCAAAGAAAAACTATAATTGACTTTGAGTTTTTCTTAGATGACATTATACAAGTTTACAAACTAAAGAGAGAGATTAGTGTAGATTAATTGCATTTGAACTTCATGAGGATAGAAATACTAGGAGAAAACTACTGTACATCTAATTTCCAAATAAATTTGGCAATCACTTGTCTTCAAAAAACTTTTAAAAAAATTGATCCAGACTAATATACCTAATAACATAGCTTTACAAGACCACATGTGCATATAGATGGTAAGCAAAGTGACTATAATATCTTCAAAAATTATTTTAGTGTGTGAGTGGAACCAAAAAGCGTGGTTCACTTATTTAGATTTTGAGCAAAAATGGCAAGTGGAGGGAAGTTGCAAGAACTTAAGGTGACCTTCAAGGAATATTTAAAATGTGGTAGCTTACAAGCAATTAGCTATGACTACACATCATTTTTTCCTTTCCAAAGATAGAGGCTAAGCTTTGATCAATTGAATGTAGGAAAGTTTACATTTCCATTTGGTATTTGGTCTAGGAGAGATGGACGAGGTTCACATGGGAGAATCCTATGGTAGATGGCTTTGAGAGGAAAGAACCAAATTCTATGAGCCTAAAGCCACAAATAGTCCTTAAGGAAATCATGCTAACAAGAGGCTAAGAGATTGAGAGGAAGAGGGAACCAACTCCTAGATTTCAATAATAGTCACTTTATTATAAATTTTGAGGTGATATTTAGACTTAAGCTTGTCCCATGACTTTCATTGCAATATAGGCATGTCTCATAAGTCTTTGAATGCATGAATACCTTTTTTGAATAGGTCTTTGAATGCATGCATACCTTTTTTGAATAACTATTTACCTTTAGATGGCTACTATTAAGGCTAGGAGGGAGATCATTCAATTGAATTATATATTCCACCAAATAGAAGAAGAAAATAAATTGAGCTCATATCTAAGAGATTGGTCATGCCAAGTTAGAAGCTTATCTAGACACTCTTTGCCAAATCCTATGTTATTGAAGGGAGAAAATCCTTAGTTTTTGAAGAATGAGGCCAAAAGAATCTTATATTTCTAAACAGCCTCATTTTAAGGGTTATTGATAGTGGCAAAATAAATTTTGAAATGGACCAAATGTTTCCAAGGTGAATCATCTTCCAAGGCATGAATAATATATTTAACAATGAGGCATGATCCATATAGTTATGGATCAATAAACTCATGACCCTCTTATCTTTGGGTTGAATGCAATGGATAAAATATGTGGCAAGCATTATTTTTTACTACCCCACTAAGCCTAAAAAAAGATTTGAATGAGTTGAGCCAAATGATTGTAAAAATATATAAATTATATCCAATAAGAGGGCATATAAACATGGCTTGGTAAGTAATCTTGTTGGTAAACCGAATTCTAATAGCCATAAAAAATAATGTATTGTTCTATTTGAGAAAAATAGCTTTAACTTTCTTAAGCAACTAAGTCCACATGTCATTTAAAGAGACCCTAAACCAAAGGGGATACCAAGGTATCTTGAGAAGGCCCCATTTTTACCTTGTGTCACTCTAGAAAAATCCAAAGGGAATGTGGGTTCTAGGTTTGATCATAAAGGATTTTTTTGTGCATATTAAGCTTGGAACATAAAATGGAGCATAACATATCCAACACATAAATTGTATGGGTGACTTCATCAACGAAGTTTTGTATAAATTTCATGTTATTATCAACAAAGTGAGAGTTGAGGATGGGAGAATTTTTAGGTAGGTAAATCCATTTGATCTAATTGTTGGAATGGTCATTTTATAACAAGTATCAATATTTCAGATCATATTTATTCATGAAAGAAAAATTAAATGAGAGTATTGATTAGGTCATATAAAATGACACATATTTATTTTTATGAAAATTATGTAAAAGAAATTCAAATAACATGTTAAAAATTCAATTGACAATGTTTGTCCAATTGTTTTTAAATTCTAATTAGTTATTATTGAAGGAAAATGTGGACAAAGTATGTAGATAGGTAATCTAAAGAAAAAAATTATTAGGTTTTATGAGTGTTGATTTTGATAGGTTTTATTAGAGTATTAGTTTTAATAATATTAATATGAGTAAATATTTTGATAAATTTCATGATGGTATTAAATGAGTCATACAAATTGATAGACATATATTTTTATACAAGTTAAGTTAAACAAAATCAAATAATTTGTTAAAAATTCAAGCAACAAAATTTCTTGTCAATTTTTATTCAAAATATATTCTAAATTAATTATTATTTACATCAAATATGCATCCAATATATAGATAGACATATAAAAATTTATATATATTATTAATAGCATAAAGTTTTCACAAACCATGATAATCAAGTGTTAGCTATTTATGGATTGAAACTATGTGGATTTTTTGTATCAACGTTTCAGATCATACTCCATGATCCATCATTAGGATGATGTGCATGTAGAAAGAGAGAAGAATGATCTGAAATGTTGATACAAAAAATTCACATAGTTTCAATCCAGAAATAACTAGCACTTGATTATATATTACATTGAATATATTTATATTATATAGTGTATAAATAATTTACAATTGTAAATGTTAACATTAATGTATAATTTGAGAATTTATTTATGTAAATAAATTGAGCTCATATCTAAGAGATTGGTCATGCCAAGTTAGAAGCTTATCTAGACACTCTTTGCCAAAGCTTATGTTATTGAAGAGAGAAAGCCCTTGGTTTTTGAAGAAAAGGGCCAAAAGAATCTTATATTTCTAAACAGTCTCATTCTAAGGGTTATTGATAGTGGCAAATTAAATTTTGAAATGGACCAAATGTTTCCAAGGCATGAATAATATATTTAGCAATGAGGCATGATCCATATAATTATGGATCAATAAACTAATGACCCTCTTATCTTTGGGTTGAATGCAATGGATAAAATATGTGGCAACATTATTTTTTACTACCCCACTAAGCCTAAAAAAATCTTTGAATGAGTTGAGCCAAATGATTGTAAAAAGATATAAATTATAGCCAATAAGAGAGAATATAAACATGGCTTGGTTAAGTAATCTTGTTGGCAAACCAAATTCTAATAACCATAAAAAATAATGTATTATATATTTGATGAGAAAAATAGCTTTTTCTTAAGCAACTATGGTCACATTTCTTTTAAAGAGGCCTTGAACCAAAGGGGGTACCAAGGTATCTTGAGATGGCCCCATTTTTACCTCGTGTCACTCTAGAAAAATCTAAAGGGGGTGTGGGTTCTAGATTTGATCAAAAAGGATTTTTTTGCATAGTAAGCTTGGAACATGAAATGGACCATAACATATACAACACATAAATTTTATAGGTGACTTCATTAATAGATTTTTGTATAAATTTCATGTTATTATCAACAAAGTGAGAGTTGAGGATAGGGTAATTGTTAGGTAGGTAAATCCATTTGATCTAATTGTTGGAATGGTCATTTTATAGCAAGTATCCAAGAGCTCTGACAACCAATACATAGAGAAAGGGGGTCAAAGGGTCTAGCCTTACTTTAGGATTTTGATAAGAGGTTTGGGGAGAAAGAGATCCATTAATATCCACTTTAGTGTTAGCATTGATGAAGGAAATCTTGATGTGGTTTAAGATTTTGTGGTCAAACCTAACCATTATAATATCCAGTAGGTAAAGGGCTATTTGATTATGTCATAAGATTTTTCAAATTAAATCTTGATGATTAGAGTATCTTAGGTAAATTATTTCACTCACTTAGACATTTCCCAAGATAAAACAAGATTATCCACAATATACATGTCTCTAAACAATATCATTTTCTCATATATGATATTCTCTTGGGTGATAAACATGATCAATCCTCAGAGCCAAGGCCTTAGAAATGATCTTGTAGCAAATTTTAACTAATGTGATAGGCATCAAACCATTAATAAATTCTTTATTTTATCTTTTAAAAAAATTAAGCAAGCCTCAATTAATATTAAATCTTAGGGATCTTATTTCTATCCCTTCAATATGCACATACTAGAAGCCTTCTCTAATAACCGGCCAAAGGGATTTAAGAATCCCATATATAAACCATTCATACCAATGATTTTTCAATGGCCATTTGGTTGAGAGAAATATCCATCTCTTCAATAGTAAGTTGTCAATCCAAATACTTGTTGTAAATTGAAAATAATAAATTTTAAGAGTAACTCAGCACAATGTTTAATGGGTTCAAACAAATAAATAGTGGTGGCAATGGGCATGTGATAAAAAAGGGTGGTAGAAAGGCCAAGTTAAATAATTATATTTCTACCATTTGGAGACACAATAAGGTTGGAGGTATGTAAAATTAGCTTTATTTTCCCATTTCATGAAGAAATCCATCTTTTTAATTACTCCAAGTGAACTTGTGAGGCTTGTGACAAGCAAATATCCTATGAATTAGGTATAAAACAACCAAATAACTATGGAATAGGGTCCAAGAATCAAATTTAACTTGAGATACTAAAAAAATGCTACTCCAAATTCTAACACAATAGTGTTCTACCATGTTAAAGTTACCCCCAAGAAACCAATCAATAATGGGTGGTTATACCTCATCCATTCTCAAAGATGGTTCATGTTGAGAGTTGAGGGGGGCTATTTCAAATAGAAACCAAACATTACTCCTTTATTCAAAATGGCGACTTGGATGTATTAGTATATAGGGTCAATACCAATGCCTATTATTGATTTAGCAAGCCAAGTTGTAAGACCAAGCATTACACCACCACACCCTTCTTGGTGATTGGTGTGGAAGAAGAGAGTTTCTTTCTAAATGGATTGAAGGGTGGAGTTTAGTTGGATATCATTAATCTTGACTTCCTATAATAGCAGCATTTCCATTTGATTGGTCATTAGAGATTTCTTAATTTGGTATTTATGGGTAAGGGTGAAAATTTACCTAACATTCTAGGATCACATTTTGTAGTTTATTGAGAAAGGTAAATTAGAAAATCATCTTTGAGATGAAGGGATTAAATTGATTATATGTGAGTATGTTTTGATCTTCCATAGGATAGTTAGGGGCCTCTATCACAAAAAGGAGAGTGGGATTTGAGGTTGTGTAGGCTAGGGGTGGATAAGAAAACTCAACTAGAGGTTGTAATTCACTTCAAGGGTCACAATGTAGTCTTTCCTTCTATTTTCTATCTACCAACCATCATCCAAACTAACATATCTTTATAATAAATTTTGTAGGGATCAATGTCCTTGAATAGTAGAGGTAGTTGGGAGTCTTGCAAGGGTCATGTTTGGGGGGTTCGATGGATTCAACAAGGGGGGTTGGGGATCATCAAGAGAATCCAAGGGTTTATAACAATTAGAGGAGAGAGGTGAGGGGTGAGGTTTACAAACCAAGAAATCACATATTAGATGCCCCTCTTAAAGGTAGTATAAATACACATTTGGTTTAAATTGAGGTAGTTGATAGTTTGATTTTCTTTAAAACATAGGCCTGAAGTCTTGATAGAATTGAGAATATCAGGTTTGGTTAAATCCATTTTAAAATAGGGCCCAATTTAGACCAAGTTGACTTGAAATATCATGGAAAAAGGGGTAGAGGCTAATATAAAGAATAGAAATTCAATCCACATGGGATATTTGGATTTTGAGGAGCCTTCTAAGTGAAATTAAAATTCACAAGCCTAAAATAGCACAATTAGTCACAACCCATGATTTATATCGTATTATAGTTTAAGTGTGATCTGGATGCATGAAAGTGTATGAAATATATCCTTTTCCCAGATCCCTAATTGATTCTATCATCCACGCTTTGTTTTCCTTATTATTATGTGCTTTTGTATTGGAGTCTTGTTTGGAGGAAACACCTTTGAGAAAAAATAAGATCACATAATGAGTTTTACAATCTAAAATGACCCCTATAATATCACAAGAAGCTCAAATTTGATATCCCTACCTCCTTAGATGTTGTTCTAGTCAAAGGGTTTGTTGGAGATCACTCAAGTTGTCTCTCTACATTGGTCGTTGCTTCTTTTATTGTATCCATTAGGGATAATAACTTGGTTGAGAAAATAAGTGGGTAAAACATTGATTAAAGGTTTATTTGGGTCAAAGAGAGTATGTGAATTTAAAAAATTTTAGTGGTGGAGAGTATGGTGGTAAATGGGGTTTAGCATTAGCAAAGAGGGATATGGATTAATAATCACACAATGAGTCAAGTAAGGAAAGGCTTTATTGTGTGAAGACTAGGGAATATAGAGTAGAGTCATCCAATGGTTGAGAGGAGAGGGGGTTGGAATTTGTGTTTTCTTTTATGGTAACATTTTTATCTCTAACCTTATTTCATGGTCATGTGCCAAATTTTAAGATTTAGGTGTGATCCACTTGGGTTAGTGGACCTAGTGATAGGATGCCTTTTGGATTTAGTTATGATTGTAGTCAAAATATTATAGGGGCGATCTAATTATGTGATGGGAAAGGTATCTCAACCTTTCATCTCAATGTTTCATATTTAATTAATTATTTGTTTTATTTATATTTTGTCTTCACATGGGAAAGAGGGTGTTTGTTCGACTTTGAGGTGGAACTTTTGGCCATGTCTCAAATACTTTGTAATGTGTACAATAAATTGTAAGAACATCTAATGTTATTTTGATATGATCTAAGATGTTGGGTTTAGTTATGATGGATTCTATGATAAATGTAACATCATGATATAGGGAGTTGCATAATGGACTTAAATTTTAACCAAATCTATGATGCATGTTATAACATGTCATAAGGTATAGATTTGGATGGTAATAATTCAACCAAAATGGAGCACCCAAGTTGGTGAGTTGGATATGATAGATTATGATAACATAAGAGAATATTTTGAGATTAGCATTTTGATTCGTAACAAGATCTGGGCATTTGACACCATTTTTTATGAGTGGTAATCTCACATGGTTGATGGCTTACTGTTTATGATTTATAGATTTATAGTTTGTAAAAATTGATACCTAAGATGAATATGTATGATGTGATTTTAGAGGGGGTTATATTGTCGAAACTTCTCCAAACTTGTGTTGGTTGTTCTCTTATGGAGACTCAAGCCTATCAATGTATTATTATTAAATCAATATTGTAAAAACATCGGTTCAAGATTTGAAAGCTAGGTTTTTTCCCAAGATAAACATTATGTCACTATGGTATAATATTTTGTATGTATATTTTCTTTTGAAATTGCTAGATTGTATTTTTTATACATTTTTCTCCTCATTAATTAGTGTAGGAAGTATTTATACTATCAACTTCCTTTCATGAGGTAGTTATTTGGGAGGTTGAGGTAAATAATCATGGGTTACAGTTCACATGCCACATGAGACAATTCATATATATATGAGCTAGTAAGCTACACTTTGTTTTAAAATATAATAAACCTAGAAGATGATCATTAATTTATTTTAATGAGTCTTACTTATTCATAGAGTAATTGACAAGAAAGTTACTCCTAGCAACTAGAAATGGGTGACATTTTTTAATAGGTTTCTTAAATTTAATTTGATGGAGTTTTATGGGGGAACCATGGCCTTACCAATGTTGGTTGTGTTTTGCATGATTCCAAAGTATAGTTGGTGAAGGATGATTATTTTTCTCTTTCAATATAATATTAGTAATAAGAAAAAGTGATTGGAAATAGTGGAAGGTCTTTCTTTGGTTGCCTCATCTAGGTGCAATAAATTAATAGTGGAAAGAGACTCCACAATTGTGGTTACTTGTTTGAATAAAATGGTTTTTTTTGGAAGTGTAGAAGCGTCTTGAAAAAATTTCTAGCCCTTTTCAAGGACTTCGAAAAAAATATTATACATTACTTTAGAGAGTGTAACAAAGTAGTAGATCTATTTGCTAATGCTAGAATCAAGGAAGTTCCCTTATTATCTATTATTCATGAGTGGGATGATAATTATGAGGCTCTCAGTACCCTCTTGTGTTTAGATATACCCCCTTCTATATCTTTGAGTGTAATGTGTTTTTCCTTTTTTCCATTTGATTTTGTTTGAGTAATGTCATTGGTTTTGTTGTCTTCATGATCCTATTCTTCATCTTGATTTTAGAGGAGGTTCTTTATTTTCAACATTATTGCATCCATATTTTGATAATTGTGTGCAACTTCTTTGTGCTTCAATGATGTTCTTCATGTTCCTATTATTTTTGGTACATTATTTTGGAGGCTTCTTATTCCATCATTCATATTTCTCCCTTTTGAAGAGAAGTTTTCCCCATGAGGTTTTCTTTTTTTCTTTAGTTATGAGAGATCTTTTCTTTTGTACATGGTTAATTCATTAGGTCTAGTTTTTGGAACCCATCCTTTGCATTTTATGCATTCACATTTAGAGGTTTTAGCTTCTCCCTAAGTTGCACTTAAGGAGTGGTGTTAGAGTAAAGGGTGTTTATCTTATGGGTCTCTTTTGGCTATAATACTTAAAGAATACAATTTTTTGTGTTTCAAGTCATAGAATGAGGATACATGTCATGATCTTGTCTTATCCTCACTTAGGGTTACATTTTATTTTTTACCTTTTAAAAAAAAAAAAAATATTATAAGTGTTGTCAAGGGGGCAACTCCCATAAAATAAGATCTAAAAATAAAATATGCATGCCCTTGCCACCAAGGGTGCACCACACGGAAAAAATTGTATAAACTTGTACAATCCAAACCAACTTTCCTAACCTGAAAGAGCCATCAACAGATCAAAAATGGGTGAACCCTCAAATTATAATTCCAAATTTCCTACTTTCTTTGAAAAACTTAGGGACAAAAAAAATATTAAGGTTTGGGCCTTAGTTGTTGGCACTACATGCAAGAAGCCCCACCATTTCACCAAGGAGCCTCCCCTTAACACCAGGGTAAGAAAACTCCATTGCTGATGCAGTAGAGAGCGACCCCGCGAGGTTTGAACCTTGGTTGTTGGCTCTACAGGCAAGAAGCCCCACCATTTCACCAAAGGGTCGCCCCTCTTTTTCTTTTTCACTTAAGTATACTTATGACACTTTTAGCATATTTTCACTTTATGTCTCATATTATAAGATTAAGACACTTGTCATAATCTTATGTTGTCATTTGTCTCACCTTGGTCTATATAACCAATGATCTCTCATACATTGTACAACTTCAGGAAAATTCACCACCAACAAATTCACCTCCAACAATTCACTGCCATGACAAATTCATCTCGTGGAAAGTTCACCACCATGAATTCCTACTGAATTGTTGCTAATGAACTTTCCATGAGATGAATTTGTCATGGTGATGAATTGTTGGAGGTGAATTTGTTGGCAGTGAATTGTTGGCGGTGAATTTTCCTAGAGCCACATTGTACATACACTCTATTTGTATTCTTTGACAGTAATAAAATTTATTCTTCTCATATTGATCTTCTCATTTCTTTGTGGTTTCCATCAGACCTATATATTGAATGGCTATCTCCATAATCAAATCTTATAAGAATTATAATAGCTATACAATGTATGTAGATAAATTAAAAATAGTTAATTAAGATTATAAAAAATTGTATATCATCAAAATGTATGTTCAAAGTGGGACCTTCCTTCTATTTTGTATAATGATTCACTAGAATTATTAAAAAATTATTAAAATTGTAAGATTTTATGATTATTTTTTATACTATTAATAGAAGAAAAAGCTATATATGTAGATTAGGGTAATGTAGCATCTCAAATTCTCTTGTCCTCGTTTAGATTGGTAAGGTAAATATTTTTCATTTGTAACACGTGCTTTCAATAAATTTGACATTAGATAGCGAATTATCTTAGATTGCTTAAAAGTCTTGTCCACTCATTGAAAAAGCATGTGAAGGAGAAGGAGCATAGGATTCAAGTCCCATCATGTAACTTTTGGCACAAGAAGAGGATAAGTCATAAATTATGGACTTTTGTGACACTTAACCAACTTTGATAAAAATATCTTATCTAGAAGCTCAAATAAGCTACGAATAATTAGGGAATACTTATTCCTAAGTATCCTAATTAGATTTTCATACTTTAATCAAAAGACATTATATTATATGGTTATATAATTTTCAATTTATAGTTGATTAGATGACTTTTTTAAACTAGATGGATTTAAAAGAAAAAGGAAATTTTAAATCTTTATTTATAAAGAAGCAATAAATTTTAATAAAGAAATTGAAAGTTTTGTTGTTATTAATGAAGTCATATTTTTAAAAATTTATATGAAGGTTTTGTTTTTTGTGAATGAAGTCTTGGTTCAAGGAACGTATAGGTCACATGTATCATTTATTAATTTATATTTTTATTTGTCTCTAGCATATATTTTTTTATTAAAGAGGGGTAAATCTTTTTTACCCAAAGCTACAAACTGGTGAGATCACAAATGAGGGACCTCATCTCGAATAGAAACATAGTAACACCCCAATGGGGTTTGAACCTTGGTGGTAACAACACCACCTTTAAACCAACACACTATGTCAATATCGGCAATCTCTAATATATTTTAAATAATGAGAAAAATCAGAGTAATTAGTTAGTATTAAAAATAAAGAAGAAAGAAGAAAGAACCATTATATGAATAAATGTATATCGATATAAATAACATCTTTTTTGAGGAAGAGCATGTAATATAATGAATTGGATCTACACTTTAAAAAGATGGTTTATTATAAATATAACAAAAAAATTCAATGTACATAATATTTACATAGGGAAAACATGTCTCCAATATTGTTAGTTACTAAGTTGATCGTACCAAAAAAACATGGTAGAAGACTCTCAAACAATCCATCATCTATGAATTGGCATTGATAATTCTCTTCACTCTAGTTATCTCTTGGAAAACTTGAAATGATAGAATTACAAAATTGGTGATAACCTTCCAACTTGGAAGGAATTTTCCATTGAACTTGGAGGCTTGGGTACCTTTTCCAGTTCTCCTTATTAATGAAAATATTTTAGTTAGAGTTCAATTCATTGCATCAAAACACTTTAGTTTGTGATTATGGTGATTAGAATTATCATTCAACTTAACAAAGCACATAGAGATCTCCTAGTATTGATGGCTTAGAAATCATTTATTATGAAATGTTACTTTTAGTCATTAGGAGGTGTGTGTGTACAATAGTGATGTTGATTTTTATCACCATTGCTTATAATCCTCATTAAAATAATGACGAACATTTTTAATACAAGATGAGATAAGAAGTGATTTGACAAAGTGAATATATGCCTCATCGAAGGATAAAGATGGCAAGAGTAGCATAATGATGATCAAACATAATCTTTAATAATGTTGATTATAAAAAATTAAAGTCTCCATATATTGTTAAAAGAATAAATTATAGATTAATAAATTCATCATTCATTCCCTCATTAAAAACAAGTTTAGAGTTATTTGTGTATTAAGTGGGTCAATAAAATACATTAAGTAAAATCTCATTAGAATAATGATTGCATATAGAAATCATCATAAATCGAAATAGAAACGCACATGTCACATCCCATACAAACTAAATATATGGTAATAACACAATAATTATATTTATGTAAGATTACAAGATCGTGAATACGCATTACAAAGCATATAAGGGTTGTAAGCATCTAAGCATACATCACTGAGCAATAACTAATAATAGATGATGATCAAAGGCCTCCAAGCCCAAATGTTTGTAATGTCATGACCTAAACTCAATTGTGTAAGTCTTAATGTCCTATCTACAATGAAAAAACCTAGCTTTTTCCTACTTAGTTGGTAAAGGTATTGCTTTAGGTTGGGAATGGTTGTATAACCACAACTTATATAATACAATGGATATGTTATCAACAATGTTGCATAACTATCACAATGTTGCATAACTATCACAATCTTTGTATGCTATCATCCAACAATTTTATCTTTTAGTCAACAATTGAAGGGCCATGGGATGAAGAGGAGGTGATCCTCTTTCCCATTCCTCTCTATTTCCATTCTCTCTTGTTTTATTGATATAGAATAAACCCTAAAACTATATTTTTATATAAATATGAGTATTTTTCCTCTTCTCAAGTCAGAAATTGTGCTACTTACAAATTCATCACAACAACCTTAATTCTACTATTTTTTTACTTTTAGTTATATTGTTGCCATTTTTTATGATACATTATTTTCATCTTTAAAAATTCCCATGACAAGTTTATGCCCAACAAATTAATTAGAGGTTCTTCAAAGTTAAGGAGTCAATTTTGCAACTCACTTGGTGAATAATCACTATCTACATTAAGTTAGGATTAAAATTAAAATTAATTAGCTTACTAATTATATTAATTAATAATAACTAGTTTTTCTTTATCTTATAAAATTATGAAAGGTTAGGATTTAAATTATATTAATGCTTTTATTTTATAATATATTTCAATCTGTAACTTTCAAAAATAGCTATTGCTTGTATGCAAGAATTTTAATAATAGTTTGGGAGGTCCTTGTTGATGGTATAAGAGCTAAAAAAAGTAGTTTAGGGAAATATCATTAGATAAAATCACCCCATAGATTTCTAAAAAAAAATTTGGCGGTGCTTCATAGGGGAATTCTAGCTCGGTCTAGGTGTAAGTATAGTTTTCAAGAATGATCAAGGGAAATTTATGAAAGATGAATAATTTTTCTAGGCATTCTTACCAAAAATTAGGTATAATGGTTGGCTATAGTGGAAGGTATCAACCTATATAGGGAGTCATGTTGTAGGAACATGATTATATAATGTGGATCTCTAGTTATCATTTAGGGGTTGACTAAAAGAGAATGTCCTCATTGGTAGGTAAAACTATATCTAGATGAATCCCTTACTATTTGTGATGGTTTTAGGGTTTTTTCATTCATTGATTCTAGAAATGTAATGGTTCAAGGCAATGAATATACTAACTAGTATTGGTGTCAATCGAGTTTATTTCTCATGTTTGATACTTAATTATGTTGAGGCTTGAGAAGGTTTGGATTTTTATTTTTATTTTGGACCAACCAGTATAATTCATTCACTTTTGGTGGGATTAGGTGTTCAAGTGGTTCCCCTTCGCCACCTCCAAGATTTTATATATTTCCCCTTGTCCTTCTCTCAAAGTTTTCTCATTCCATAATTTCTCATTATTATGAATTTTAAGAGGTGATAGTTTCCTTTTGTGAAATTTGTTATATGGTTCATTTCTTGAGGAGGTATGATGTCAGCGTGTGAGACATTGCTTTAAATCTAGTTGCACCTTCTATTTATCATGCAATTTTTCTATGTTTATATCTTGGGGATTGTCTCCTCTATTTTCTATTTCTTTTTGGTGGCTATGTGTGGGTCATTCAATTTTTAGTTTTGGGGCCCCAATCCTAATGGCCCACAAAAGGAGAGGTTTAAAACCCTATTATCAATTTCTCCATTATATTTTTTAATATTGTAAGTTCAGATTTTTTTTTGTTGCAAGTACTTTGAGTTATGTGTTATGGGGCGAAATAAGGTTTGATATTTTGAAAGACTTCATTGTAAATCTTCTATCTATGGAAAATTCATGTATTGTTTAAATATGAAGGTCTCTCATAGTGTAATTCAAATATAGATGCATAGTTCCATCTTCCCTAAGGATTATCTTTCAATGATTGGAAAAAAAAATTCTTCATTGGTGTGCATAGCTTTGACTAAGACAACTTTCAAAGGTAATGTTTATATTTTGAATAAGAAATTTTTGGTAGTTTACCTTCAACTAATGAATTTAAAATATTTTTTAGATTTACATGCTCTTTTTTATAAAATTTCTTTCTTACCTAATCCAAGGCTACCCTTGAGGTTTCCAATTATCTTACTCTTTTGTAGATGTTATATGATGTCCTTTTTATTTCATGCCAACATAAGGAGATGATGCATGGTGTTAAATTTCTACAATTTGTGAGTATTTCTCTTCAACTTCTAAAGCCTAACATATTTGGGTGGAATGAGTTCCTCATATATGTTTGTCTCTTGGACATGGCGTTTTAGATGACTAGGGTGTCTCATCCCTTTCATAGCTTTTTCAGTGAAAACTAGTCTAGGAGTCCCTTTTTCTTCATTGGGATATTTTTGTTTGTTTGTTCTCCTAGTTGGCTTTGACCTCTATTATGGAATATTTTGTATTTGTTCATTAGGCTTAGTCCCCTTTTCTATTAGCTTATTATGTAATTTGATTATTTTTTCATGGGTGAGTGCCCAAATAGATCCTTCTATAACAAATCAAAAAAAGAGCTTAAGAGGTTAAATGGAGTTCTACACAACTCCCATCTCACACTCTACCATGCACATTAAATTGTTTATCAATCTTTCAAATTTAGTTAATCTTTACTTGCTTGCAATTTTAGAGGTTTGAGATTTACTTTCTTAGATTACACCCCTCAAACTCTTTAAGGGCCACCAAATACAACTTTATTTATTAATTTAGTATATTTCCCTTTTTTATGTCTTGATTACAAGTGCTTCTTAGTTTGATAATCTATTCTCCATCTATTTCCTTCTTCATAGCTTGTTTTGTCAAAAATTTAGCATATTCGTCAAGTCTACAAACCTTCTCATTTTCTCCACAATCTTCTCTTTTGCTCATGATTATTTGTGACTATTCATAAATTATATTTAATCGCTTCATTCTTTTGTCACTCCTTTCTTGTAGTTTTGGGACCTTAGAGTGTGTTTCAATATTAAGTCAATTTAGTAACTTCAAAAAAAAAAATCATTTCATTATTAGTCATCTTGGTTTTTATTTTCACTCTTCTAGAATAGTTTCATTCTTGCATATTTATTTATTTTTATAATTTTTGGATAAAAGAATGATTTTTATTTGATTATATCCATGTCTATTTTTGTCTAAATAATTTTTGATAACTCCAAATTTGTTTATTTTATTTTATCTTTTTAAAGTAGAATATTATCATATCTTGTTTCTAGTGTGTATTGAATGAGTCTTGTTTATTTACTTATATGCTCATAGAGTCATCCTTAGACTCATTTGCATCCTTAAATTACACTTGCATTTGCTATATTATTGTTTTAAGATGTAAGAAGTATATCACATATTTTTAATAAAAGAAATAACATAGTATGATAAAGATGCAAATGAAAATTTATAATTATTTAGATATAATGTAGAGTGTAATAGCTCTTGTTTGAACTATTAGTAATTTTATAGTTATTTAAATTTTATTTCTATATAATTTACAAGTAAAATCGAAATCATATAAATATATTTTATTATTTTTTTCCTTTCCTTTTATTATATTGCAAGTTGTTTTTTTGTTGTATTATGCATAAATTAACAAGGTTAAGTTAGCTTGTAAATTTGGTCATGAGATCAAAATTAAAATACAAATTGAATGTCATAAATAAATTCTTTTAATGTCAAGCTTCTAGATCCCATCATAAGTTAAACTAACGAAGAAAAGAATAATAAGATACAATTTTAATTTCATTTTTTTTGAAAAGATAAACATCCTAACATATAAATAACTAAAAAATACCCATTCTACAAAATTCATCCAAAATTCAAATATGACTTTATCTATTAATATATCTAACCTTTATAAAAAATAGAACAATCTCACTAACGAACCCTCATATTTTTATTCCTTCTCATTATCTTTATAGTTACAAATATTCTTTCCCATGGCAAAAGGCTTACCTCAAATGAAATTAATTTAATATAGCTTCTTTTCCCTATATAACCCTCTCTTTAGAATAGCATATATGCTATAAAATATGAATTCAACTAAACAATAGAAAAGAGATGCCCAAACGAAGAAGCCCTTTAAAAAGAGGGCTAGAATTATACCATGTCATTTGGGATGTTTTATGGAATCCAAGGATTTCTCCTATGATTTTTTTTTTAATTATTCCTTTCTTGTCGGTGGTCAAAGGCCAATGCATAAATATTAAAGAGAGATTCTTTGGAACACATATGAAGTAAATGGTATGGATAAGTTGCCATGCTTGTTCAAAAAGGTAGAACATGCTTGTATCCACTTTTATATTAAAAAAATGGACTTAGCTTCTTCCAAGAAATCCACTTCTTTAAGGAAAGACTTTGTATATGGATGGGGGATTTCCACATGTACAAAGTTTTTCTCTAACATTTTAATATCTAACTATTTTAGGGCTTATCTTTTTACATGGCAATGGAGAAAGAATCAAAACACATGAATCAATAAGTCTACAAGAATTTGTTTCAATGAGGTGGAGAATAACATAAATTTATTAGTATATCTGATTTTTTCTCAATAAGATGGAGAATAACATAAATTTGTTAGAATCTACAATTTTATTTTAATGAGGTGGAGAATACTATAAATTTATTAGTATGTATAACTTTGTCTCGAAGAGGTGGAGAATAATATATAGGGTGACCAATCTCTTTGAGTTGACATAACTTTTCTATATGATTTTGAGTAAGAAGAATAAATTTCTGAATATTTAGAATTAAATTTGTTTCAATAAAGTGGAGAATAATAAAAATTTATTTGTATGTATAATATTTTTTCAATGAGATGAAAAATAATATATGACACATTAATAAAGCTGATTAATTATTATGAATTACACAATTTTTTATATGTGATTTTGAATAGAAGAATTTCGTATATTATATCCATTTCATAATATAAACATTTAAAATAGATAAATTTCATTTATGAATGTCTATCTTTTCTAATAAAGATAACCCATATAATTGGCAAACACATGCAAAACCCTTGCCATAATTACCACTAGAAAAATTTCATCCACAACCACATTTGTTGACATTGATGGCTCTATAGTTTCTCTATAAGGAGATTTAGCTTATATTATAACAATCTATTATATGCTTGCATTACCTTCAATTAAGCAAATTATTGTCATATTAAATTTGTAGTACCTTATTTTAAGCTATTTGAATAATTAATATTTTAGTTTACGACAATTTTATTTAAGCTTGGAAAATTATTGATTTATATTGTATTAATATTTTTGTACATTGTAATTATTATTACGTTTTTAGGGTTTGATTTTATGACAATTAAATATATTAATATAAATGTAATTTTTTTTTAGACTGCAGGAATCGGTCGGGTATCCGTCCCCCTATAAACTGTAGTGAGTTTGGTAAACTTTTTTCATGTGATCGGTGATGCTGGTGCAACACGTCCTCCAGTACCACAAGGATTGTGGGGAGACTAGACCTTGTGACCTCTTGCCTACAACAAAATGCTTTAGCCAATCGAACTAGGCCCACCGCCCCCATATAAATGTAAGTTGATATTGATGATTTTATATTAATTTTTACTACTTTTTTAGTAGATGAAAATGATTTTGGGAGCCATACCATATACAAAAATAGAAAAAATCAACAATTATGTTTTCTCTATAAAAGAGGGCTTGTAAACAAAAAATTCTTTTGGGTACAATTTTATTATCCCATAAGGCGGCCAAAAACATTCATACATAATATAGATAGCAAGTGGATAAATATACTAGCCTTACTACATACATATTAACCATAATCACATTGCAGACCTTGTTAGCCTAGTTTCCCAACACCCTCCTCCTCATCACTTTGCATTGTTTCCCCTTCCATCACAAAAGACTACTCAATGCCTAGCGATGCCACAATCCTAGAGGCAAATTTAATAAACATAATCCCTCACATGAATAGGTATTTGTACAAATCATATATTTAAAACCAATTATTATGATCACAAAGGGAATCCATTGTGCCTCTAAGATAGAATTAAACACAATCCATCAACCTCCTCCAAAGTGAAAGACAACATTGATTACAACATCATCTAATATATTTTTAATCCCCAATGCCATTGGGATCTAATCAATGACTTAGATACCATCCTAATATCCTCCTTGAATTCCCTATCTTTAAAAAAAATACAATAAATATTGAATAAATGTCCATATTGGCTCTATACCTGAGTGGTGAAAAAAACCAACTCTTCTAATGCCACCTTAAGAGCATGAACCATTATCACTACATTGATCTTGTATTATATGCAAATGATATAAATGAAATATGCATAAAATATTATTTAGATCAAACCAAATACATGCAAACCTCAAAAGCTCAAGTGTAGTATGTTGATAGATTGATAGCTTAGATGTGGTTGCTCATGACTCCAATAGCATGATGATATGACCAAGATGATTTAATCGAAATTTGGGTAGCATAACAGTAGCATAAGATTGGATATTGAAAATGGGATGAAATGCCTCTCATTTATAGAAATTCCATGAGATAAATCAAGGGGCAAGATTCATTGAGTGATGGATGACTAGGATTGAAGGAGGATTAGGGCTTGGATCAAATTTGTAGCCATATGAATAGTGTCACATGAGGGCTAAGGTCTAAGTTTAGGACTAGGATTATGGCAACATCTTTATGTGGATGACTAGGATTAAGAGGTGTGGTATTAAATGAAGGGATGAGATGGAAAGTTAGTTTGACTTTTGGAAAGTGTCTAGATTCAATAAATTTGGACAAGGGGTTAGTTAGACATGTGAAGGGGACACTTGTCACATGAGGAAAAATTAGATTACGATCCATGTGAACAAGATAAAGGGTTAGGATTAAATGGATAAGGATTGAGGATAAAGTAGAATTAAATATTGGAGGGAATAGGTAATGGGCCTAACTTAATTAATTAATTAATTAATTTAGTTAGAGGATTTGAGATAAGACTAGAATTAATTAAATAAATGTGAAATTTATTTAATTAAAGGTGGTGGATAAGGGAAAATGTTAAATTAATTAAATAAATAATAAATATTTATTTAATTAAATATTAGTATAGGCAAAGTGTGATAAAGGTAATGGATAAATTAAATAATTAAATAAATATTATTTATTTAATTAATGGGTTAGGATAGGATAAAATTAGGTGTAGATGGGTAAGGTCAAATTTTAGGTGTCTATAGATCTTAAAAAATCTTAGTTGCAAGTTTAAAATCTTGCCCAAAAAGTAGATCTACCTCTTCTTAGTAATTAACCTAATTAGGGCATTGGTGATCTCTAAAAGGCTCCACCATCTAAAAATTGGTAGAGATAAAACATATAATAACTAGTTGAGTGATCTCTCTAAGTATTTATCCATGATGTAGTATGTGCCATAATTTACTCCTCTAAATGATAATCTTCTTTAGCTCTACATGATTAACCTACTATATCACTAGCATTTTGAGAAGAAGGTTTATCTCTTAATAATATAGAGACATCATTAAAATTATTGGGATCTCATTAATCTAATTTCCAATAGAACTTCCATTGAAGTATCCCTTCTCAACATATATTACAAATTTATCTAGTCTATTTGCATGGGCATTATGAATTCTATACACATGTTTAATTGAAAAGTCTTCTAAAGTTGTCAAATTTGGAATTAAATCATATTAATCTTCCAATTTATTGTCCCCACCTTTCTAATGGCATCAACACTAATTGTGGAGTCACCATCGACTAACACCATTTTGATTATGAATATCAAAAACTTAGAGTCCTAGAAGTAATACTTGAGCCTTATCTTCATTATTTTTTCCATTCACTAACCCCTTTGAATCCACTCCTTCTATGCATACATCTCTAGTTTTCAAGATACAACCTACACTAGATGCATCGGGTTTCCTTAGGAAGCTTTGTCAAATTTGAATTTACACCAACCCTCTAATAGTTTATTCCAACAACCCTCAAACCTAGGATTTGGTGGTGGATTAACCCTTCTTACCCCATGATCTAAGGGATTTTGTTGACTATTATATATGTATGTGTTTCTAAATAATTGTTATCAATCAGTATTGCACCCTACCTAATTTGGAATTAACTACCTTGCTAAAACATGGAAACACTCTTAGATCGTGGGTTATCTATAACAAGAGTGAATCTTCAAAGTGGGTTGGTTCCCTTGGCATATCACCTAATTCTAAACGATTTTCTAAGGTAAAGGGAAGAAAGATAAACTGGAATTTAAAACTCTAACCTAAGATGATTCACCAGAACTTAATGATGACTTTGATATTCTACCCACAAGCAGTCCTCGAAAAACAACAATAACTTCACAATCTCTCATGAACACACAACACATAATTGATTTGCATGAAGGTTTGGATTCAAACACAACATACAACTTGCATCATATGAACTTTTTGTACCAATAATCTGCAATAATAGGACATGAAAAAGGACATGTAAGTAGAATCATAATGGAAACATCATACTAAGATTGCAAAAGAGACAAAAATTGGAGATAGGAATGCTACTTTTATTAAACTGAAGGAGTATGCCAAAGTCTGAGTACAAATATTAAGCTTACAAAACTCTTTTCATGAACAATAAAGGAAGAATCAACAATCTGAACTAAGAAAACTCTAAGCTTTTCTCCAATATATTAAGCCCCAAAGGTATCTCACATTGAGAATAGAATAAAACTATTGAAAATCTCTCTCAAAATTAAAAAAACCTAGTCAATTTTTGAGCTCCTCAAAACTGCTCCCTACTAAGTAATAAAAGCGGAAATTTCTCTTTATGCATGTCCATCCAAAATGCTTCCAAAATCAACCCCAATCTGCTTTAAAATCTGAAAAAACACCTTATCTTAATCCCATTTTTCTCAAATTCGCCTAAGGATAACCGAAGTGAGAAAAGTCAACCTCCTAGCTTTCGCTTTTAAAATTGCATTAAAATAATGATTAATTAAGCAATTTATAACAATATTGCTTTAATTAACCATTTTACAAATCGACGGTTTTGACACAAAAATAAAAGCCTATACTTAGCAATTGACTTTAATTATTTCAATATTTTGCAATTAAAAATAGTGCTTTTATTTTTTGTAGAATATTGAAATAATTAGACTCTAATAATTTTAATTTTGCAAATAAAATATTACATTGTTTTCTGAAAAAATTAAAATGAATAAAATCTAAGGCTTTTAATACTATGATTTTCTATAAAAATAATCAAAAATATACTAAGGTTATATCAAGGCCTAAATCCTATGAGGAAACTAAAACTAATATGAACCTAGGCAAAAGACCTAAGGTTATCAACTTAATCTACCAAGGCATAAGGTAAAATTTGGCCAAGGTATTAAGAATGTAAGTACAAAATGATATGAATATTATTCAAGGCATCGACCTAGGGCAAAATTCTACAAGGCATATGCAAAATAAAGTGGGGTATTAGTTTGGCTTTGAATAATGGAAAACAATGTGACCAAAATGCCGAAATGCCTTAGGGAAAACTCAAACCCTAAACACAAAACAAGAAGGGAACCCTAAAATCGTTCATTTCACTTGGAGAAATGGGGAAGAATGCTCTGCTACTCAACTACCATGATTGGAAGGATATCGACTTGGCTACTCCATCATGTGGCCTCCAAACCTAGCTACCACCATGTCGACCCAACTGGAAACGAAGGTAAGATTGCTTCTTTGTGATTCCTTAACCTCTACAACATTTTGTTGGTCGATTTCCAACCATAATGGTCGCGGGCTTTGGTGGCTCGACCTCCATGAAAGCGTGGTAAGTCTAAACTTTCTCCATTTTAAAGCATTTTACCTCACTATAAAGCTTATTCAAGCTTCTCCTATGGCAATAATGGAGCTTTTACCTATACTTCTTGAGTCTGATTTTGGCATAGGTCGTGGCCATGCTCAACTACTCTCTTCATTTTTTGCAAAAGAATCTAATCTTTAGGCTCGACCCATTATGAAAAATTGAAATACGTTGTTGTACATGTGTTTTGATGATGAAACCCCAAGCAGGTTCTTAGAATTTTAATGAAAGCACTAACCCTATAACCCTAACCATTTGGTCACTAGTCTATAATATTTAGAAACATTTGAGCAAGAAGAACTGCAACCCTCTTCTTGTATTTTGTTACTTTGCAACAAAAAATGGTAAAACCTTCGCAAGTACTTGATATTTTGATGAAAAAACAATACTCCAGGCCACAACCATGCATAAGATATGCAAAATTTTGAAAAGAAACTCCACAGTCATAAAATAACACAAACTCCATTGCCATTTTCGAATCTTTGTTTTGAAACAAAACCCTGAAGGGCTCCTTTGAGGATACTGCTTTCCACACTCAACATGCTTGATTTATTATAAAACTGCAAACACCTTGTAAAATTGAAGTAGGTTTATTGCACTTGAAGGAAAACCATGTTTGAACCTGAAATTTGTATATTTCATTTTATAATTGTAAATTGCACATTTCATGGGTACTCAAAGTATATTACTTTTGGAGCTTTCCTGTAGCATATTCTCTTTGTCATGGCCTACAAAATCATACTCAGATACATGATAGAAACATAAACCTACCTGATACTTATCATCATTTACTATATGCACTGCACACTTCTAAAAAATGCACTTCCAGTTTTGTTTTAAGAAGCACTGTCACGAGATTATTTCTTAAGTTTGTAGCACCAAAATACTGGAAATATTTGTAAATAATAACAATTTTTCTCCATGCTCCATTTATTTCACACCTTTGATACATTGATTTCACCTGTAATCTTAATTGAAATATCTCTTTCTAGCACTCTTCATGCTTTTTTATGGCTTAGGACCGCAAAACATTAATTTTTTAAATTATCTTTGAAAGAAAGCTTTGCAATGAATACCTAGTAATGAGAACTTGAAGCTCTTTCATCTATTTCTATTGTTTATTAATGTTCTATTGATGAGGCATTATGTATGCATGTTCACTATCACTCTCTGGCAATGAATATTTGTTGTTCAAAGCATAATGAATACTCAAAACAATATTATTTTCTTGATTAAAACATGTCATGACAACAATGAAAATCAGACGGAAACTTTTCAATAATGCATTAGTTCAATTTTGTACTTGAATGGCATCAAATGGAATTTTATTCACTTATAATTCTTAGTTTAAAGCATAAGTTGTTGATTATAAGTGGATAAAAGCTTCTCAGTTTCTTTGCAATCAACTCCTTCAACTGAATATGTTTATCTTTTCTCAAAACCCCCTTACTATAAGCTAAGGGGCAGCATGTTGGGCTCAACCTTGTGGGAGCCCATTTTAATCCACATGCTAATATGTCTTCATACATTGATTTGCTACATGATTTCGCCTATACCTGCACAATGAACAAACATGTTAGCACAAAACAATGAAATTCAGATGTTCTTTATGTTGCACTTCAGCTTTCATATGCAATCATGATCTTTCCCCTTTGCTGATTCAATTCACTGTAAGTGAATGAATTATATTTTCTGTTGATGATGCATGTAATTTTATGCATATCCAGAGCTCTAACAAGACTTTCCCAATTGTATACAGGTGCATCCAGAAATGGAAGTAGGACGGGGCAAATGCCACAACACACCAATGATTGAAGAACCCAAACATGCAATGATGGATGTGTTTATCATTACATGATTTTCTTATTTACTCATCAGTTTTATAGTTATTTACCTTGCAATGCATTGGTCGGCTACTTCCATGGCTTGTGTGGGACACTTAGTTCATCTTCTTATCTCTTATGAATAAAATGCAATTACAATCTTGCATTCTTGTTGTAAAATGAATGAAGCATTTGATATGATATTTCAGTATCAAGATAAAATGAAGCATTAGCTTATGTTTAAACACTGTACCTCTTTCATTCATCATTGTATACCTGTATACACTGAATGGAAACTTATTTGAAAGCATATTGCAATTTGAAACTGAAACATCTCTTTCCCTCCACTTTTTGAACATGCAATACATTAAGTAACACAGAAATGAACTGAAATCTTCACTCTTAAAATGAACAAAATTAAATTAGCTTTGCCAATTGATCTGTAGTGAAAATTTGGCAACAATAACCTAGCTTAAGCATCTAGAGGTTGCAATAAATTGTTAAGATCAATATTTTTGTAAGATATGGTTCACTAGATCTAATCAAAAAAGAATTTAGCCAAGTTATTTCTTATAAAAAAAGCTTCCAATATTTTTTAATAACTAAATTTATACTATGTGTATCTTTAAAACTATGTAGGTCATATAAATTTGTACATTTATTTTAGTGAGGGCCAACAAATATTTTAAAAGTTTCAAAAAAGAGTTTTGTTGGTCAAGGGGAAATTACACAATCCCTTGATAATAGCTTTCCTTATAAATCTACACATTATTAATTGCATATTAGATTATTAATTTGAGGAGGAGTTGCAACATCTATTCAACAATATTATCATCCTTTTATAGATTAACATTTAAAGTTTTGGCTAGTTCCTACATACCTTTGTTGAATTTTTCTTTTCTATCTTTCAATTTGTGGAAGTGATCCAAATAGAAATCATATAAATCCTTCACTTGATTTATGGTGTCATTTATATATTAATGAAGCATGAAAATTTCTACCATTATGGATAAGATGGAAGCAAAAATAAATTCCTAAGCCATGTAAAACACATTTAATATCTCTATATATTTTCATAGGTCTACTACTAGTAATCCCAACACCTCTCAAATACTAACACATGAATAGATCCATCCAAATATGTCACAAGATTCCACATTCTCAAAATTCACATGTGTAACTTAGGGTTTGTTATTTCTTTCCTAATGTAATCAACACGATTATCTACCACCTTATCTACATTTTACCCACCTCCTTTGATGCTCTTATATATCATTTTATATGCCTCTTCCTTAACTATCTTCTTCCACTTACCCTTCACATTGATCAAAGTTATGCTATATTAAAATCAATTCCCATGGAAAACCAAAATGAGTATATGAAACTAAAGATACCCCTTTTAAACCCAAGAGGACTCATATCCTTTATTGATTGCATGTCCTCTCTTAATATTTATAGATAGATCACATGATTTAGGATCATCATTGCTTGATGTGCTTGTTTGAACTCTTTAGCCATTGTAATCTCTAAATAAATAAATGATGGAATGAGGAGCCATTTACAATGTATGAATCATGTATGCCTTTGGGAATTGATAGATACCACTATAGTCATGGAATATGAAGGAGATTCCCTAATTCTTTGATATACTCTTAGGTATTCCTACTTATTATAATATAGCCTAGTTTTAAGATTATATTTAATGCAAGGGTATTTTTTTGTCTTGATGAGGGAGAGTATCATGGGGGGACATTGTCACATTGGTGTAATAACAAAGAAATAAATTGAAAATAAGTGTAAATGCTTTATTAGGTGTTATTATTAGTTTTAGTCATGAATGTGAGTTTGTGATTTCTAGGCATTATGATTGTACAACATATCCTTGTTGGTTTTCCTTTTTCTACTGCTTAATTATATATCTATATCCAATGTTGTCATATCGAGGCATCTTGATACACACAATTATTATTAAAAAAGGTGTGTTGTGAAGCTTGCATAGTAATTCTAATAATGTAAAATAAATATTAATTATGACACATCCTAGAGATGCATGCATCACATGGGTTAGAGGATAATTGTATGTTTTTGATAAGGTAAGCAAGGTTTTGAAAGGACCAAGAACCTTTTACAGAGATAAGAAACAAACACTTCAAACAACAAAGCAACAAACTTTTCCAACACAACAACATCAATATAAACACTGCAGACACACATCAAAACAAAAACAACACCTGGTCATTAGATGACCAGGAGTGACAAAACACTTAGGACCAACAACACTCCAAAGTCAAAGATAGACTAACAACCTATCTTGGCTCCCAAACTAGGAGTAACATAACACAAATGACAAACAACCTACAATAGCAGAACTGCAGCAAACCTTCCGCTCAAATGGCCACCGATCATTTGCAAAAGTTGGATTGCTGCAAACCTTCTGCTCAAATTAGACATAACTGAGCCTAACAAGTTCTCAGCAAAAGAGGGGTAAGAAACACTACTTGCAGCAGAGATACAATCTTTTAGATGCACTAACCAACTAGAAACCAACCCCGAAACCACCTCAAAAGGATAGGGATCCCATCTATAGGAGAGGAAGAAGGTTAGATTAAGAATCTCTTGTAGGTTGAATATATGGTAGCATGGAATGAGAGGTAAGGATACATGGTTATCATTTTCTTGTTCACGTGAAGGAAAGCAAATTTGATTCTTAATGCTTCAAAAAATTTGTGTGGAGACACTACAAGTGTATTGTAATCTTATTTCTTGAGATAATACATTGAGTTGTGTGGGTGATTTTTTAGGTTATGTTTTTCCTTTGAGAGGGGTTTTTGAGGATAAATCTAGTGTTATATTGTGGTATGTTGGTTATTCTTTTATATTGTAGATTTATAATACAGTTTTACATATTTTCTATCATTAGAATTATATGGAAATAGTATGTTATTGTCAAAAATTTCCTTTCAATTGTTATCTTGTCATTTTAGTCTTGGTTGCTTTATGTATTCATTTTTTTTTTTCATATCTAGTGGATATATTACTTGTAAGTTTGAATGATTAATTTTTCCTTGGTCATCATGTGGACGAATAGTTTATACTTGGTTGGCAAGTGGATGTGTTCAATATAGACTTAGGATGTCAATGGTATTTCTTTAGGTAATCATGAATTAAAAATAAAGATTTTAATTCAAATTATATAAGGCATTGAGAATTACTTTCAATATTCTAAATTTTGAAATAATAATAATAATAATAATTATAGAGAGTTGAAGGTTGCAAGCTACCAACCAACCCAATTCAACACTTGGTGCATTTATTGACAATGAATGACAATTAAATCCTTAGAAACATAAAGGAATCATCTAGAGTGATGTATAGTTGCAAAACCTAAATATTTGGAATTTTGGAAGGGGTTTGTTGAGGGTGAAGCTTTATTGTCAATATACATGCCATTATCAACTTCATTAACTTAGGTTTTTAAAAAAATCTTATGTGAGTGGAAGTTAAGAATATAAATTGTTTGTTGCAAAGAATTATCGGTTTTTCTTTTCTTTATATAATAATATTGTGGAAGAATATGGGGTTCCATTATACTTTGTATGAATCAGATTTTTGTTTCTATCATTATTAATGTTTTTCAGTCGGTCTAAGATTTATTTGGAAGGTTGGTGTGTGAGGTAATCAACACTATCAAAATATTTTTATTTTTTTAAATTCTTAGGTATTACTATGAAATCTTGTCTACTTGCATTCTTTTGTGAATTTTTGAATGATTTAATTCTAGTTGGAACTTAACATTTTATATATGAATGCTAGTTTGTGTATGGTAAAAAATTTTGGTTGTAGATATTAGTTTTGACCATTTTTTGGGGTGTTTGTACTCATGAAAAATAAGGGGTATTTGAACATTTTTTTTTCTAGGTTGATATAATAAGAATCTTGGTAAATTTATTTAAAATTCTCATATACTTGGTAGTCTAAAGCATGAAACAAGTGTTAAAGGATGAACAATTATTTTTGTTCATTTTAGTGTGTATATTTAGAGGGATACACTATAAGTGAGTTAGTCCTAGAGAAGGATTTTATGACTGTTATTCTATAGGTGACCCCTATTATTTTCCTTGCTTAAAATAAATATTTCCATAATGAATACAAGTTAGAGAAGGGTTTGACCTATTTTTTAAGCTTCAAATACTAATTTAGAAATTTATTGGAGACTTGTCCTTGATATTGAAAAATGTAGAGCCTAGGTTTTAATCCTTAAGATATTTATAACACGATTATATGAAAGATTAGGAAACTATAAAAAATAACCCTAGTTTATAAATACCATTCAATGATCAAGCTGAAGTTTATAGAAAAGTTGTATATGTAATATTATTTTACTAAGTAGATAAATACTAGTCTTCATAAGAAGTCATAGTGTTGTTTTGATTACTTTCTAAGTTTTTTATATAAATTGATGCCATTGAATGGATTTCCATAAAATATACAATATATTAGAAGTGTGGAGACATATATGATTTAAGCCATGTCTTATCTTACTATTATATAATTAAGATTTATAGGCCAAATGGTTTCAATCGATTTATGCCTGTCTTTTGCATTATTTATGAAACATGAACAAGTAAGTTGTTTTTTTTTATGGAAAATACCTTCATGTTGTTTTTTTATGGAAAATACCTTATGTTTTTAGTTCTAAATTGTATGTGTGTAAATACAAACATATTTGTAGTTTAACTATGTTGATAATCCTATAATATGTAATTCTACAACTTTTTCCTCTATGTATTTGGTTATTTTGACTTTGATTTTTAAGCCAGTTTTAGGAAAATAATCCTTCTTTAGGTCTTGTTAAACCTAAACCTTGGTGACCTATTCAAAGCTTGTACCAATATGATTTGCATTTCTTTAAAAGAATACAAGTATATTTTCTTGTTGCATTTGATTTTTATTGAAAGTAATTTTTATTTCTTTACGTTTAGTCACTAAAGAAACTTGGTGAAATGGTTAGATTAATAGGGGCCTTATCTAGTCTATCCAAATTCCCTAAACAACCATGTATATAGATAGAGTGATTAGTAGATTTAAATTTTTCATCTCATATTTTCTTCTAGATAATCAAAAGGAAAATTTGGACTTATAGGGGTCCCATTAAATCCTTTTGTCTTATCCCACTAACTATTCTTGATTGAAGTTGAGATTTAAGAGCTGGCTGCATGAGAATGATTATGAAAAATATTGATATCATATGACATATTTGGATAGTGATGAGGAAATACTATCTTGTTTATTTTAGGAAAGGCCAACACCAATATATTACATTTTAATTTATTAAGAGATATTTATTATTGTACAAAGACTAGGTGAGGTTTGTATGTATGATAATATTTCTAATCCTTAGACGTAAGGGGATATTTTTTGTGACATGTGTTTCTATTATATATGATAGTATAACTTGTTCATCTACACTTCATATTTGCTATACTCTTGTGACCTAATCTATGAAGGGTAGGGTCCCAACTTCTATGATGTCATAGATGAGATCCACATAACTCTAGATGGTTGGTGGAAAAGTGCTCTTATGAGGCTCTCTCAATTATAATTTTTTATTTAGTTATAATATATTTGTATGATGATACTTTTTAGATTAAGGTAATAAGTTGATGCTAGTTGTTATTTTTAATTTGTGGTTTTGTTCATTAAACTATCATTGAGGTTTGACAAAAAAAATTCTCATAGGATTCAACTATATTACTTCATTTTCTGCACACTTGCTTAAGGGAGATTAGTTTTTAAATTCATATATTATAATAGGATGATATTATGACTCAATTTTATTGATCTTGTAAACTTGTATATATGACCCAATAGACAATTTTTTACTTGTTCTTCTTTGTGTTTGGGATCTACTCATGTATCGTAAAATATGTTGCATATAAAATTTAGAAAGATGAAAATATGATTGTATCTCATTTATGAAAATTGACTATTTTTATATAATTTTACATTTGATTGTTGTAATTCTATAAGTAGAGGGCACATATTAATTATTTGGAAAGCTTTAAATGACATTGATAATTGAAATCATTAAAATTTATTCAAGAGATGTGAGTTAGGTAGCCCCAATATGTCCAAGTGAAGGAAGTAAATGAATTAAAATGGATTTGAGGTGCATTCACAACTATACAAAAGAAATGAAGTCTTTCATATTAAGATACTTTTTTAAATGAGACATTATTATAGAATAGTAAAGTGCACACCCTAACACTTTTCCCTCTTATTTTATACCACTTTGCACATATATTTATGATCTTAAGGGGGTCCTCGAATTGACTAATTTGCACACATGTTTATGTCTTTTAGGGAGTAATTATAGAATTGATCAATTCGCACACATGTTATGGTCTCTTAAAAGGCCTTGAATCATCAATATAGGGTGTGTATTTAAAAAAGTTGCCCCTAGATCCTTTTACACATCACAATACATTGTATTAACATATGAATTAACACACATGTTTTCTACATAGAGAGGACAACATATTTGTGCATTTTATCTTTGATATTTTTTAGGTTTGGAATAACCTCCGCTAGCTACATCAACACTAAACATTTAACTATATAGTCTCTTTTATTTTCTACTATTAAGTATGCCTTAGGACTTGACCAAAGCATTGGAAAGAAGTTAAGACACTTCAACACCATAATTTAACAAGCTTCCTCGTATTCCTTACCATCATTACAATTTTAAAATATATAAATAATATTACATACAATCTTTATTTAACATACAATATTTTAATACTCAAAACATATAATTTAAATAAACTGTATAATTTAACCATATAAAATATTTTTTAAACCTATAACTTAACAAAACAAAAACTAAACACTATACAACATCAATTTATCAAATAAATAAAATTTAATTATTTAGCCCTAAATATTTTATTGAAGGATATATTTTCAACCTTTCAATTATACAACTTTCCACTTTATTTGGATGTATTCAAAATTCTCACCCATGTGAAGGATATAAACAAAATCTTGCCACACGTATTTGCATTAAAAAATTAGGTCTTTATAATGTTATAATAATATTATATGATGAGTTGCATGACCTAACATGACTAAACTAACATCATGGATAAGACCTACAAAATATGATTATTAATTAATTGAAAAATTAGAATAGTTTAAGGAGATTACATATATTGTATAGATGCCCATACTATATGACATCACTACTATTTGTCCCATTGTGACATCACCCATTTAAATGTAAATATTTAGATATATTATTTGAACTCAAACATTGTAACAATATTCTATATTAACTGGGCTTTTTGGAGGTTGAAAGAAATGGTTTATTAATTCAATCATTGCTTTAGGGAATATGATAAGGTTGCAAATATTTTAATAATATAGTGGTTCAACTCTTCTCCTTTGTTTATATTTTTTTGGGTGAAGATAAATGAAAATTTAGAGGAATGGGAAATCTTTCTATTTTTCAAGGAGAATGTTAGTTTAGTTTTTATTTTAGTTATTAAGGTTGGGAATTTTGGGTCAGGATCCTCTCATTTTTGTGTGTTTTTATCATTTATTGTAATGGGTGTTAGTTGTCTTTAGCATGGTATTGCTTTAGAAAGGTTGAAGGTGCATAATGTAAGGAATTTGTTGTTCCAAATCTTCATGCATGTGAGTATATTTATCTGGTAGTGATAAGTTGGATATCTCGATTATAATAGATGTATAATCTATAACATTCATTTATTCTTTTTTGGATTCTCATGGTTTGTTTTTTTCTACTATTCAACATACAACAACATGATTGTGTTTATTACAATTTTCTTATGGAAGAATAATATTGAATTAAAGGTTGAGGAATACAATTTTTATTCGAGATTTAGAGACCACTTTTTTTAATTTTTGATATGTAATAGTTTAATCCCTGTGTAGGATGGTGTTAAGGTATAGAAAAATGACCCGCCAAAGTAGAAATCACATTGATATAGGTTGAGGTTACACATAACCCCTAAGCAAATTCCATTCAATAATGCCCTTTTATTAGCCATCTTAAGATGATCTTAACTGACGAATAATCTCCTATTAGATATCTTAATTGAACATGAATACTAAATAAAGATCTCTTGATCTTTTAAATATTACATTTTATATGAAGATGAGATACAAATGAATTATCTTTGTACTAAATCAACCTAATTAAAATCTAATCTTTTAACAAAGTCTCACAAGAAATTAAATATTCCACCTTATCCAAGTTCTCCTTTCTTACTTATATTAGTCATGCTTACATTTAATGGTTTAAGTCGTTGTCCTTATTTATCACCAGGTCATTACACAAAAAGTACATTGCTTAACCTTAAACTAACCACCAACTGTAATTTAACCGACCTTTCCAGTAATCAAGAATCATTCACCTCGTTAACTTTATACTAAAAGTAAGCAAACTTTCCCCTTTCATGTACCCCTTAAACACTCCACAAGTTGCAAATTCAATACCCACTATCGAAAAACACAAAAGTATTAAAGTCATCTATACAGATTTCAAAGATTTGAACGAAGACTTCTCAAAAAATCACTACCATTCCACAATTGAAATAACATTTACTATTAAACAATCCATCCTAATTATGATTACATATAATCAATCCCATCATATTATATGATATTTTATCCTAATTCAACTATGATTAAAATTATATAATATTTTATTATAATCAATTACATATTAAAAGTTGTGATTGACCCTTATTGCTTGACCAAGACCAAAGAAGCAAGTCCTTCCACTAGGAGGTGGAAAAGAACAACATACATGGAATACATCATGAAAAAGCTCTTGTCCTACTTTATAGGACCCATTTGCTCATGACTCACCCCACTAACTTTATCCTTCCCCCATTGTTGACATTTTGTTCAGAATTCATTGACTTGGGGCCAATTTTTTTTAGCTCACATGTTTCTCAAGGCTTAGAGCATTTTATTCAACATTCAATTTTGTTTTTAGTGGAAAGAGATAATATCCACCAACCCTAGAAAATAATAATAAAAGTCTTAAAAAAATATCGTACGTCACCTCTGCCTACATTTCTCGGGCTTAATATACTCCACCATCTGGCATACGTCATTGCATACGTCATTCCTTTATACAAGCCCGATTTACCTCAGGACAAGGAAACGTGAGATTATTATTAAATCTGATTTAATATTGGAGTTTGGACGTGAGATTAATATTAAATCTGATTTAATATTGGAATTTGGTCGTTTGCTTTACTTTCTATCATTAAGGGCCAAAATAGTCCTTGAAGAGTTGTTGGGTTTGTCTGTTTTAAATGAACAAGAGGTGGGGTTTAGTCTTCTTACAGAAATAGATAAATTATGTGGTTTTTTTAATATTTTAAATGGATTGGTTTTAGCTTTATTATTATAAAGAAACTTGAACATTATCCATCAGTTAAATGATGTTTTATTGGGTCTTGAATTTATTAAGTATATTGGTTTTTTATTTTATCGATTTAAATATTATCTATATAATTAAAAGATGTTTCATTGGATTTCAATTATATGATTTTTGAGTCAATTTTTTTATTCATTGAATGGTCTACTTAGCATTCATTGTATTTAAATGATGTAAGATAAGTGAAGTATTAATATGTTTCTTATTTTTATTTTTTATATTGAAACATTAATATGTTTTAAGAGGTCACCCACTCTAATACTACTTTAATTTAAATGTAATTAACTATAAAATTTATTTAAGATCAAACTCATTTAACTAACCATAAAACTTAGCATTCATTGTATTTAAGTGATGTAGGATAGATAAAACATTAATATTTTTTAAGAGGTCACTTATTCTAATACTACTTTAACTTAAATGCACTTAACTATAAAGTTTATCTCAAGATCAAACTCATTTAACTAATCACATATGTGTTTTATATATATATATAAAGAAGAGTGGGAGTAGAAACTATTTGCTATTAGTATGAATGTGTAGAATATAGTACCCACTTTATTTTTAATTTTTGTACTTTAGAAGTAATTCTTATTTCTTTTCCCCATGTGAATTATTAGTTCTAACTAGGTTCTTGGATAAGAATAGTTAATATCATTATCACATACTTTATTTTCTATCAACATTTAGTGGTGCCGTTCAAACTTTAGCTATCTAAGATTTCAAAGGGAGAAATCAACAAAGTCATCGAGTAAAAAAAAAATAGTTCCACTAAAAAAGGGGAATCTTTAGAGTGAATCGTTGAATGTTGAATAAAAAACTTTGAAAATTCATATCATGACTAGGAACCTAAGGGGATGACATAAGGGAAAAGGTAATCTAGAAGAGATGCAATTGCAAGGCAAAATAAGTGTAATAGTTGAGTTGAAATAAAATGTGACGCGACTTAAGGTAATGTAAAAGAGGAAGGGAAGTAGAAACATTGAAACTAGAAAAGAAAAATATTATAAATATTATGAAGAATATGGAAAACACTACAAAAAATAATAATGTGCTAAAAAAACACAACTAGGGGAGAGGACCCAGTAGTTGTGCACCCTAACTTCGCGCTTCTCAAAATCCTACGTGGAAATTTCAAATCACTCCAATTTTTTTACAACAACTTACATGGCAATTCCCTTGCTTATAAATTTCGTTTCAGGGCCACACCATCAAATATGATGCTACATCAACATGTTTTTTGTCAAGGTGTCCAAAAAGGCCCAAAAAAAAGTGCTACCAATACTTGTGCATTCACATCATCGGTAGTTGAGCGCTGATGTGGCATCGCATGATTGGTTGCTTTTTAGATCAAAGGGATACATTTTGTTTTAGCTAGGGTACTTATGTCACAACTATTGGGCATTATATAAACAACTACTATCACAACTATTGGGCATTATATTAACAACTACTATCACAACTATTGAAACATGCTCAACTACTAGGTCGTCTCCCCTAAAACAAATAAATCCAAAATAAAATGAAAGACATAAGATCAAAACATCTTCCTTATTATAACACATGTCCTCAACATATGAGAGAAAAGGAATTAAACTAGCAATTGCACCTTGGTGTGCAATGGGTACGTCGAAGAGGTGTGGAAGGTTCATTATTGAGAAAATTGGTCCATTTTTTGGATACCATTGTGTAATACATGAGATCTAATGGTATACCATTTAGCAATTATGCATTCACTTACAAGGATTGAAACACAACTAAAACAAAACCTTTGAATTAGGAAGATAATTAGGCTCCATTATCAATAGGCTAATGTTATGCTTGCAATAAGTGACCTATAAAATTGACCTTCAAAGAGCCATTAGAAATAAGAATTATGCATGTACCATATTTACCTTTATTGTTCGATTAAGTTGCAAAATTAATGGATATGTTGAAATAAATACTACCCATATTAACAAATAATAGTTGAGACACTATCTTAAAGACAATGTGTAAAATATTTAGGAGTCTTCAACTTCTTCATTAGACAATGGCCATGGGAGATGGCCACCTTTGTAGTAAAATTAAAACTTTGAAAAGCTTGCATACCCTTTGGGACTTCATTTCTTTTCAGTGTTGCTTTTTAAATCCATCCATGGTCAAACGAGATCTCCACTTACCCAAAAGTTCATGCCTTTCTACCCGTTCAACAACTTCACAAGCAATGATCAACATTCCTCAACACTAGCACAATCTTTGCTTTCCCTTGGTAGAGTTACATCCAAAGATTCAAAAATAGCATAATAATAACTCAAGGTTTCCATGAACCTAGGAAAGAAAGGTGCAGTATTAGTATTTGCTTCCTACACCACTAGTGTTACCACATTTGGAGCCAAACCTTTAACTATCCTTAAAATTCAGCTAGAATAATTACTTGTGCTTACACTCTCATTAGACATATGATGAAGATGTAAAGGGAAGTTTACAACCAGGCCAAACATCAAGCATACTGGCATAAAGATATACTCCAAATACAAGAAGAGCATGAAATTCGAAAGGAAGTTGATAGGTCTCAACAAGTTTTGATAATCGCTTTCCAACCAACCACAATCCTTCACCACGAGCATATTCTGCTACAGGATCATCAACACTAGTAATCCCCACTTGGTCTTGCTACAAGTGCTTGAATTAATGTTACCCACTGGCTGCCTTGAGCAATTTAGAAATAAATAATGTGTAATTTGTCTTTGTCTTTGAATGCCGTTGTAATGGCACCATTTACAACCATATAACAAAATTTGAAATAAGAGAAAGTATGAAAAATATGACAGTTTGATACACTAACTTTAAATGATGAATTTTTGAACTCCATTGCATAAAATTTTATTGAAAAAGGAAAGTATCGTGTAGCTGAATACAAAAATCTCATCTTAAAAATTTGCACAACAAGCACAACCTATGAACTGGTTTATAATTTTGCTCAAAAAGGAAAAATTAAAATAGTGAATATTAAACTACACACTAGAATCTAATTTTGTGGAAAATGAGAAAATTGATGAGAAAAAGTACCTGCAATGTGTCCTTATAGCATCACACATGCTCTCCATTTGGAAACCTCCCACATTGTTCGTGGCCTTCACATGTAACACCACATCGATACCTAGAGAGATTTTGGCGGGTTTTTTTAACACTTCAAGCAAAGTAGCCTTTTTTTGGCTGCATAGAAAGTGTATCTAGTTGCCCATGAACAACATTTCGGTCTCGAGAAGATTTGTTGGGTTTGCCTGTTTTAGGCAGGGTTTAGTCTTCTTAAAGAAATAGATAAAATATTTGGCTTGTTTCTTTTTTCAAATGGATTGGCTTTAGCTTTATTATTATAAAGGAACTTGAATATTATCCATTAGTTAAATGATGTTTTATTGGGTCTTGAGTTTATTAAGCATGTTGGTTTCAATTAATTATATGGTTTTTGAGTTAATATTTATTGATTCATTGAATGGTCCACCTAACATTCATTGTATTTAAGTGATGTAAGATAGGTGAAACATTAATATGTTTTAAGAGGTCATTTATTCCAATACTACTTTAACTTAAATGTACTTAACTATAAAATTTATTTAAGATCAAACTCATTTAACTAACCATAAAACTTAGCATTCATTGTATTTAAGTGATGTAAGATAGGTAGATCATTAATATTTTTTAAGAGGTCACTTATTCTAATACTACTTTAACTTAAATGTACTTAACTATAAAGTTTATCTCAAGATCAAACTCATTTAACTAACCACATATGTATTTTCTTATATATATAAAAAAGAGAGAATAGAAACTATTTGCTATTAGTATGAATGTGTATGGAGTATAATACCCATTTTATTTCTAATTTTTGTACTATATAAATATATTACTATTTCTTTCCCCATGTGAATTATTAGTTCTAGCTAGGTTCTTGGATAATCATTGTCATATACTTGTTTTTCTATCCACATTTAGTGGTGTCTTTTAAACTTTAACTATCTAAGATTTCAAGGGGAGAAACCAACAAAGTCAAGGAGTCAATTTTTTTTTTGGTTCCACTTAAAAAGGGGAATCTTTAGAGTGAATAATGGAATGTTGAATAGAAAGATTTGGAAATTCATATCATGACTCTTTAGGAGCATAAGGGGATGGCATAAGGGAAAAGGTAATCTAGAAGAGATGCAATTACAAGACAAATTAAACAAGCGTAACAGTTGAGTTGAAATAAAATGTGATGCGACTTAAGGAAACATAAAAGAGGAAGGGGAGTATGAAACATTGAAATTTGAAAAGAAAAGTATTACAAATATTATGAAGAATATGGAAAAAAATACTAAAATTAATTGAGAATATGCTAAAAAATATACAACTAAAATAAATAAATCCAAAATAAAATGAAAGGCATAAGACCAAAACATTTTATTATAACTAATGTCCTCTACATACGAGAGAAACAAAATTAAACAAGAAAAATGAATTAAACATAAAAAAGAAGAAATATAAATAAAATTAATTTAGGATAATATTAATATTGTTGGAATAGGAGACTTGGAGGGATATCTTACACCCCATTGTTAAAAATTATCAAATTACTTTGACCTTTATGTGCAAATATGGATTTAATGTAAGATTATGTCATGATGATATTTGGCAGGTTGAATGAAATGAATGAATATGCAATATGATGGAACTAATTTGAAATGCTTTAATGATGCTTAAGATATATTGTGAATATGATTTATATGTTATCATCTAACTACGAACATGTTGCTCTAAGTTGGATGTAGGAAAGTTTGAACCCTCTAGTGAGGGAGGGAGAGTATCACCCGAAAGAAGAGATTGGTATTAGAACAATTGGTATTTCTATTTGAGTAGACGCACACACTCACTTGCATAGGTTAGAGGAACCTTGTCGAGTTAGTCTAAGTTTCGTATTGATAAGTGCTAAACCTAAGTTGATAGGATTTTTGGTCATTAAGGAAAGTTATGTTTTGGTTGTCTTTGATCATCCTTGACCATTTAATCAAATTGAATTAAAATGTTAAAACTCTTGTAAATATTACATATTACATGTAATGTATATTTGAATATAATATATAATGAATATATATATATATATATATATATATATATATATATATATATATGATGGAGCACATATATGCATATATGTAAGTAATATACATAGATAATAATATCTATGTATACTTATGAGAAATGCTCATAATATTAAAAATACAACTTCATTGCTTTTCATAGTAGAGGTGCGATGTGCGAAGGCACAAAGCCTCGCGTGGATGGGGTTGTGGTTGGAGGATGGCGACAGGGGGCTTTGGTTTGGTGCGAAGCCCACACAGAAGGGCAAGGGGCATGTTGCGAAGCTTGTGGAGGGGTCGCGTGGGGATATTCAGCCTTCGACCGTACCTGATCTACCTCCAAATTCTCTTGGGCCAGTTGCTCCCCTCCTCATCAATGGATATAGGAATCGACAAAATCCCTTTCATGTTTGCTTTGAGTTCTATAAAACTCAGGTCACTCATAATTTCCCTCTGCAACCCTCTGATTTTCCCTCTTCGAACCCTCCTACACCTGAAATATTCTCTCTGGGTGACACGGTGATTTGCTTGACGGACGCCCCTGTGGATTTTCACTTGCTTGATTCATGCATTGGAGATTTTTCAGAGGAATTTGGGAATAGATCTCTTTTTGTCTGTTGTATGTGCAAACGGCCTGAGGTCGCTCAGTTCATTGATTGGATGAAGACTACTTGGAACAATCTGACCCTTCCAGACATTGACATTCTAGATTATGGTTTTTTCCTGCTTCACTTTGCCTCTGTGGAGGATTGTAACTTTGTCAAATTGCAGGGCCCTTGGTTTTTTGGCTAGTCTGGCCTCTTCCTAACAGATTGGTCCCCATTCTTTGATCTGGCTACTGCTACGATCACCATGGTTCCCATTTGGATTAGGCTCTAAAACCTACCTCCAATTATGCATGCGCCTGAGCTCATTAAAGATATGGTCGAGAAATTTGGATCCTTTGTTAGGATGGATGTTAATGCCCCCATTGTCGATTCACTAGAGTCTGTGCCATCATCGACATATCCAAATTGGTGCACCACTCTATTTTGATACATTTTGCCTTTGGAACTTGGAATCAATACCTTAACTATGAGTGAGGGCCTCCCATTCAAATGTTTTTGTTGCAACAAGCTTGGTCATAAATCTGTTGGCTGCACTTCCCCCAAGGTTGTGACTTCTCGAAATTTTAGGCTCAAGCAGTGGGTTCAGAAGTTGGGAGATCCAAAAGCAGATTTGATTTGGAGAAATCACATAAAGTTTTTTGCCCAAGTGGTCCAGTCGCATTCCCCTAATGCCCCAATTGTGGCCTCTAGGGGCTTGGTGCCTCCTTCCTCTGATTCTCGTAAGGCTCCACCCCCTCAGCCCTCCGTTTACCCTCTTCCTATTGTGGAGGATGATAATAATTCTGATTTTGAGGGATCTCATCCCTTTTTGGACAATGAGGGATCTTATCCCTTCTTGGATGACTTGGATGGGGATTTTGATGACTTCATGGATCTCGACGATGTGGTTGTTCCTGCTAAATTTTTCTGTCTCACCCAAACTGCTAGTGCCATATCCAAACCAAATATTGCTGCCAAAAAGAAAAAGGGGCGCAAATATGAAGCTGAGAAGCTTCGTATCGAAGGTAGAGATGTTGTGGATGAGGGAACACAATGGACTATGGATTCCCTCCTCACCAGAAGTTTGAGAAAGGGGAAGGCCAAAAAGGCCACCTGAGATGTGTAGACAAACTATGCAAATTTGTCTAAGTTTTGTTCTTCAACAAATTAGTCTTCAGGTTCTTTAAGCATCAATTCACTTACCGTTGGTTATTTTGGTAAGCTTTTGGTCTCATTAGTATCTCTGTCATTTCTTGTACTCCCCATTCGTGGGTCTGAAGTAGCTAAATTATTTTTTTATTTTTTGGGTGCTACCCCTTTGCAGCTATTTATCTATCAAAAATAAATAAATCTACGTATACTTACATATATATGTAATATATATGCAGGTAATTAAATGATATATATAATATTTAAATAGTTATCATATATATATATATATTATTATATATTAAAGTATATATTAATATATATTATTATATTTAATAATTTTGATAGCCATATTAAGTGGTAGATATGCCACGTGAAAGCAAAAAGAATGGCAGTTAAGAATGTTAAGGTGGGTCACCCATCTTAGGTGCCATAGGTGCATATATTAAATGATAATGCTACCACACAAGTGATTGAGTATTTGCATTTCAATAGCTATTATAAAAACCACTTGAAGGTGGCAAATGGAAGGATATTTGGCATATGTTTCAATCATCATGCAAGTCCACGACTTGGGAAAAAGACAAGAAGTAGTGTTTGAATTGGTTTTTACTTTCAACATGCCAGTTTAAGAGACCTAATCTACAATACAAAATTTCCAACAATAGAGTATGTCATGCCCAGCTAGCCATGGCAATGTAGAAGGGAATTCAACTTGGTGTTGAAGTCAATTTACAAACTAGAATCTATAATATTTGGTTTTGCATATCAACGAATATGTATGAGTGGCAATGTTGATTGGTTCAAAATATAGTCATGGTATTCTAAAGGGCTGAGTCGCTTAGCTAAGACTCATGGGCCTGGTAGAAATTTTGAGTGGTGGTAGCATTAAAATTGTTTGAGCTTCCTTTTTGCAACTAATTTATATCCATTTTTAGTATAAATAGAGAGCAAGTGCTCATTATTTGGTTGTTCATTTGATAGGTAATCTAGAGATAGTGCATATGTGAGTTTGAGAGGAGAGTGAAGTTTTGTGTAAAGAGAATTTGAAATTTGTTTATAAATTCATCAAAGAGTGAGGACAAATAGCTAGTTTTAGTTATAGATTGCTTGATAGTTGTAGTCTAATAATTGAGAAGAAAGAAAGAGGTGAAAGAATAGAGCCGAGAATTGGAAATTGAGAAGACAATTCAGATTAAAGATGAGTTAACAATGTAGATTTGAAGAAAGGATTACCAAGAATCAAGTCAAGCTATTTTAATCTAGGCATGATTAAAATAATTCTCTTTCCTTCTCTTACAAATTCTGATTAAAGCTCTTTATCTATCTAAGTTTGCTTGCCCTTGCTATGTGCAAAGAGTGGATGAACTTAGAAAAGTAGATATATGCTTGTACAAAAATCTTAGTTTAACTAGGCAAAAATCCAATTAAGAATGCAAATAATTAATATGAACTAGTGTAACCAGATGGTTAGCTCAAAACAATTTTATATTAAAATTGTTAGAATTGTGTTTGATTCATGTAATATTGAGTTAATAAATATTTGTGAGAGCTTTAGTGAAAAGACAAGAATATCTCAAAAGTTGTGTTTAAACCAAACAACTAGTTTGTTAAACCAAAGTAGTGAAGAAAAGATAAGTATGGGAATTTGATGTTATCCCAATCGGACAGTGTCTTATTTATATTGTTATTGAACAAGTTTATATTGCATATCAATAAGAGGGTATGAAGATGTATTAGAATTGAATGTATTTATCATATTTTGAAAGTTATCATATTATATATTAGACCAAGTGTCTTTATTATTACCTATGCATGGTAATTTAAGCTTGAGAAGAGGACTTTACATTCTCAACAAAACCAAAGTTATAATGCTTGGAGATTTTAAGGTGCAGAAGCATAGTTATCTCTCAAGTAGAAATGTTCTCCAATTTGGATAAAAAATTATCATACATTTAAATATGAGAATATATGTGTCGTATGGAAGGATAGATATATGAATATCTATATACATACAAACATAGGTACCTTGCATAATTATGCAAAGGATAACTTGGAAGAAACGTGTGAGGAGTCTGGAAATTATTCAAATGGTTCTAAATTGAGTTAGCAGAAGTTTAATAGCTTAATATGCTAAATTATTATTGGAAATTACTATGAATGGGTAAGTGCAAAAAGATGGGGGGCCAAAAAGGGGGCTTAAGTGGCCACTTTTTTTTTTTTCAATCAGGAAATACTGACCTTGGACGTGAAATTGAGGATAGTTACACTCAAAATTTTGAGATGCAACAAAAACAAGGATCATAGTGCTCCGAGTCTACTTTCTAAACTACTAATTTATTTTTAAAATGGTTGAGATTAAGGGGTTCAAAAGAGGGACCCACAAAAAATTGTGTTATTTTTGTCAGAAAAACATAACATAGCAATTTTTGTGGGAATGTAGCACGGTGAACATTTTTTTTGTATTTTTAAAATCACTTCGATGAGAAATTAGCTAATAGTATGTAGTTGATGCATAATTTTTCTGATAAATTTTTAATGAATATTTGATTTTTTACTAATTTTCAAAGTGGAAACTTCCTAAAAAAAAATTTTTTTGGCCATGCTACCCCTACAAATTTTGGAAACTAATTGATTTTTTTTTAATATTTGTAGAATGGAGTCTAGTTTCTAAAATTGTAATTTATTTGAAATTTCAATGAATGGTTGATTTCTAACAAAAAAAAATTCCAAACACTAATTTTTTCCAAAAAATAGACACACAAACAAAAGAAATTATAGATCAAAGGCTTAATATTGTCAAAAAGTGAAAAAAATTACATCGTTGGATAGCTAAGCGAGAGCCTAATTATCCCGGTGTTCAATTTGTTTGACATTGAAACACGTGCAATCTTGATGGTGAGCATGAACCCGATTATGTGACATATTATAGAATTTGCAAAAACACGTCTTTGGTTGTTGGGAAGGCCCTCCAAGCCTTTGGGTTAGTATTCCAAGGAAAATTCCAAGCCCAAGGCTTGGGAATTCCCAAAGCAAGATATAACGCAAGCACGTTATAATGCGCTCATGTTATATCTTAGTTTTGACATGGTTTCTGTGTTTGTGCGGGACATGTCTGGCAAGAAATAACGTGAGTGCGTTATAACACACTCACGCTATGTCTTTCTTTATGTTAAATGCTACTCTATTGAATGTATATTTATATATTTGTATGTTTGTATGCACATGTATGCTTGTATGTCATTTATGTATGTATGTATGCATGCTTGTATGTATGCATGTATCAATGCATGCATGTATGTATGCCTATATGTATGTAAGATTGTATGTACATATGTACATGTATGCTTGTATGTATGTAGGATTGTATGTATATATGTATTATGCTTGTATGTATGTAAGTATGTATGTATTTATATATGGCTTTAGAGGGAGGGATAACTTTAAGAGAGAGAGAGAGAGAGAGAGAGAGAGAGAGAGAGAGAGAGAGAGGGAGAAACTTGAGAGATAGGGACAGAGAGGTGAGATGTATACATAGAGAGAAATGGATAGGGGTTGAGGGTATAAGGTTGAGGTATTAGGGTGGAGGACCTATAGGGTTGATGGTTTAGGGTATTGGGTTTAGGGTATAGGGTTGAGGGATTAGGGATGAGGGTAGAGGGTAGAGGGCAGAAGGTTTAAGGGTTTAGGGTTAAAGGGTTTATGGTTGAGGGTTTGGGGTTGACGGTAGAGGGTTTAGGGTATAGGTTTGAGGGTATATGATTGAATGATTACATTGAGGGTGTTGGATGATGTGGTTGTGTTGTTGATATGCGGTTGTCATTGATGTCAACACTATTAGCATTAATGTCTTAAAGGTTGTATATGTCGAGGATATTGAGAAAATTACAATAAATATGTTACATACAGTCTGTGAAGCTATGAAGATCAGAGTGGTGGAAAGTTCAGTAAAGTTGGTATTCATAAGTCATGCATTAAAGGGTTTTTTGCTGAGCCTATCTAGTCTATCCTCCAGAAGTTTCAAAGGTGCGCACCAAGATTGGAGAAAGTTATGAGTTTCTGTGTTCCTACAATTATTCTGTCACTGTAGCTAGTGTTTCTAGAAGAAGAAAATGTAATTCTGGTAAATTGAGTTGTTACGCACATTCCTAATATGTTCATTGATGTTTCTAGATCATGCTCTATCTTTGTGGTATGTCCACATTGATCGGTGTGCTCGTGATCAAAGATTTTTCCTTTGTGTGTTTGAGTTTTCATGTTCTTGGCTAACATGGTGGTTGTAGTGTGTCACAGATCCACATGGATTAACTTTTGAATGTTTGGCATGTTCGAGGATTTTGATTTAGATCTTCATTATGTTGTGACTGACTTAGGTTGGTACACATTGAGATTCGTTCAAGATTTGGGCTGACAGTTTGTGTTCATCTATTCTTTATTTTTGGCCGACAAAGTTGTTGATGTAAATCCATGAAGTGGATATATAAGAGCAATTGTTTTCTTCATTTGAGATATGTAGAATGCAAGCTATGTGAGAATAAAGATTAAATCATTCAATTACAGAGCAGAGTGTGAAGGAGTTTGAGAAAAGTGTGAAGAAGTATTACTGTGCCTAACCAGAACTGTCATCAGGCTTTTGAAGAAGCTAATTTCTTAGTTCAACCTCATCAGATGGATTTAATCTGATTGTCTTATGTAAGGCAGCGCGCCTTCCCTTTGAGCAGTGAGCTCTAGGCAATGTGCCTAAATATATGTGCATTCCCATTATTCATTCCTCTTATACTTTTAATAGGGTATAAATTGTGGATTAACCTCCACCGTGGTTTTTCCCCTAACAGGGTTTCCATGCAAAAATCTTGGTGTTATGTGTATTTCTAATGTGTTGTTGATTCTCACTTTCACTGTTAATTATCAGATCTATGATTAAAGGTTGATAAGGTTAAATAAAGTTTAATTTCAAAGAATGGAGTGTCATTTGAAGTGCATTGGTGAACCCTTATGGAAGATTACAAAGAACACATATACTATTCCTCGGAATGGTCCCTCTACTCTTGATGAGATCAAAGAAGCTGAAATCAATATCAAGGCTATAGAAGCATTACCGAGTGCTTTGATATATTCAAAGATGATAAATGTGATAGGTCTGAAAACAACACATGAGATCTGGAAGAAGTTGAAGACATTGTATGAAGGATATGCACAAGTGAAAGTTGCTAAGCTACAAATTCTAAAAGGCAAGTGGGAGAACATGAAGATGAATTTTTTCTTTCTTTCATGCAAAAAGTAAATGAACTAGTGATGGGTATTAGATGCGTTGGTGGAATCTTGGAAGAAGATGAGATTGTGGCTAAAGTGCTTAGATTTGTGCCTGCTTCTTACAAAACAAAATCTCATGTTATTGAAGAACTCATGTTAGTAACAAATGTGACAAGAGATATCCTGATTGGTAAGCTTGCTACCTTTGAGTTGAGTGAATTTGGTGAATCTACTCCTAAAATAGAATCTGCATTCAAAGCTACTATATCCAGGAAAAGCCAACAAAGAAATGATCTGAGAGAAAGTTCAAGGAAGAAATTCAAGTATGAAGATGAGATGAAACAGATTGAGGATGAAGAAAGAGAGTTAGAAGAGTTGGAAGCATTGATTGTGAAAAGAGAAGCCAAAGGACAAGGTAAGTACAAAAGAAAACTGCCTATTAAATGTTTCTCTTGTAGTAAGATAGGTCATTTTGCATCAAGATGTCCTGAAAGAGTCTCTAAGTACAAACCTGACAAGTCTAGATTTCAAAATAAATGTTATTATGTTGAAGAAGGTGTTACTGATGATGGATTTGATAAAGAAACTGGAAATGAAGAAGGATGGGTATTCATTGCTATCAAAGAAAATGGTTTGGTGTCCACTGAATCTACTAGTAATAACAATATCGAGAAAGCTCTTGCAACCATAATTGATGAAAAGGATGAGTGGGTGATTGATAGTGGATGCTCACATCATATGACTTGCGACAAAAGCAAGTTCATAAGCTTGGAGAAATATGACGGTGGTGTTGTAAGATTTGGAGATAACAATACTGGTGTGATCTATGGTAGAGACACTATTTCTCTTGGTGGTAAATATAATAATGATGATCTATATATTGAAGGATTGAAGCATAATTTTTTGAGTGTTGGACATATGGTTGACAAGGGATACAATCTTCAGTTCAAGGATAGAAAATGTAGGACTTTGGGAAGTTATGGAAATGTAATTGCTTCAGGTACAAAGACAAGAGGTGACATTTTTCACTTAAGTGGTGCTAGTTAAAGTTGTTTAATTTCTCAAGTTGATGTAAGCTGATTATGGCATAGGAGGCCGTGTCATGTGAATTTTGATAACATTGTCAAAGTAAGCTCCACACAAGAAGTTAGAGATCTTTCTAAGTTAGTGAAGCCTACTAACACTATATGCAAGGAATGTTAGATGGGAAAGAAGACTAAAATTTCTTTTCGAAGCAAACAACATCATTCTAATGGAGTATTGGAGTTAGTGCATACTGATCTATGTGGTCCCTCTAGAATCATAAGTCTACAAGGAGAAAGGTACTTTATGTTGCTTAATGATGATTATTCTAGGATGATATGGGTTGCTTTCTTGAGAGAAAAACATGAGGCATTAGAGAAGTTCAAAAGTTTCAAAGCCATGGTAGAGAATGAGACAGGTTTGAAGATCAAATGCTTGAGATCAGACAAAGGTAGTGAATTCACTTCCCGAGAGTTCAATTCATTTTGTGAAGAGCATGGAATCAAAAGAAAGTTGTCTGCTCCCCGAACCCATCAACAAAATGGAGTTGTAGAGAGAAAGAATAGAACAATCCTAGATGCTACCAAAACTATGATGTTGGAAAGTAATGTACCTCATATCTTCTGGAGAGAAGTTGTAAGCACTGCAGTGTATACTAACAACCGGGTAAATGTCAATGGTAATTCTAGTAAGACTCCTTTTGAGTTATGGTTTGGTTATAAGCCTACTGTGAAATATTTAAAAATCTTTGGAAGTAGATGTTATATCAAGAGAGATGAAGATGTTGGAAAGTTTTATGCTAGGAGTGATGAAGGAATCTTTCTGGGTTACTCTACTAAGAGAAAAGCCCACCAGTGCTACAATAGAAGATTGAAGAAAATGGTTGAAAGTGCAAATGTCAAAGTTGATGAGGATACTGACAGATCATCCAGATACTATGGATATGAATCAGATGATCAACATGATAGTATTGATAAAGGAAAGAATTCTCAGACATAGAGTCAAGTTCAAATTGTTCCGGTGAATCAAGAAAGTTTAGAAGGTGAAGCTAGTGGAAGTGCAGAAGAAAGAACAAAAGAACCAAAAGTTCATGAAAATCCTAAAATTCCAAGGTATGTAAAGTTAAATCATTCTAAAAATCAGATTATAGGAGACAATAAAAAAGGTGTGTAGACTAGAAGAAGAATTACAGAAGAGTATTTCCTGATTTCCAAGACTGAACCTAGAAATGTCAATGAAGCATGTAAAGATGAATATTGGATGGAAGCAATGAAGGAAGAACTGATGTAGATAGAGAAAAATGATACATGGATTCTTGTTCCCAGACCTCAGGATAAGAATGTGATTAGAACCAAATGGTTCTTTCAGAATAAGCTGAATGAACAAGATGAAGTGATCAAGAATAAAACAAGACTGGTATGTAGAGGGTACTCACAGATGGAAGGTATTGATTTTGAAGAAACCTTTGCCCCTGTTGCTAGAATTGAAGTTGTAAGATTATTTCTTGCTTATGCTACTTTCAAGAACTACAAATTCTATCAAATGGATGTAAAGTCAACATTTCTGAATGGTGAATTAGAAGAAGAGGTGTATATTGAGCAGTTGGATGGATTTCAACTGACTGACAAATGAGACATGGTATGTCGATTGAAGAAAGCACTGTATGGACTTAAAAAACCCCCTAGAGCCTAGTATGCTAGATTGGACAAATACTTGTTGAATCTTGGATTCAATAAAAGTACTGCTGATAGTAATTTATATTTCAAGATGGATTAGGATAAAGAGTTGATAATTGAAGTCTGTGTTGATGACATTATTTTTGAAGGAGATGATGAATTATGTATGAATTTTTTTGATCAAATGAAAAGTGAGTTTGAGATGTCAATGATTGGAGAGCTGAAATTCTTTTTGGGATTGCAAATTATTGAGTTGGATGATGGAATATTTATATCTTAGTCCAAGTATGTGAAAGAGTTACTAAAAAAGTTTGGCATGGAAGAATCAAAGCTTGTTGGTACACCCATGGCAACCGGATGTAAGTTAACACAAAATGATGATTCTCCTAAGGCTAATCAAACAAGGTACATGTCAATGATTGGTGGATTGCTTTATTTGACTTAGATTAGACCATACATCATAAATTTTGTATGCATGGTTGCTAGATATCAAGCTGATCCGAAGGAATCACATGTGACTGTAGTAAAGAGAATTTTAAGATACTTGAAAGGAATAGTTGACTTCGGCTTATGGTATCCAAAAGATGATGATATCACTTTGAATGCCTTTACAGATGCAGATTGGGTAGGAGATGTGGATGACATAAAAAGTACTAGTGGTGGTGCATTCTTCTTAGGGAAGAAGTTGGTATCTTGGCTAAGTAAAAAACATAATTCCATTTCCTTATCTACTGCTGAGGAAAAATATATTGTTGTTGCAAACAATTGTACTTAAGTATTGTGGATGAAGAAGATGCTGATAGATATCAAAATTGAGTATGATGAGCCTATTACTATATTTTGTGATAATTCAAGTGCCATAAACATTTCTAAGAATCCGATGATGCATTCAAATACAAAACATATATCTATCAAATATTACTTTTTGAGAGACAAAGTGACTGATAAAGAAGTCAGACTAGAGTATGTGCCCACTAAGGAACAAATTGCAGATGTCTTCACCAAACCATTGCCTAAGGATAATTTTGAGTATCTCAAAGAGAAGTTAGGGGTGATTTCCCCTCCTAATATGAACTAAGATGCAAGTCTTTGCATCAATCCATGTATTTACAATCATATTTTGTTTTAGATTGATGATATGGTGGCTGCTACTCAGGGGGAGTAGTCAGATGATTCAAAGCTTGTGTACCTTTTCCATTGATGTCAAAGGGGGAGAAGAGCAATGTGAAAAACCTTAGGGGAGAAGAGTAGAACAAAAAGGAGAGAAGAGTAAAGTAAGGGGAGAAGAATAGTATGAGGAGATTGTTGGAGAAGAGCTAGTTGTGTTGATGGTATTTTTCACATCATGTGTTTCCATCAATGCCAAAGGGGGAGATTGTTGGATGTTGTGGTTGTCATTGATGTCAACACTATTAGCATTAATATATTAAAGGTTGTATATGTTGAGGATATTGAGAAAATTACAATAAATATGTTGCAGACAGTTTGTGAAGCTGTGAAGATCAGAGTGGTGGAAATTTCAGTAAAGTTGGTATTCAGAAGTTGAGCATTAAAGGGTTTGTTGTTGAGCCTATCTAGTCTATCCTCTAGAAGTTTCAGAGGTGCGCTCCAAGATTGGAGAAAGTTATGAGTTTATGTGTTCCTACAGTTATTTTGTCACTGTAGCTGGTGTTTCTAGAAGAAGAAAATGTAATTCTGGTAAATTGAGTTGTTGCGCACATTCCTGAGATGTTCATTAATGTTTCTAGATCATGCCCTATCTTTGTGGTATGTCTGCATTGATTGATGTGCTCGTGATCAAAGATTTTTCCTTTGTGTGTTTGAGTTTTCATGTTGACATGGTGGTTGTAGCATGTCGTGGATCCACATGGATTAACTTTTGAATGTTTGGTGTGTTCGAGGATTTTGATTTAGGTCTTCATTATGTTGTGACCGACTTAGGTTGGTACGCATTGAGATTTGTTCAAGATTTGGGCCGAAAGTTTGTGTTCATCTATTCTTTATTTTTGGCCAACATAGTTGATGTAAATCCATGAAGCGGATATATAAGATTGTTTTCTTCATTTGAGACATGTAGAATGCAAGCTATGTGTGAATAAATATCAAATCATTCGATTGTAGAGCATAGTGTGAAGGAGTCTGAGCAAAGTGCGAAGAAGTATTACTGTGCCTAATCAAAACTATCATTAGGCTTTTTAAGAAGCTAATTTCTTAGTTCAACCTCATCAGATGGATTTAATCTGATTGTCTTATTTAAGGCAACGAGCCTTCCCTTTAAGTAGTGAGCTGTAGGAAGTGTGCCTGAATGCATGTGCATTCCCATTATTCATTTCTCTTATACTTTTAACAGGGTATAAATTGTGGATTAACCTCCACCGTGGTTTTTCCCCTAACAGGGTTTCCACGCAAAAATCTTGGTGTTATATGTGTTTTTGATGTGTTGTTGATTCTTGCTTTCACTATGAATTATCAGATATGTGATTAAAGGTTGATAAGGTGAAATAAAGTTTAATTTTAGAGACAACTGATTCACCCCCCCTTCTCAGTTGTCTATCCTTGTTTTTCCAATAGAGGGTCCAATGTAAAGGGTAGAGGGTATAGGGGTTGAGGGTTTAGGGTTTAGGGTTTAAGGGTTTAAGGGTTGAGGGTTGAGGGATTCAAGGTTGAGGGTTGAGAATTGAGGGTTTAATTTATAGGGTAGATGGTAGAGGTTATAGGGTATAGGGTATAGGGTAGAGGGTAGAGGGTAGAGGGTAGAGGGTAGAAGGTTTAAGGGTTTAAGGGTTTAGGGCTTAAGCATTGAGGGTTGATGGTTTAAGGTTGAGGGTAGAGGATTGAGGGTATAGGGTTGAGGGGTTAGGGTTGAGGGTCCAATGTATAGGGTAGAGGGTATAGGGGTTGAGGGTTGAGGGTAGAGGGTTGAGGGATTAAGGGTTGAGGGTTGAGGGATTAGGGTAGAGAGTTTACTTGGGTTTAAGAGTTTAAGGGTTTAAGGGTTGAGGGTAGAGGTTTAAGAGTTTAGGGTTTAAGGGTTGAGGGTTGAGGGTTGAGGGTTGAGGGTTTAGGGTTTAAGGTTGAGTGTTTAAGGGTTTAATGGTTGAGGGATTATGGTAGAGAGGGAGGGATGGAGGGAGGGAGAGATGGAGGGAGAAGTGAGATAGAGAGGAGAGAAGAGGAGGGAGGGACATAGATATATGAGGGTTGAGGATCCAATGTATAGGGTAGAGGGTTGAGGACCTATAGGGTTGATGGTTTAGGGTATAGGGTTGAGGGATTAGGGTTGAGGGTAGAGGGTAGAAGGTTTAAGGGTTGAGGGTTAAGGGTTGAGGGTAGAGGGTTTAGGGTATAGGTTTGAGGGTATATGGTTTAAGGATTAGGGTTGAGGGTCCAATGTATAGGGTAGAGGGTATAGGGGTTGATGATTTAGGGTTTAAGGGTTGAGGGATTAAGGGTTGAGGGTTGATAATTGAGGGTTGAGGGTTTAATGTATAGGGCAGAGGGTAGATGGTTTAAGGTTGAGGGTAGAGGGTTGAGAGTATAGGGTTGAGGGATTAGGGTAGAAATTTTTTATGGGTTTAAGGGTTGAAGGATTAGGGTTGAGGGTAGAGGGTATTGGGTTGAGGGTAGACGGTAGAGGGGTTGAGGGTTGAGGGTTGAGGGTTTAATGGTTTAAGGGTTGAGGGTATAGGGTAGAGGGATTAGGGTAGAGAGGGAGGGATGGATGGAGGGAGAGATGAAGGGAGAGTGAGATAGAGAGAAGGAGAGAAGAGGATGGAGGGATAAAGATATATGAGGGTTTAGGATCCAATGTATAGGGTAGAGGGTTGAGAATTGAGGGTATAGGGTTGAGGACTTATAGGGTTGATGGTTTAGGGTATTGGGTTGAGGGTATATGGTTGAGGGATTAGGGTTGAGGGTAGAGGGTAGAAGGTAGAAGGTTTAAGGGTTTAGGGTTTAAGGGTTGAGGGTTAAGGGTTGAGGGTAGAGGGTTTAGGGTATAGGTTTGAGGGTGTATGGTTGAAGGATTAGGGTTGAGGGTCCAATGTATAGGGTAGAGGGTATAGGGGTAGAGGGTTTAAGGGTTGAGGGTTGAGGGATTAAGGGTTTAGGGTTGAGAATTGAGGGTTGAGGTTTTAATGTATAGGGTAGAGGGTTTAAGTGTTTAGGGTTTAAGGGTTGAGGGTAGAGGGTAGAGGGTTGAGGGTATAGGGTTGAGGGTCCAATGTATAGGTTAGAGGGTATAGGGGTTGAGGGATCATGGTTTAAGGGTTGAGGATTGAGGGTAGAGGGATTAAGGGTAGAGGGTTTAAAGGTTTATGTATTAAGGGTTAAGGGTTGAGGGATTAGGGTAGAGAGTATTCTTGGGTTTAAGGGTTGCAAGATTAGGGTTGAGGGTAGAGGGTATTGGGTTGAGTGTAGAGGGTAGAGGGTAGAGGGTTTAGGGTTTAGGGTTTAGTGTTTAAGAGTTGAGGGTATAGGGTTGACAAATTAGGGTAGAGAGGGAGCGAGGGATGGAGGGAGGGAGAAATGGAGGGAGAAGTGAGATAAAGATAAGGAGAGAAGAGGAGGGAGGGACAAAGATATAAGAGGGTTGAAGATCTAATGTATAGGGTAGAGGGTTGAGAATTAAGGGTATAGGGTTGAGGACCTATAGGGTTGATGGTTTAGGTTATTGGGTTGAGGGTATAGGGTTGAAGGATTAGGGTTGAGGGTACATATGGTTGAAGGATTAGGTTTGAGGGTCCAATGTATAGGGTATAGGGTATAGGGGTTGAGGGTTTAGGGTTTAAGGGTTGAGGGTTTGTTGGAAAATATGCCTCAACTTGCTGGATTGAATCTCGCTTAAAGACTTGGCATTTTTCCTTTGTTGGCCTTCATTATCAAGCTGTCACCAAAATCTAGAACATTGAAACCTAAGTCATGGGGTTCTAAAAGTTCATAACTTGGTGACGTTGAGCTTCCCTTTGGTATCGCCATGTCGCGAGTTTTGGAAAATTCCTAACCTTCGATGGAGGTTGTAAAGTTCAGGTTTCTCCCAACTTGGAGACATCATTATTGGCGTGTCATGGGTTTCAAGAATTTCATAACCTCCGATATTGAGGTTGTGAAGTTTGGTTTTTCAGCGCCATAGCAACATAACCGATGGTTGGTGGGACCGGTCTACGTGGAAGGTGATGTCAACTGTACGATAGTGACATGGGTACCACGTGGATGGTGGGGACCACATGGGATGAGTTGATAATTTGTAAAAAGGATATTGGTGGGAGGAAAATTAGTGTCTCTCCGATATGGCGATGCTTGATTTGATGAACCCAAATGGTATGATAGTCAAAAGCAACGGATGAGTGATGTGTCGATAAATGGCATGAGTTTATTCATTGATTTATATTGCTATTGTGAATCAAAAATCATTGGACCCAAAGTTGTATTTCATGATAGTGATATATTTGCTTTGAATTCATGATTTGATTCAGGGGTTGACAAAGAGAAAATATGGTAATATTCTCTATAACCGAATTAATTGTTGTGTGGCTCGATGCATGCTAGATGGCAGTGTGAGTGGCTCAAGATGAAGGAAGCTTGTCGGTGAAGTTAGCGCGATGAAAATCTAAGGTTGAGAAATATAAAAAAAAGCGAACAAAGAGAGATAAAGTGGTAGTTCTATACTGTATGCGACACTTGCATTGTAACAATGTGAGAGTGACTGTAATCAATATCTCTGAAAGAGTTCAATCAAGGAAATGTATGCTGTTGTGATTTAACACCCAGAGTGGAGTCTGTAACTCTGTATTCAATTTATTTACTGCAATACAAAGTGACTTTACTTGGTGTGTGCGTTTTTCTCCCGTGAGGGTTTTCCCATGTAAATCTGATGTTATCTCTATGTGTGATAATTTGTCTATTCTCTTGTTCTGTGAATGTGCATCTCAATGACTATAACTTGTTAAATGAATGTTTTTTCTACACTTTTTTCCTTAGGATTTTGCATTAGGAAGGCATTTTCGCGCCCATGATTTCCTTACAAGTAGTATCAAAGGTTAGCCAATTGTGTTATCATTGTAGGTAGGGATAGTTTTTGGTGCTAATCATGTTTAATGGGAGTCTTGCAAAAGGAAAAGTGTTTTTATTGGTTACAAATTGATATAGAAAGCACATCAGGGAGAGTAGAAATTGAAAAGTTTAATGGAGACAATTTTGAGTTGTGGAAACTCAAAATGGAAGACCCGTTGGTGGATAGAGACCTCTGGGTTGTATCTAGAACTATGCCCCAAGGAATGAAGCAAGAAGATTGGGACCTCTGGATTATGTTTTATGGTTGAGGGTAGAGGGTAGAAGGTTTAGGGTTTAGGGTTGAGAGTAGAGGGTTTAGGGTATAGGTTTGAGGGTCCAATGTATAGGGTAGAGGGTATAGGGCTGAGGGATTAGGGTATTGGGTAGAGGGTAGAGGATTTAAGGGTTGAGGGTTGAGAGTTTAAGGTTGATGGTAGAGGGTTTAGGGTTTAGTGTTAAGGGATTAGGGTTGAGGGTAGAGGGTAGAGGGTAGAGGGTTTAAGGGTACATGGTAGAGGGTTTAGGGTAGAGGGTTTAAGGGTTAAGAGTAGAGAGAGAGTTTAAGGGTTTAGGGTTTAGGGTTAAGAGTAGAGGGGAGAGAGATGAGGGAGTGAGTGAGAGAGAGAGACCTAAGAGAAGGAGAGGGTGGGAGGGAGGAGAGAGAGAGAGAGAGAGGTTTAAGGAGTTTAGAGGTTGAGAGTGGGGAGAGATAGGGAGTGGTGAGTGAGAGACCTAAGAGAGGGAGGGGTGGGAGGGAGAGACTTGAGAGAGAGAGAGGGATGGTGGTTTAGGGTTAAGGGTAGAGGGGAGCGAGATAAAGGGAGTGAGAGAGAGAGGGAGGGAGTGGGAGATAGATAGAGGATATATGGTTAAGGGTTAAGGGTTAAGAGTAGAGGGGAGAGAGATAGAGACCCCAATAGTTTTCCAATTCAATGAAATTGACAATCTAACTTGGTCTATTTGAAAAAATGGGTCCAAGAAATGGGGTCTCCCGATGATTTACATCACCAGGAAACCCCATTTCTTGGACCCATTTTTTCAAATAGGTCACTAGATTTCCAATTTCATCGAATTGGAAAGCTATTGGGCCCACTAGCTTTCCAATTCGGTGAAATTGACAACCTAACTTGGTCTGTTTGAAAAAATGGGTCCAAGAAATGGGGTAACCCATTTTTTCACCTAACTTGGCCTGTTTGAAAAAATTGGTCAAAGAATTATGGTCTCCCAGTGATTTACATCACCGAGAGACCCCATTTCTTGGACCAATTTTTTTAAACAGGCCATTACATTGCCAATTTCACTGAATTGGCAAGCTAGTGGGCCCACTAGCTTACCAATTCGATGAAATTGGCAAGCTAGTGGGTTCACTAGCTTACCAATTCGATGAAATTGGCAACCTAACTTGACCTATTTGAAAAAATAGGTCCAAAAAATGGGGTCTCCCAGTGATGTAAATCATCGAGATACCCCATTTCTTGGACCCATTTTTTCAAACAGGGCACTACATTGCCAATTTCATTAAATTGGCAAGCTAGTGGGCTCACTAGCTCGAGGCCACTACGTTTCCAATTTCACCGAATTGGAAAGCTTGTGGGCCCAATAGCTTGCCAATTTGGGTAAATTCACAACCTAACTTGGCCTATTTGAAAAAATGGGTCCAATAAATGGAGTCTCTTGATGATTTATATCATCGAGAGACCCCATTTCTTGGACCCATTTTTTCAAATAGGTCACTACGTGTTGGTATGTGGCAATTGACTATGCTATACTGTACACTCTTCATGTATCCTAGTATATGATTCATCTTGGAGTTGAGCATTGAAATGCGATAAAATGGATTCTCAGGTACTTGAGAGGTACATCCAATAAATGTTTATGTTTTGGGGGCTCTAATACTGATTTAAAAGGCTACGTTGACTTAGATTTGGTAGGGGATATAGATACCAGGTGGAGTACCATATGTTATGTATTTATAGTTGGTGGGACATCAGTGAGTTGGATTTCTTGATTGCAAAATGTGGTTGCTTTATCCACCACGAAGGCAGAGTATGTTGCTGCAACAGAGGCAACAAAGGAGATGATATGGCTACAAATTTTCATGGAAGAGTTGGAAAAACAACAAGCTGAAAATCACTTGTTTACAGACAGTCAAAGTGCTATACATCTTACAAAGAATTCTACCTTGCACTCTAAAACCAAACACATACAATTGAGATATAATTTCATTCAGTCAATATTGGAGGATGGACAAGTAAAGTTGGAAAAGATACATACAAATACCAATCCAACATATATGTTTACAAAAGCAGTGACAAGGGAGAACTTGAGCTCCTCTTCAACTTCGATTGGTATTCATGGTTAAAAGTATAACAGAGTAGCATGGTCCAAGGTGCTTATTTCCAATGGGAGCTATAAGTGCAGCGGTGTCATCCAAGATCAATCTCCAAGTGAGAGATTGTGTTGGTGTGGAGTTTGATTAGTCTCCAAGTGGGAGATTTTTGGTATGTGGCGACTTATCATGCTATATTGTACACTCTTCATATATCTTCGCCAGGGTCCAAGGTCAGGCTGGGCCTCGAGAGGGGGTTCGAGGGTAGTAGCCCTTAAGAATTTTTTTTTCCCAATTTTTTTGCTTCGTCATTGAAAAAGAAAAAAACCGACTTTGTAGAACCCTAATTTTTGGAAGCTTCTAAAAACTTGTTATAAGCGGTTGGGATGGGGAGTTGTAGTATGGCATTATTCACGAGATTGTAATATGTTTTGCACTAGATAATAAAATCATTGGATGGCTGCGGTTTTGTGGATGTAGCCTAGATTGGGTGAACCACGTTAAATTCTCTGTGTTGTCTTGTTTCTGCTATAATTTTCTGTGTGTTTTATTTCTCTATTTTATTAATCAAATCTATATTTAACTTGTTAGATATTTGTCTTCTAACCCTAACACTACGTTGCCAATTCAGGTGACTATGTTGCCAATTTCACCGAATTGGAAAGCTAGTGAGCTCACTAGCTTGTCAATGCTACCACATTTTATATACATGTCTTCGAAAAAATTATTGTCAAACAATTCACATGTCTTGTCCATGCTTCCATTTTGAGCCTATCTTGCAATCATGGCATGCCATATGACAATATTTCTTTAAGGCATTCCATCCAAAAAATTCATGTGACCTTTGTCTATGCTAGAAATACTCTTCTACAGGATGATTGTAAGTATTTTTTATGAAGCCTTGAATGACATATATTTCATTTATTTGTATGGATTCATTTTTTAGGAACTGATATTTATATCATTACCATGCTACAGGTAAAATTATCCACCATGTCGAGGAAACAAAGAAGGAATAAACCAACAAATGAAGAGTATGAAACTAATAAAACAAAAAATAGAGAATGGATGAGGGAATATCATCAAAAGAAGAAATTGGATATGATTGAAGAAAACAAGCCAATTAAAGAGGAACCTCAACCATCAAAAATAGAAAAGGCATTAGCGGCACAAAGGGAACGAATGCGAAAGCATCATGCTAAGATAGATCTGAATATCGTAGTTGGAGACACACCCTCTACCGCAAGTGAATACGAAGGGACACCATCCACCACAAGTGAATATTTAGGGACACCATCTACCACAAGTGAATATGGAGGGACACCATCTACCTCAAAGTGAATATGGAAGGACACCATCTACCACAAGTGAATATGGAGGGACACCATCTACCTCAAAGTGAATATGACAGGACACCATCTACCACAAGTGAATATGGACACCATCCACCACATCTCAAGTTGAGAGTACATCATCACTCGGATTTGATGAAGAAGGTACACCATCATCCCCATGTCAACCTCAAGGTATGTCGTCTATTCCACCCTCGATTGAGGGTACGGGATTTATCCCAACTCACTTAAATATTGATGAAATTTCTAATGTTGAGATGTATGTACCTAGGAGAACACCACCTAGAATTTTGCGTAGAAAGCCAAATTATTTGATTAATATTGATGAAAATATTTTGCAGCACATGGAAGGTAAGATTCCATAATGCACTTGTAGAAGATATGATGATAATATTTTGAAATTTTTCTTTGAAAGGCTAAATGAGACCGCAAAATGTCATCTATTTATTGAAATGATGTGAGGTTTAAAGTATAGAAACATCATGAAGATTCTTGAGTTGAGAACATCGAATGTTTCAAGTGAAAACACTATTGTGAAGAATCAAATGGATGCTTATGAGAGTGTGGGTAATACCTCACACTCAAAGGATAGTAATGTCACTCGATGTGTCATTACATTGACTTTGGTAAGTAGTCAAACAAGGAGATCTCGTCTCATTAGAAAGATGCGTCAACAATTGAAAATTAATAGAAAAAAATTATCAACAACTGTTCAAAGGCGAAAAAGAATTGAGGGCACTGATTCAAATGAATTATGGGCATTCTTGGGGAGACTCCCATGAAAGGATAAACTAGTTGCTGAAGCATTGAGAACATTAATTGAAGACTATTGGAAGAATAACACAAAACCATCTCTGAATCAAAGGGATATGGTAAGAAGGAGAATCGGTAATCAAAATTATGAGCCACATCCAAAGCATTTTTTGCATAGGACTCAAACCCAATTTTTTTATAAATTTCAATAGGATTATCCTCAAATTCAAATTTGTCAAAGATATTTTGAAATTATTAAACCTTTTTATGTCAAGATAAATCACACACGCACTACTTGTTGTTGTAGACTACATATTGAATTCTCTAACCATTATGATGTTTATCATTCTATATGTTTAGATTTGCATACTAACAATGTTCTGTAGGATTATGGCATACAAGCCCCACCAACTGTAGACACATAAAAATGGCCTAGACCCGCAAACCACATTTTTCTATATCATGTTTCATCTCAACATAATTAAAATATTTAATTATGTTTTATAGTCCAATGTCAACTATTAATTAAATAATTATTAATTATTTAATTAATTCACGTCTTTTATTCCTTCTGACTATTTAAATAAATTACATTTATTATTTAAATACGTCGCTAATTGCTTATGTCACTCTATAATTAAATAAATTCCTAAATTTATTTAATTATTGTTAGTCCATTACTTCCTCATGATTATTTAAATAAATAAACTTTATTTATTTAATACATCATTACTTATTTATGTCTACTCATAATTAAATAAATTCCTATTATTTATTTAATTATTATCCTCTTCAACTTTCTTTCTAATTTTAAATAAAATCATATTTAAAATTACCCACTTTCTAATTTTCCTTCACAATTTGAATAATCTTAATTATTAAATTGTCTTATTGATTTTCTTTCTAAATTTAAATAAAAACATTTTATTTAAATTGACAATTTTCCTTTTTCCAAGTAAATAATTTTAAATTATTATTATTTACTGTCACATGAATTCACCATTTTGGAATTAATTTAAAATATTAATTTCAAAATAGCATTTCTCTTCACAAAGTAAGTTATTTCAAAAATGATTTGATTTTCTATATCATCTTTTTTCTACTTGCTAATTCTCATCTCACTGTCATGTTCATTCTCTATCCTTGATTTAAATTCTTAAATTAAATCTTGTGCACTCATTTTGAGAATTTTGCCCTAACCCTAATTAAGGGGTTGTTATTTTGAATCTTGACCACGGATTCTAGGGCACTTATCAATCTTTAATCTCATCTGTTCATACAAAATTGTATTTTCTATAAAATACCAATTTTATCTTCATTTCGACATCTCTTATTAATCTCTTAATATCTCTTAATTTTAATTTCTAGACTTCTCCTTCTTCATGCATTCTTGCAATTTTATATTTAAATCCTTCAACACTTGCTTAGGGCTAGTCCTTAGTTTAAAATTGCCCATCAAGATCTGAGGGCACTTCATTATTTTCAGCAAACTAGAAGGTGCAATGGAAGTCAGCCATGGAGGATGAAGGATTGGGTGAGATTATTTCATTTATTTCTTTGTTATTTTTTTTGCATTTCATTGTTTACTGTGGATTGATATTAATATTGCATGTATGTTGCTAACCATCAAATCTTGTAGGAAAATCCATAGGTACATTGGTGAACCCGACGTGAATCTTACGATTTTGTAGAGAAATTTATTGGTTTTTTTGTTTGTTTTTGTTGTTTTGCAGGTTATAGCCAAGAATTCGCACAAAATCCCGTCATCTTTTTTTGAACACAGAAAAATGGGTGAATAAAATATTAAAAAATGATTATTTGATTTTTGTAGACCTTGTTTTTAGCTTTCCAAAACTTCAAACGGTTTAAAATTTCGTTAAGATTTGAGAAAGTTATGGCCATTTTAGTATTTGTTGCTTTTTAAATTTAGTTTTTAAAACCCGCGTTTTCTTTTGCCCGTAACAATTTTTTCGTGTAAAATATTAAAAAAATACTTTCTGGGTTTTGAAGGTATGAGTTTCAGATTTCCATGAATTCAAACGATTTAAAATTTTGTTAAATTTTGAGAAAGTTATGGCCATTTTAGTATTTGTTGCTTTTTAAATTTAGCTTTTAAAACCCGCGTTTTCTTTTGCCCGTAACAATTTTTTCGTGTAAAATATTAAAAAAATACTTTCTAGGTTTTGAAGGTATGAGTTTCAGATTTCCATGAATTCAAACGATTTAAAATTTCGTTAAATTTTGAGAAAGTTATCACTATTTTAATTTGCTGTTGTCATTAAATTTTTCTTTTGAGTTACTAATATCTTGTTTTCAGCATCTGACATAGCTTGGAGGGAGTCTAAAAACTGTTTTTGTAGAAACAAAAATCGAGTTTTTCTTTTTTTTAGGCATAATCAATTTGGTTTGTTTTTAAAAACTACAATTTTATTTTTATTTTTATTTTTACATTCATGAGTTAAAATGAACATGCATGCATATTCATTGGATTAAAAAGAACACAATTTTGCATGATAATTCATTGGATTAAAATAAATTTGCATCTCTTCATAGCATTGGGTTAAAAATAACTTTTAGTTAGCTCACACTACAAACGGTTAAAATGAACCGTTTGTTTGATAACACTACAAATGGTTAAAATGAACCCTTGTTTGTTGTGTTTTGTGATTTAGTTACTTTGTCACATCTTTCACATTTCAATTTGGGCTTAAAAAGAACAACATGTGAGTGTGAGTTAATATATTCATGTGCTCTTTCTTTATTTTTAAACAAAGATTGATTGAACTATGAATATGTTGGCTTGCTTTTGTTAGCCTTAGACATTGGACCTGCTTTGGTGGGAAAAAATACTCACCCTAAAGCGACTCAAATCGGTAGTGCGCTAAAGCCAAACAACGCCCAACCAGTATATAAATTTTAATGTTAATGAAAGCTTAGCATTACAGAACTTCCTGTAGACCAACAATTGACTCCCTAGTACCCTTGTGGTGCGTCAAAACCTGTAGAGTGTAACCTTTGCAGACTAGGATGATAATGCCTCTCGTGTGACCTTTTGAATGGGTGTCCGAAATAAAACCTTTGTTTTAGAGACACAAATCTTCTATTCTTTGGTGCAACAACGGTCGTTGCCAAAACACCCACACCTGCATAGTTCTTAGTAGAGATGGTCAATCTGTCATGAGAGTTTCATGGAGGTTGGAAGCTTGGTTGCCCTAAGAAGTGAGTGCACTGTAAGGGGGAGCCCGTGGGGCCAAGCTTCTGAATTCATCTGCTAAGGATATGCGGTTGGAGTAAAATCCACATGGGATCTATAAGAATGCTATCCTTGCAGCCATAGGATTTTGTAAATGTCTTATATGTGGTTGTTATTCATTTTTTACAACACCATGTGTTTGCCAACTATTTTCAGACAACTTGAACAAATGAACATCAATCCCAAAATCTGAAACAAACTTGCCAAGCTTAAACAAACTTGCAATCTGCTAATTTTTTTGTCCAAAATTATTCTTTCCGCGACACATCTACCATATTGCACCATAATTTCTTATTCTTGAGCCGTATCTGCTCTGTCAAGCCGCAATCGCCCTTTATAACGCTGCAATTGATTGTCATTCGACGCATTTTCTTGGTCAAATGCCGCATATGCCATCTTGAATAGCAACTGCTTATTCCCGAACTGCAATTGCTTTATCACACCGCATTGGCCATCTGAAACACCGCATTTGTGATTGCGTACAACACCTGCTAAAATCCTGCAACGCATTTTCCAAAATTTGAGATGCATCTGACTACTCTGCAACACATTTGCCTTCTTGCAAAGCATTTGTCTATCAATTGGAAAAATATTATTACTGTCAGAAACTCGAGGCCAAACATTTGCAAAAAAAAATTTTGACATCTTTTTTACAACAGTCTCTGTCCAAAACCAACACTTGTCCAAGTCATCCATCTTTGCCTTTTTAGTTTGAATTTAACTTACAATCCACCATCATCTTCATCATAGACAAAGTCTTAAGTCCTTAATTTTGCACACTTTGGGATAGGAAAACTTTCCTTGCTTTGTCAAACCATTGTCTCAAAAAGTAAATTGTCATTGGACCAAGTCAAAACAAATCAATCCTTAGTCATTGTCCTCTTGTGAGCTATTTCCAACTCAATAGTCTAGTGTGGAAATCTCACCTTGTCATTTTGTCATCTTGTCCTTCAAACCAGTCCTTTGACAATCCAAATCGAGACATTGGCCAAACTTTGAATGGTTATAAAACCTTTCCTAAAAATCATTTGACATAGGACACTCATTACCACTTTGCATTGTCACCTTGAATCATACATAGTCTTAGTTTTGGTCTCATTCCATCTACCATTATGTCTTCAGGCCACTATGACATGCTTGCTAGTCGAATTGAATGCCAATTTCTCAGTAATGGTCAGGCACAACTAGCTAGGGACTTCAAAACACTATACCTCCAATCCACATGCAAATTTACAACCCCTAGCCCTCCATCCATCTATCCCTCTTACGCACAACCTATAAGTCCTAGTCCTCCGTCCATTTCCCCTCCCTATCATGAATCTTTTAACACAAATCCTGCCATTCATCCACAACAAACATCCACCTATTGTCCCCACCCTAACATTTGGCTCAAAGGGCATAACATACGATCGACATATTATGGCCGGATAACTATGTAACATAGTTCAAGAAATCATGCATGTTCTACTAGTTGAGAAGGATGCATGTCATTACAGGTGTTCAACATATGTGAAACTTTTTTGAGGCCAGGCATGGAAAGGGGGAGCATGATGGTGTAGGAGCATGTGTCAAAAGAGCATTAACATGAGAAGAGTTAAAGTATAAAAACAATGCAAAGTTGATAGATGCAAAATCAATCATCAAGTGGTGTAATGCTTCGATGGATCCAGGTAATAAAGGTACATCTTTAGTTCATATATTTTTTTGGTTGATGGATGATACTGACATTGCACCATATGAGGATTGTTGTAAATTGACAAGATCGAGTGAGCTACACTCTTTCCTTAGCTCAAATGTAGGTTCATGGAGTATCCATACACGAAAGATGTCATACTTTTTTTCTTCATGTAAAATGCAAGCCTAAGATGATTACGAGTCAAAGGAGTGGGTTGAGAAATGGTTGTTAAGTTATCTTAGTCCACTTCACACGTATTTCCCTCTGACAACATTAGAACTAACACATATGGAATCATTAGTTGACTTTGACCACATATCAGATCTAATTCAACCAGGTAATATATCTACTTGCATAGTTTTTGAAATTCCTATTGTTATCTTACTTTGTAGTGTATTTGGAATGTTGAATAATTTCATCTAATTTGTTGCACAAATCAATGTAGGGCATGTTCATGCAATTATTATAGATGAAGACAACGAAGAGGGAACAAATTATTACTTTTGTCGTGGTGAGGCCAAAAATAAATTGAAGGCCCCAATTATAGATGGAGAAAACATCAAATACCCTATAGGCTCAATTGTTGTTACTGGAACGTGGCTTAGAAGGTAGCCACATAAGAGTGTTAAATTTTGGTTGTTTCAAGACTTTGACATGCATTGAAAGATTCTTCATTGCTCAAACCTTTTCGTGACATCCAATGTTTGTTTGACCAAATATGGGGGTAAAAATTTGAGCAAGACCTTGTGGAAGGTGTGTGAGTCTGACCATGAGACAATACTTGACACAATAAAGAGTAGAGCAGATCCAGATGGTTCATTAGATTAATTTGTAAGTATGCACATTAATTTGTATGATGAAAATGCTATCATCTAATGTTTATATCATGTATGTAGGTGATTGATGACGTTATCAGACTTGCAAATGTGGCACACTTTATGTTTAGAATTGTGGCAAAGGATACATAGTTAAATGGTATTTTAATTTTTCTAAAAAATATGCAAAATAAAATGTAGGATATTCTATATAGATTATTAAACTAAGTGGAAGATTAAATTGTGTTGTTTTTATAATAGGTTACAAGTTTCCAAAAGGTTGGAAAGTAATAGTTTGGTTATGTTCTATTCATGTTCTATTCATGAGAGGTTGTTGTGTGCAATAGGTATCTTGGAACTCCCAATGAAGATGTATTTCCAAGAGTGACTAAGTTGAGAGACTAGCATTCCTATCCTCAATGGAAGCATCAAAATTTAATCATTGTTATTCCTGACTTGGAACCAAATGGTGTGGATTTGTTGTCTATAAGTGCCTTCCATCTATTGTCATTTCATTTCCATTTTGGATGCTTTTTTTTTTTCTTCTTTTATTTTGCCCATTTGTAAGTAAACTACTAAAAATTGATTGGTGTATGCTTGCAAAAAATGCTGATTTATGAGCCATCCAAGAGAATCTCAGCCAAAAAAGAAATGCAACATCCTTATTTTGATGATCTTGACAAATCTCAATTCTGATTTTAAGCCATTATAAAAGTGTGTGTGAAGCTTAGTGAGGGAATTTCAAGTTATTCATTTGAATTTAAACTCATCATGAGCACCTATGATGTAGACATTATAAAAGCATCTCAAATTTCAAGTTATTCTATTCATGAGAGGTTGTTGTGTGCAATAGGTATCTTGGAACTCCCAATGAAGATGTATGGCCACGAGTGACTAAGTTGAGAGACTGACATGCCTATCCTCAATGGAAGCATCAATATTTAAGCCTTGTTGTTTCTAAACTGGAACCAAATGGTGTGGATTTGTTGTCTGTAAGTGCCCTCCATCTATTTTCATTTCATTTCCATTTAAGATGCTCTTTATTTTTCTTCTTTTACTTTGCCTATTTGTAAGTAAACTGCTAAAAATTGATTGGTCTCCTTCCAGAAAATGCTGATTTATGAGCCATCCAAGAGAATCTCAACCAAAAAATTAATGCAACATCCTTATTTTGATGATTTTGAAAAATCTCAATTCTGATTTTAAGCCATTATAAAAGTGCGTGTGAAGCTTAGCGAGAGAATTCCAATTTATTCATCTAAAGTTAACCTCATTATGAGCACCTATGATGTAGACATTATAAGAGCATCTTGAATGTATGAGTGACATTGTAAAAGATCGGTGAGAATGGAGTACCTAAGGCATCCTTGAATCGTATTTTTGGATATTATGACAAAATCTTATAAGATGAGTTTGTGTGCATGAAAATGGGGCAGATTGATTTAATATTTGATTTAAGTGGGGTGTTGGAATTCATATAGTTTTATTTTTTTCTCATGATTTTGTGTTACCACTTGATAATTTTGAGAAAACATTGTGCCTACAAGTACAAGCACTTGGGTTTCAAAATGGTGTATGAAGCATATTAGACAATTGTAGCACAAACATAAAAATTAGGACTAGCAAATAAATCTCATTTTATTGTAAACATCATATTATTAATATAGTGAGTGTAATAACCATTGATGGTTACCAATCATTTTTTTTCTTATTTTATTCTCTCCCTATTATAACTAGCACCAATTGACTAACTTAATATAAAAAATTCATTTATTAAAACAAATCAACCTAATGATTATATATCAATATCAATATAGCATACCATCTATTCACATAAAAATTTGTAATGATATTTACTCAAAATTTGAAATTTATTGCTTCCCTCAAACATTTGTAATTCATGCAGCGTAATCCCTTAATATCCCAAATTGCAAAAGGGCAGAAATATTTGATGGTCTGTTACTCGAAGATTGTATCATTTGCGAGCATTTTGTTTGAGGCATCAAGATCACGTAGGGCACCTCTACAATAACCTCTCTCAGTTTTTGTTATCTCAAAGTCGTTTTTTCGTGGTGTTCAATTTTCACTTGATAGAAAAAATGTCAATTACAAGTAGTGTAAAGTTTCAAAGTGGTGCAAATTTCGTTCTGCAACTCATGTGACCAAACAAATTATTCCAACACATCTAGATGGGTATGTTTATGCTAAGCATGGTCCTCTTTTGCACCCAAACATGCCAAATCACTCTGAGCTACGTTCAACCGACTTGATCCCTTAAGGGTCCAAAATATAAAATGACTGCTATCTTTGACAAAAAATTACTCACAAACCATGATGCTTAAAAAATCTTCATATAAGCCTGCATGATCATGATGGGCCCCTCTACAATAACCTCTCTTGGTTTTTGTTATCTCAGAGTCATTTTCCTATGGTGTCAATTGCGAGCAATGTAAAGTTACAAAGTGATGAAACTTTCGTTATGCAACTCGTGTGACCAAAAAGACTATTCCAATGCATCTATATGAGAATGTTTATGCTAGGAATGGTCCTATTTCACACCCAAACACACTGAATCACTCTGAGCTATGTTCAACTGACTCGACCCTTTAAGGGTCCAAAGTGCAAAATGACTATAATCTTTGACGAGCTATTGCTCAGAAACTGTGACACTTACGAACTCCCTGTCTGAGCCTACAGGATCATGTTGGTCCCCTCTACAATAACCTCTCTCAGTTTTTATTATCTCGGTGTTATTTTCCCATGGTGTCCAATTTTCACTTGATGAAAAAAGTGTCAAATGCAGGCAGTGTAAAGTTGAAAAGTGGTGCAACTTTCATTCTGTAACTCATGTGACCAAATAGACTATTCTAATGTGTCTATATGTGGACGTTTATGCTAGACATGGTCCTCTTTCACACCCAAACAGGCTGAATCACTCTGAGCTACGTTCAACCGACTCGATCCCTTAAGGGTCCAAAGTGCATAATGGTCGCAATCTCTAACAAGATTTTACTCAAAAACCATGAGACTGACGAACTCTTCATTTGAGCCTATAGGATTGCATTGGGCCCCTCTACAATAACCTCTCTTGATTTTTGTTATCTCAGAGTCATTTTCTTGTGGTGTCCAATTTTCACTTGATGGAAAAAGTGTCAATTGGAAGTAGTGTAAAGTTGCAAAGTGGTGCAACTTTTGTTCTACAACTTGTGTGACCAAACCGACTATTCCAATACATCCACATGAGTACGTTTATGCTATTCATGGTCCTCTTTCACACCTAAACATGTTGAATCACTCTGAGCTATGTTCAACCGACTCGATCCCTCAAGGGTCCAAAGTGTAAAATGACTTCAATATTTGACGGGCTATTACTCGAAAATCATGATGCTTACAAACTCTTCGTCTGAGCCTGTGGGATCATGTTGGGCTCCTCTACAATAAATTTTCTCGATTTTTGTTATTTAGGAGTTGTTTTCCTGTGGTGTCTAGTTTTCACTTGATGGAAAAAATGTCAAATGTAAGCAGTGTAAAGTTGCAAAGTGGTGCAAATTTCATTTTGCAACTTGTGTGACCAAAAAAACTATTCCAATGCATTCCAATAGGTACGATTATGCTAGGAATGGTCATCTTTCACACCCAAACACGCCGAATCACTCCAAGCTACGTTCAACTGACTCGATCCCTTATGATGACATGCAAAACAATCGAAAAGAGAAACATTCACACGATAGTTGAGAAGTTAATTTTCCACACCAAAAGCATATGATCATCCTCAAGTCTAGAAAGTGCAAGACATTTTTTAATTATCCTTCTTGTCATTACAACAATAAACAACCAATTGTAAATGCGTACAATGGTGGAACTTGGAAATATTTTTTTTTTCCTCAATTAACAATTTTGCTTGTGAAGCATTTTGTCATTTTTATTTGAAATAATTTTCTATGCTTGAAAATTGGGGTCTAAGAGAAACAAGTGATGCTCTCACATACATTTATTATTTGGTGTGATAAATAAAGTTTTCACCCAAGTCCATTTTTTATTTGTATTATAAATTATAAAGCTTTCTCGCAAATCCATTTCCTATACAGGAAATAATACTGCCAAAAAATGACATATACATCTTTCGACGTGTTTATATGGTGATGGATCAAGAACATAACAATTCATTTTATACTGTGAGGATTATGTTGTGAAAATGTTTAAATACTATTCAAAATAAAGGTTTGTATGATAATGTGTCAAGAAGTTAACTAATCATCATCTACTATGAATATTATGTTTTGCAAGTGTTTTGAAGATTATGTATCTTTTGCTTAATTGAGTTGTTCCAATAAAAAAATTAAATATATTGGAATCATTTTCTGAAACATCTCATGGAATACCAATTGAAAACATGTTTTTTTTCTTTTAGATAAAGCATTTGATGGAACTCTTTGAATTAAACTGAATTGAGATATATAAGAACAAGGGAGCATTAGGAAATACATTGCTCAAGGTTCTTAAATTAGCATTCTTACAAAATTTGAAAAAACATGATAAGCCCATGGTTGAAAATTTTATAGTCATCCAAGTGAGTACTAATTATATATTATATAGATCATAATTCTTCTTTATCTTTACGATCTTCTAAGTTTGGCAATGGTTTCACCAAGGTGTGAAGGGTGAACTATTCTTTATTTAGTTATGCCTATGTGGGTTCATTTTCCTTATCTCCCGTTGCAATTTTGGGTGAATTATTGCTTTCAAAGTATTGGGAATGCTTTACCTATTTTCTAGTTGGTAGTTTCCATTCTAGAAGGCTCAACTCTTGATATATATATATATTTTACTCATTCTTAATCAATTATCAAGTTAATAATCAATGCATTTATTTACAATTAATATTTTCTTTTCAATTTGTGCAATTTGTAACTCTACTAGTACTCCTAAAATATTGAATTTGTTTAGCATCAATCAATAAATATTCAAGTAGAACCATGAAGGACAACAATGATCAATGCTAGGGCTAACCAATTAATAAGTATACACATGAATAATTCAAGCATACATGTGAATAAGGGAAGTACAAGTATTCAAATACATGTAAGCTTTGAAGTATACACACGAATACATAGTATACACAAATTAATATAAAGTATATGCATGAATACAAGGTATACACATGAAAACATGTAAGTCAAAAATTATACATTAAAATACATGTAAGTCACAAAGTATACATGTAATTTTTAAAGTATACACTTGAATACATGTAACTCATATCTATTGAATCGTGGATTTATAATGAAAATATGGACACCATCGATAAATTGTTTTTGTATTAACCAAATAGCCATGTAGCCATACATCAATATATGCCGATATAAGTATAAAATACATACAAAACAACCATATAGGCTTATGAGAATTCCATATAGGCATACAATGTCAAATATATCCAATACAAAATATGTACAAAAATTCCATATAGGCATACAACAAAGGGCTCTGGAATCAAAAGTCATTGCTCTCCATACTCTTGAAACAAATTCTTGCCCTTTGCTTGTCACCCGGTGGTGATAAGTCTATCACTCATTTATTTTGAGGTCGAGGAGTGCTCTTGGTGCTCCTCCTAGGGTTTAGTTCCTAGTCAAGTTGTATTTGTTACAATAACAAGTAAAGACATTAATATATAAAAATTACATTATAAAAAATAATATATTTAAAAAAATAACCACTTAACACCACTAAACGATCATTCTCCTTGAGAGAAATATTCACGTGCCCATGTTGAAGCATGATGAAGCCCTGTAGAAACCATCCAAAGAGAAATTAAACTATGACTCAATAATGGTTTGATTTTTCACTAACTAACAACTATAACAATGAATGTAAATTAAAATTTAGTAATCTACCTCATACCTTCATGAGAGGCATCGGGGAGTCTATAGAAGATGAAACACCAAGCTCCATTGCCCTATGAACATGTGGAGGTGTATCCGCTTGCAACATCTAAAAATAAAACAACAAATTATTCAATCACAAAAGCGATAATAGTGATGCACGCCATGACTTATAATGTATGAGATAATTAACAAAATCTTGAGTACTTATTAAACTATATATTTTTGACTATCATGCTTATTATTTGCCCCATCTATAGCTTGTTCCCTAATTTTAGGCTTTTATCCATAGCAGCAAGGTGGCGAACCGTTTGATAAAATGCTTTGGTAGACATGTACGATAACTATGGTAACATAGAGAAGGTAGTGAATTGTTTAAATAAATGCCTCAAAGAAATGGGGTCTCATGGTGATGGAATGCCATTATAAACAACTATGTATGGAATTCCATCACCATGAGACCACATTTCTTTGAGGCATTTTTCAAATAGTTCATTTCCTTCTCTATGGTATTATGTTGGGATGGGGTGGATGGTATAGTGTGGTCTTGGTTATGAGATGGAGGGCGATCATAACATGAAAAGGGAAGGGTGGGGACATGAACAAGTGGAATAAAAGGTAGAAGGTTCCATGGATTGGTAAACTAAGGATGAGGATGAGGACCTTGAAAAATAATTTGGAGGGGAATTTTGGCTAAAGGGTCGGTTTCTATTCTTCAAGTAGTGAGCTGTTTGAAAAAATTCCTTAAAGAAATGTGGTTTCATGGTGATGGAATGGCATTCCATCACCATGAGACCACATTTCTTCAAGGCATTTTTTCGAACTACTCACTACCTTGATTATGATATTGCTTACTGTTATGTTTTGATATATTTTTTTCAAGCATCCATAGTTTGTTGGAAATCACCTATTTTAGGCTTTTAGCCATAGCAGCAAGGAAGTGAGTAGTTTGATAAAATGCTTTGGTAGACATGTATGCAAAATGTGGAAGCATAGAAAAGGCGATGAGCTGTTTGAAAATATTCTTCGAATAAATGTGGCCTCATGGTGATGGAATGGCATTCCATCACCATGAGACCACATTTGTTCAAGGTATTTTTTCAAACTACTCACTGCCTTGTCTGTGCTATTGCTTACTATTATGCTTTGACAGATTTTTTCCAAGCATCCATAGTTTGTTGGAAAGCACATTTTTAAGGATTTTATTCATAGCGGCAAGGAAGTTCAAGTAATTTGGTAAAATGCTTTGGTAGACATGTATGGAAAATGTGATGGAAGAAAAGGCAGTGAGCTGTTTGAAAAAATACCTCAAAGAAATGTGGTCTCATGGTGATGGAATGACATTCCATCACCATGAGATCATATTTCTTTAAAGAATTTTTTCACACTACTCATTGCCTTGTCTATGTTATTGCTTACTATTATGATTTGATAGATTTTTTCCTAGCATCCATAGTTTGTTGGAAATCACCTAATTTAGGCTTTTAGCCATAGCGGCAAGGAAGTGAGTAGATTGATTAAATGATTTGGTAGACATGAAATGTGGTAGAATAGAAAATGAAGTGTGTTGTTTGAAAAAATGTCTCAAGGAAATGTGGTCTCATGGTAATGTAATGACATTCCATCACCATGAGACCACATTTCTTTGAGGCATTTTTTCAAACTACTCACTGCCTTGTCTATGCTATTGCTTACTATTATGCTTTGATATATTTTTTCCAAGCATCCATAGTTTGTTGGAAAGCACCTTTTTTACGCTTTTAGCCATAGTGGCAAGAAAGTTCAAGTAGTTTGATAAAATGCTTTGGTAGACATGTATGGAAAATGTGTTAGCATAGAAAGGCGATGAGCTGTTTGAAAAAATGCCACTAAGAATTGTGGTCTCATGGTGATGGAATTGCATTCCATCACCATGAGACCACAGTTTTTTGAGGCATTTTTTCAAAATAGTCACTGTCTTGTCTATGCTATTGCTTACTATTGTTTTTTGATAGATTTTTTTCCAAGAATGTATAGTTTGTTGGAAAGCACATTTTTTTAGGCTTTTAGCCATCGCAACAAGGAAGTGAACTGTTTGATAAAATGATTTGGTAGACATGTATGGAAAATGTGGTAGCATAGAAAAGGAGATGAATTGTTTGAAAAAATGCCTCAAAGAAATTGGGTCTCATGGTGATGGACATCACCATGAAACCACATTTATTTGAGGCATTTTTTCAAACAACTCATTGCCTTCATGTCTATGCTATTGCTTAATATTATTCTTTCATATATTTCTTCCAAGCATCCATAGCTTAGACAAGGCAGTGGACTGTTTGAAAATATGCCTCAATAAAAAAGTGGTCTCATGGAATTCTATGACAAGCAAATATAGTTGGCAACCGCTCGTAGTTATTACTTATGCTATGTGAAGTAATTGCATCACTTCTTATGTTTACTTTCTAAACAACTATGTTGTAGTTGAAATTTTGTCATCTATCAACATCTAGTTATTAGTTATGGAATGCGAAGTAATTATTTGAGTTTGAAAGATGTGCAATGTAATGTAATCAACAATATGAATATAAACTACACAAATCTATTAAGTACAATTCATTAGTTAAAATATTTATTCTTTTATTCACGTGTAGGTTTGTCTAACTCCACATGTTCTGGGAGGTGTTCCCACGAAACCTCCAATATTAGCCTATTCAACATCCAAAATTAGATATTAGAATACCATTCATATAACAATGCTATTAACATGTAATAAATTTATAATTGTTTACTAGTTACATACCTCAACAGTAGATGTAGTGGAGTAATAAGCAAGTGTAGAGTAGGTGCATCCAATATCAACACTATGACCTTGAAATTTTATTACAATCATAAAACTAAATTAGTTAATCTTGCATTTCAAAAATAAAATTTAATAAATTAAATTCAATGAACATGCTAAAATTTACTTGAGTATCGATGCCATAAGCCTCATTCAAAATTTCAACTGCCCTCACCATCTCCGTAGTTGCAGACGTATTCTATGTAGTAGCCTCCTGAGTGTCGGTGGGGTCATATGTACAAGTCACCTTACAAACCTAACATGAATGGGGTGGAATCCTACCACTTAAAGACTCCCCTGGATGACGCTATACTATAGGAATGGCATGCTAGATGGCACTCTAGGTCAAAGAGCTTATAGCCTACAAAGTGTCTACCTTGACACTTTCCTTCATGCTGGAAGGGGTAACGATGTGCTCGTGATCTGGCCTAGCAAGAGCTTGTCTCGCTTGCCACCTAGGATCCTATTGTGTACTAGGTATATCTTGAGCCGACCCCCCACCTCTCCCCTGGAAGTCCCTCATATCAAAATAATTGGGGATTTTGTTTAGGATGAACTCATAGTAGAGTTTCTTTAGGAAATATTGTGGGACTTCTCAATTGTTGCATGGTGGGTAGTCAAAAACCATGTACCACCTGTAGACATCTAAATTTGACCACTTCCACATGGTCAAAATCGTCTACTCTATTCATCTATTTCATTAATAATGATTAAATAATTTATTTAATTATTATTTCATTTTCTGCCTAAGGTTCCTAAAGTATGTAATTGAATAATTAAATACTTTACTTTACACCTTTTCTTCTCTAAATTAAATAAATAAGATAATTTTTTTAATTTAGTCACTTAACCTTTTGATTAAAAATCAATTTTTAATTCTTCACCTTCTCTCTCCTAGTCACATCCTCCATAATCCTCATCTAATTTGGATTAAATAAATTAATCTATGATTATGACGTGCACCACTTAATCAAGATTAGTGTCACATCCTCCATAATCTCCCACTTGCTTCTAATCTCTCATTAATTATCCTAATCTTGTGTTTGCACAACCTTAATCAAGGTCATTAGCCACATTTAACATACCTTTTTTGGTCAACCTTTCCACTTGCCTTTCTTGGCCTTGACTTCTTTTCCCATGTGAATTTTTAATTCACATTTATTCACCCAAAGCTCCTCCCCCATGTGAATTTTTAATTTACTTTTATTTCTCCAAGGAATCTTCTCTTCCCCATGCAAGTTCTAGAATCTTTGACTTGTCACATCAAGTCACATGTGGGTGAATCCTACCTTTTTAAGGACATTGTTTTATCCAAGGTGCTTTCCACCTCTCCTTTTGGAACCTTGTTTTATCCACAAGATTCCCCAATCATGTGAATTTTTAATTCAATTTTATTCACACAAAATTCTCCTCTTCCCCATGTGATCATTGAGAGGTCACATAATCCTTTTTCCAAGGTACTTGTCCTTCATCCACATCATGTACCTTCCTTCCACCTCACTTACACATCATCTCATCCTTGGCCATTTCACATTCCACATGTCAAGATGTGAGGGCTTGTGAGTCCTCAACTCACCATAGCCCTCCATCTTGACCTTGTTGGTTATATCTCAACTGTTGAATTCTCTAGAGAATTCAAATCCCTCTATAAATACCCCCTCCTTCCTCTCATTTTGAATTTTTTTTTTTTTGCTACCAAATTTTTGCAAATTTTTCATTTGTAGCATTTTAGCCATTTGAAAGCATTCTTCATCAATACACCAAGTCATTTAGCCACTAACATTTTATCACATTTTGCATCTTGAATCTATTCACCTCCATAGCCATCCAATGAGCACACAAACTCTCAAAAATCAAGGGCCAACCAAGGAAATCTGCAACACAAAAGTATAACAATTTATCTTCTTGTTTTGTTTATCTTTTTTGCATAGATATTCCTTAGGCTAATCTTGAGGTGTATTTCTTGTGTTTTTCCTTTTAATGCATTATTAGTTAGTTTTGCATCTTAGAATAGGGTAGAACATTTTAGGGATCACATTTTTGGCACGCTCGGTGGGACCCACCAACGGGTCTCTTTATTTCACGTTTTTTGTTGTTAAAGTTGTTTGCAGGTCCAGGTCGCAGAGGGGCGAACTTGCCCTCCCGTGTGCTGTAGAGGGGCAGATTTTCCCTCTTGTTCCAATTTTTTTGACAATTTTTCTGTAAAGGGGCGGATTTGCCCTGCGGTTTCAACTTTTTCTGACTATTTTTCTGTAGAGGGGCGGATTTGCCCTACTGTTTCAAATTTTTCTGTAGAGGGGCGAATTTGCCCTGCTGTTTCAACTTTTTTTGACTATTTTTTTGCAGAGGGGCAGATTTTCCCTGCCGTTTCAACTTTTTCTAACTTTTTTTCTGTAGAGGGGCGGATTTGCCCTACTGTTTTAACTTTTCTGACTATTTTTCTGCAGATGGGCGAATTTGCCCTGCTGTTTCAACTTTTTCTGACTGTTTACTACAGAGTGGCAAATTTGCCCTGCTATTTCAACTTTTTTTGACTGTTTTTTCTGCAGAGGGGCGGATTTGCCTTGTTGTTTCAACTTTTTCTGACTTTTTACTGTAGAGGGGCAGACCTGCCCTGTTGTTCCAACATTTTTCACTGCAGAGGGGTGGACTCGCCCTACTGTTCCAAAAATTTTCACTGCAGAGGGGCAGATTTGCCCTAAACAACACATTTTGGAAGGTAAAAAACATGCATTTTAGCTTCATTTTTGGCTCAGTTTTTTATTGTTTTGAAGTTCTAACCCCCTAACCTTGCTTGTTTGTGGGTGAATTTGGATTTATTACTAATACTTTGCAAAAAATTTATGGTAATTCACAAAGGACAGAGGGTAAAACAACTAACATTTGTTTGCAGGACCGTTAATTTACTTAGATTTTAAGAATCTTTTATTGCTGTTTTCATTTAGGCACATAGTTTAATTAGGAAGAAATAATACTCACTTTGTGGTGTGCCTATTTTTTGTTACCCAAAGGGGGCATTAATTTGTTTTAACCTTCCCCTTGCACTTTGTGTGAACTTGGGGAGTAGTTGGAAATGATTAGTGCCTTCTTTTTAGAGGGACTTGCTTGGGGATTTCATCACCCCAAGGGACGATCCCAACCATGCATATCGACGGGGTATAAAAAAGGGGGAGAGCTAAAATTGTAGCCCAATCCAGTCACGTTGTGTCTGGAGGAGCGTCGAAGCTAGGGTGATACCTAGATAGACTTGAAGAGTTGGTTCGAGCCCTTTCAGTATCTCACTGGGGTTCCCGACTCACGCTTGTGACGAGCTGGTTTTCACGGTCTGTGCCTCACGTATCGAGAGTATATCAAGGACTCCTTAGAAACCTTGTGCATCCTAGATTAAGACCTTTGTTGGCCATACCCCTTAACACTAATAATAGGATTGTGCTTGCTTAAAGTGTATTTTTGTGAGAAACCAGTAAATCTTGATAAGTCAACCTCATTGTGTCATTTCAAGTCCTTGCCATAATCTTTCTCATCCAAACCAAGTTCCTATTTTTCTGCAGAGGGGCAGATTTTCCCCCTTGGTCCATTGTTTTTCTGGAAAGGGGCGAATTTCCCCCCCCGGTCCACTATTTTTCTGCAGAGGGGCGGATTTTCCCCCTGGTTCACTATTTTTCTGTAGAGGGGCAGATTTGCCCCCCTGATTCACTATTTTGAATGCAAAAGGGCGAATACGCCCTCCTGAACAAACAATTTCACCCCGTTTGACCATTCCAAGCCTCCGTTTAACCACCCCAAGTCTCCGTTTGACCATCCCAAACATCCATTTAACCCTTCGAAACATCTGTTTGACCATTTCAAGCCTCCATTTAACTTTTGTAAGCTATCATTTCACATTCACATTGTTCATTTCACAATTTGGGGAACCCGTTCTACCATCTTACCATGTGACCTAAACATTTTCACTTTCCAAAAAGATCACTTTGATAACACCCCTATCATATAAAAAACCATCAAGACACCTTTCATTTGCATTCATCATCATCTTTCAACACAAAATCCCTTAAACCTTATTTTAGAAGTCATTACCTGAATTGACCAAGGCATTAAGTTTGATCGTTATCCTACATATCAATCATTATCTTCAACCTAATCAATCTGCTTCTATCATGAGGCGGATTTGTGTGGAAAGTCATCATCATTGGCCCAAATCAATCCCCTTCCATCTCAAGGTGGATTTGGTGCCGTGATAATTGGTTTAGCCCATTTAATCCGATCAACCAATGTGTTAAGTCACCTAGGGTGATCTCCGAATTGGCTTTAGAATCCCTTCCATCAACCAATCCTAATTCATCATCCAATCCAAAACAAAATTATCCTATCATATCCTCTGACCCAATCTCCATCTAAGCTCCAATCCAATTCTAATTTAAATGTTAATCCCATCATCCTAATCAGAGGTTTCATTCAATCCCCATAATTGTTTCCAATCCATCCCAGTTCTCTATCCATCATCTATTCTTTCCTACTAATCTGTATCCATCATGAATCCTTATCCCCCTCTCACACGACCAATAATAGTAGTCAAGGGGAATCCTAACTACGTTGATGATGATAACAAAAATCTTTTTGATCACAAAGATTGTTATATAGATCCCTTTGATGCTATCATTGCTAGCAAGCTCTCTCCAACCGCCTCCAAAAATCCAACCACTCCTTCAAACTATCCCACCATTCCTTCATCCACATCTACTAATAGTCCTTATGCTACCCTTGACAAGGGATATCCAACATCCTCACCATCTACATATTCATCATGCGCCCCCTCTTAACCTCTATCCTATCCAACATCCTCACCATCTACATATTCATCATGTCCCCCCTCTCAACCTCTATCCTATCCAACATCCACATCCTCTTATCCTCATCATCATCAACAATCCCAATATCTTTACTTTAATCACCCATCCCAATCTTCCCATCCTAATCCAACACTCACACATTCCTATCACAATCCCCCATCCCAATACTCCTCTTATCTTAATCCACTATCCCTATCCTTCTATGCCAACTCACCATACATGTCTTCCTATGGTAGTCCACCACCTTAATCTTTCTATTCTAATCCATTATCCACACCTTCCTATCACAATCCCCCATCCCAATAACCTTACATTAATTCCACATCTCCCCATTCTAATCCTTCATCCACATATTCCTACTATCACTCACCATCCCAATCTTCCCAATCTTCCCAATCTAATCCAACATCTGCATCCTCCTACATCACTCCCCCTTTCACTGCATTATATCTTAATCCTCCATCTAAACATAACTCACGTAGTCCTCCATCTAGTCCCATCCACTGATCTAATCATAATCCTCCATCTCCTCCTAGTTCTACATCTAATCTTCATCCACCCATCCACTCATCTAATCCTCCAATATTTAACCCTAATCCTCCACCTCCTCCTAGTTCTCCATCCATTCCCATCCCCTCATCTAACCCTAATCCACCAGTTCCTAATCCTAATCCTCCATCTCCTCCTAGTCCTCCATCCAATCCCATCCAGTCATCTAATCATAATCCTCCATCTCCTCCTAGTTCTACATCTAATCCTCATCCACCCATCCACTCATCTAATCCTCCAATCACTAACCCTAATCCTCCATCTCCTCCTAGTCCTCCATATATTTCCATCCCCTCATCTAACCCTAACCCACCAATTCCTAATCCTAATCCTCCATCTCCTCCTAGTCCTCCATCCAATCCCATCCCCATTTCTAATTCTAATCCACCAATCCCTAATCTTAGTCCTCCATCCATCCCTAATCCTCCATCCATTCCCATCACTCTACCTAATCCTACATCCCTTCCAAATGTTGCCCAAGGACTCATGACATAAGAGACACCATGCCCTCCCACTCTATCATGTACTATCACTAGTGATGAGGCCCTCCTCCATCCTACACCTATCCCTCCCATCACCATTCTTGACACCATCCAAACGGTTGAGCTGATCAAACCCATCAAATCCATTAAATCCCCATCTTCTACTACTAGATCAACCCAGTCCATTGAAGACATCCAATCCCCTCCTCCCAGTCCTAATATTCACAAACTTCAATCCCATGACCTTCATGAATCCTCCATCCTCCTATCTCCCCCAATTGAGGAGTCCCTCCAACACTCTTCCATAATCATACATCCCACACAAGATGAGTCATGCCAAGGGATTGATCCAAATCATACCAGCATATCCCCTCCTCCAAATCAAGATCCTTCCATCCCATCTACTCCATCTCCAGAACATAGTCTTCCATCCATTTCATCTCATGATCCATATCCTCAACCAAGTCATGATCCTGTCCTCCCATCCATCCCGACCGTGGGGCAGATATGCCCTATGCCGGGGCGGATCTGCCCTCCTGCAGTGGGGAAAATCCGCCCCTCTGCAGGCCTCCGACACGTTTCTTCCTTTTTCTTCCTAGGGCCGCCATTTGCAAACTGTTTGTTTGTTTGAGTTCGTTCAAAAAGAAAACTTGCCTATTTTTTTGCACTCTTTCCAACCATACCCTCTGTTTCTTCCTATCGAGAGGTCACCCGGGACCCCTCTCTTTTCCCCTGTCACCCTTTCGAGGGGGCATACCCTTCCTATATATCTATTTTCCCTGCCATAGTCATTCCTTTGCAGGATTGGGGCATCTTCATCCATTCCCTGCTAATTGGGCAACTCAGGTCCTCCTCCCCATGCTTGGACATCATTTTCTGGTTACTTCCTCTATCGAATCATCTATAGTTTCTTTTTCTTCGAAACACTGTTATACTAACAGTACTTCGAAGAGGGGAAAAATGTAGACATCTAAATTTGACCACTTCCACATGGTCAAAATCGTCTACTCCTCATCTATTTCATTAATAATGATTAAACAATTTATTTAATCATTATTTCATTTTCTGCCTAAGATTCCTAAAGTATGTAATTGAATAATTAAATACTTTACCTTACACCTTTTCTTCTCTAAATTAAATAAATAAGACAATTTATTTAATTTAGTCACTTAACCTTTTGATTAAAAATCAATTTTTAATTCCACCTCTTCTCTCCTCGTCACATCCTCCATAATCCTCATCTAATCTAGATTAAATAAATTAATCTTCTGCTTGTTGGATCAAAAAATGATTTATGGGTTTTGTTTTTAGCGTCAAAATATCTTTGGGTTTTTGTTTTTATCTACAAAAAGCGAGTAGATTTTTTAGAAATCAAATCTAAAATATTTTTTTTTTGCTAAAAAATCCGTTTTCTGTAGGCTAAATTTAGTTTTTTTGAAAAATTCATAACTTTTGGCCACAATGTCTGTTTTTGGCAAACGAGATATCGACGGAAAGCTAGTTTTGAGCACTTCATAGTAGTGTAGACCATTTTTTCAGATTTTGTCATCTACAAAAAATTGAGGTTATTTTCATCATGGAGGCAGATGTGAACATTCATCAATGCATGCACTATTTCCTTTTTTGTGTGCATTAAGTTTGCATTTTTCTCTACATTTCATTTTAGTTCCAGATCATTTCTTAATCGAGTGTTGCGTCATATATTCCAGAGTTGTGCCAATTTGCAAGTTTTCCAATGTTCTTTGGCATCGGGTTTGCTGTTGCTTTTCATGATTCTGACTTGAGTCCTTGACTGACTCTAATATGGTCTCTAGCAAACAAAAGTATCTTTCCTTGCTTCTTGAATTGAGGATTCCACTATTACTCCATAGTGTACTTCTAGTGCTTCTCTTGCAACAGGTTATCTCATTATGAGGGGCATTGAATGGTCTCTCTTGTCATCCTTTGTGTGGATGGAGATTGATTAGATTTGTGATTGATATCATTATTGTTTTGCATTTCATATCTTTTTTGTAGAGGAGTTTTGTCCCACTGGGTTTTCTCCTTTTCTCCATTTGTAAGAGTGCATTTTTATATGTACATGGGTACCTAACATGTCCTAGTAGCCGAGACCCATAATTGCATATTTACATCATTTGCACAATAATTTCCTTCTTAAGTTTCACTTATGGGGGGTGTTGGTGTAATTAATTATTTAATTACACTTACATAAGTTTACTTAAGAATAATATTTAATTAATTTCTAGGTTGCATTTACTAGGAAATTAATTATAATGGGGCCATCCCCTTCACATGTATTTAGGATAAAATATTCCTTCTAGAAGATGAGTTGTCTTTTCTAGAAGCCTTATCCTATCTTCACATTATCCTAGGTAGTTATTTAGTTGTCACATGCCATAAGATTATGAAACATGTCAACATGATATTAACTACTACATTTCAACCTTGCCTATATAAGAAATGCTTCATATGTACTTTTTCATATATTCAATTTGACATTCTTGCATCTTAATGATAGCATAATATTTTTGCAATTTCTCTCTTGTGGAAGTTATTTTGTCTTGCAGGTGATTTTGGGGTGTTTGAGGAGTTCACCATTAATTCCTACATGGTATCAGAGCATGGTTGATTCTAACACTCATCAATCTATTTTTTATTGTTTTCAATTACCCCCATTAAATTTTGTTGATTACCAGGAGGATTTTGGGGAATTGGTGGAGGAGATTGTTGTTGTGGTTGAGGATTTTGTTCATGTTCTTGTTGCTCTAGTTGTTGAGTATTTTTAGGAGGGTTTTCAAGAGGGTTTTTAGGATCATTATCATTTCCTACAAATTAGACAAATGAATATAAAAAACAACCTAAAACTAATAAATTCACAATAAAGAAAACAATCCTTACTTATTCACCCTCCCCGTCGACGTGGTAGCATTTTGGTGATGAAATTGCAATAAATTGATGATTAAAATGCAAAATAACCTCCTTCCAAAATGTGAGCGCGCAAGAAAAAAAGTTTTTGGACCTGAGTAGCAAAAACAACAGTCACAATAAAAATGAATTCAATATGTTTTTTTTGTTTTAATAACCTATAACATGCTCGTGTTATAATGCGACCACGTTATATGATCGATGTGGCTAAGCCTTAGGATTAGTCACACTAAGCCATAACGCGAGTTAATTATAACACGCTCGCATTATAGTGTATCCAATTTTTTTTAATAATTTTGGCCATAATTTGGCCTCCCATCTTTTTGCACCTACCAGAATATAAAGTTTTATATTGAATCAAATTAAATGATATTTGATATTATGATTAACCAGACCAATTATGATGTTCTAAAAGAACAAAACCATACTTGTTATAACAACGTATTGTAAGTATAAAGGTGTTGTCATTGATGTCAATAGGATGTCAAGATGTTGGTGTTGTCATTGATGTCAACTATGTGTTGAGGAAAATTGTTGAATGATGAAGATGTTGAGGATATTGAAAAATTTGTGAAAAAGAGGAAAACAGTTTGTTGCATGTTGTGCACATGTATAGTTGAGATATTGAGGAAGTGTTATGAGTACATGGAGATATCTTTGTGTTGTAGTGTTTGGAGATGTGTTGGAATGAAGTAATGTGTTGAGATGATGTCTCTGGTACTTGGTTTCCAAGTTCTTTTGAGAAAATTTGATAAATAGAGAAAAAAGTGTTGTGCAAGTGTTCAGAACGTGCTTTGGGATGTGCTCCATGTTTCTTTTGTGTTGATGCTATGCCTATGTGGATCTAATATGTTTTTCTAGGTTTTTAGTAGTTACTATATTCAGAATTTAGGTTTTTGGATTGTTGTGCAGAGTGATATATTCACCAGTGAGTGAACTAGTTTTTGAGTCATGTTTTTTGTGGTTTGGGAGAAATGTATTTTCTCTGCATTTCTCCATAGTTTAGATTCAGGTTGGGCAAATCTAGGAAGTTTCTTATAATGTTCATATATTTTAGTATTCAATGTTTCACTTGATTTGGTATAATACAATGTATGGTTTATGTGTTGGTGTATACATAAGGTTATTCTAATGTTCTAGATTGAAGTATTTCTATGACACAAGTTTGGATGAAGTCTTTGTTGGATCTCAAGTGGTTCATGGATTATTCTACATTGTGTTCAGGAGAATGTTGTTGTCTGAAAGTTCTAAATATATTTTAGGAAGTGTGTACTTAATATTTTATGGTTTTTAACATGAGTATTGGCCGACTTGGTGTTAACACTACATATGAAGCTTGTAGAAGCATATTGAGGTGTGTTAGGATTAATTTGGGTCCTAATTAAGGATTTATATAGGTTGCCTTCATTCTTATCCACCACGGGAATGCCTAGGTGCTGACCTAATTTGAAATTTTAAATATAACAAACATTTTTCGAAATTGAAGAAGGTTTTCAAGGCCGAGGATGATATAAATAAGAGTGGTGTTGATGGATGTTGCAAGAGAGAAGAAATATAGATGCAAGTGATGAATGTGATGCAAATTGCAGAGGTATAAACATGATTTTGAGCAAAGTAGAGAGAAATTTAAGGCGTTAGATTCCTGAATGCTGTGAGTTGAAGGTGTCCATAATATTTCAAGAAAGGTTGTGAAAGTGTGGGAGCATTTGTGGTGGATTCCTTGTTGTATAGAGAAGTTGTTCTCTTTGTAAAATTTCTCTTCTATCTTCTTTGTGTAATGTCGTAAAATTGCACCCCTTGCAATTTCACATATATTTTGGTATCCACTTTAGTGTCTACTCCATTAGCACTTGTGTGGGATCATTTTAACCCCATCGTTAGCCTTTTCCCCTCTCATGATGCTTATGACCCCTTTTTAGTAGCTACCTTCGCGTGTCAACCTTGTGTCAAACCTTGCATTTTTCTTGCTCTTGTCATTTTGTAGCATGATGTGTCTAGACACTAGTGTGCCACTCAGATGTCCGCGCACCACACTAGCATCCTATGAAATTTCAGTGATCAAGCAATCATTTTTGAGCATGTTTTCCACTTGTCAACTCCTTTTGTCAATGGTAATGGCTTAAGATGCCTTGTAACGGCTTGAGAAGCTTATTTTCCCTCCCCTTCTCTCTTTAAATGCTATCTTTTTAATATATTTGGCCTTTTGGATCTCTCTAGGTTTGGATCTAGCCTTTTCCTCTTCTCTTTGTCTTGCTATCTCACTTGCACAACTCTCTACAACTCTCTATAGCACTCTCAAGCTCTCTTGGAAACACTCTTTGCAACTCTCTAAGCTCTCATAGATCTACCTCTCTCCTTGGATTCCTTAAGCCTTGTAGGTGATATCTATCTTGTGCCTGGTATCTTTGAGAATCTTGGGATTTCTTACATCCCCTATCAATTACATCTCTATCTCATGACACAAGTTTTCCTCCTTGAGTGGGGATTTCTTTTATCACTTCATATTTACTTACTTTGTTCACTTTCTCTATCTACTTGGCTATCTATGAAGGTGGGAACATCAAAATGGGGGTTTGACTAAGGCAAAACCCTATACAACCCCAATATTTTCTCCTAATATTATGTATGCAGGCATCAAAGATATTCATGTGCTAGAGGCTTCATTACTTAGGTTGCTATGAGTAGTTTCTATCTCTTATTGTCTCACTTTATCATTCACTCTCTTTCAGTTCTATTATACTTTGTTACTCTCCTGCATTTTGTAAGTTCTTAGCAATATGATTTTTAGTGGTCATTTAATTTTTTTCTATGATAAACTTGGTTTTTGGTCTGTACGAGATGCTAGCATGCCTCTGGGACTACAACACACCATACAATGTCCTAGATCGAAAACTTGCTAGTTTGTCTAGAAAATCTCTGTGACCTACTCTTTCTGATTCTAAAACCCTTTCTTTGTTGCTTGAGGTAGTTTAGGTCTGTTCACCCCTTGGGATTCTCTTTAGAATAAAGAGACTCATGAGTAGAAAATCCCCCTTCTCTACATTTTGGTGAACCCGACGTGAACACCCCTTATATATATATATATATATAAAAGAACAAATCAAAGATTTATTCTTCAATTTTATTTTTTTCGTAGCATTACCCTAAACCCTATTCCATGCCATCAATAGCGATATACGTCGGCCTTCAACTGACTTTCTTATATCTCTATTTTAAAATATACATTATATCTTTCTTACTTCTATCTCTTTCCAAATTTGTTAACAAACTTCAAGAAGTTCTTTTAAAAGTATTTGAAAGTGAGTTCTTTGCTCCTTTCTTATTGTTCTTTGTGGATCCCTCTCCTAAAATTATTTCTAAGGATATTGTTGGAGTTGATAAAAAATAACCCACAAAACCCACTGAACACCAGCAAGCAAATAACCTGTCACATCAAGAGGAAATACTGTAGCACAAAGGAGGTGCTCTAAAAATCCTTAAGCAAAAATATGCATAATAGAATGAATAATATACAATGAGATCAATCCTTATAAAAGGAGATCGAGAAACCCTAAATAAACCCTAAAGGAATGCATTTAATAATTAGAATAATTATTAAATGCCTACAAAATTCATTATTAGTTTATCTTAAGAGGAATAAAAGGTGACTTAATTAAATAATTAAGTAAAAACAACCTTTTACTCTAACAGATATTTTGGTGCAAGAGGATGAAATCATTGATGCTTTTCTTAATGTTACTCTACCTTCTCTTCATTCCAATGCACTCTCTTCTAGAGATGATGTGTTAGTGAATGATGAATCTCCTCTTCATTCCAATACACTCTCTTCTAGAGATGATGCATTAGCGAATGATGAATCCTCCCACATCAGATCATCTAGGGATAGATGTTGAGCATATTTCTTCAAGTCATTCCTCTATGAGTTGTAAGGAATTTTTAAGTATCATCTATCTCTCTGTCACCCCTAAAATGCCTAAGAGACCGGTCATTTATCTGACTTCAACTAGTGCTTCTCCTAAAAAGATTTGTTCTATTAACGGTGTTCCATTTAATAGTGATTCTCTTGATCTTTCTAAGGTTCCCTTTTATAGAGTGATAGCCCATACTTATAATATTAGAAAGAATATAAAAACTATTAATCAACCTACTTCTCTACCACCTTCTCAACCAAGCCTTCCGCTAACACCTAAACCTGTAACTAAAGCACTTGGAGATTATGATATTTTCGAGAAACTTCGTGTTACTCTGGCTAAGATATCACTTTGGGATTTTCTCCAGACCACTTTGGTTTACCAAGGTATGCTTCAGGAAGCCTTGCAGAAGATCTTGTTGCCTACCTCCACTAGGCCAAAAAATGTTAATGCATTTATGGCTCATATTCATGTGGATTCACCGAATATTATGTTCTATCCACAAGAACTCCCACCTCCGAAAGTACAGAAGCAAGAAGACCTTCTAATGATTATAGTCAATATTAACAATATCGGTATTGGACATACTCTTATTGACACCGATTCGACACTCAATGTATGTAGCATTGATCTATTGCCTAAGATTAATATTGACTCATCTTCTCTTACGACTTCTTCTCTTGTTGTTTGTGGGTTTGATAATGTTGCTCAACATCCTTTAGACATGATAGTATTTCCTTTAAGGTTGGGACCCGTTACTATACGCACCCTCATATATGTTATGTGAGAAAAGTTACCATATAACCTTCTTCTCGATAGACCATGAATTCATGCTATGGGTCCAATCCCTTCTACCTTATATAAATCTATTAAGTTCATATGTAAGAATCGAGTAGTCATAGTCAGGGTTGACTCTGGTGTTGTATACTTATGTGAGATGGTAGTTGCTGGTCAGCCTTTTGTTGCACCTACTCTTTAAAAAATTATCCCCTCAATGTCTTCCAATGTGTCGATGTCAACTTTAGCAACACCCATTACAAAGGATACTCTTGAGACAAATGTCCATAAAGAAGATCCTTCTAAAGCAAGAAATCATAATTCTACTCCTCAAGAGAATGCATGTCTTGGTGATGATTGGGAGTCCTTGGATTGCTTTGAATTATTCATTAGAGAATAGAAAGTGAATCCTATTCATATTGAACTTCCGATAACATCATCCGAACCTTCCATCAAAGATGGTTATTCTTCCATATCACAGGATAATGTGAACATAAATTGTAATGTTCTTAATGTTGATCCTCCTCCTTTTGAGGAAGGTGATCACATTGTTGGAATATGGCTAAGGATTTTGGATTGTAAGTGTTGTCATTGATGGAAACCCAAGTCATGCAACTCAAGTCTTGCATCTGAATGAGCAACACTATTTTGGCTCCTACCGACAAAATAGAGTAAAGAACAGAGGATCTAGTTAAAAGCATAAAATTTGATCTAGTCATCCCACTAGATAGATATTTTGTGTTATGGATCTTTAAGGAAGGTCTATAGAGGCTTGCAATATCTTAGTTTTGATGCACACTCACTGGTAAGCGATCTAGAAGGTACGGTGCACTAATTTGTTAATTATCTATGCTAGAACGCCAACCTAGAAAAAATTGAATTCGCGGATGTATAAGATGGAATTAATTATAAGTCTTAATGTTGGATTAAGTTTTATTTGGGTCCTCTCTTTGTCTTAACCAGCTTTGGAGGATGCGCATAAATATTTTATGGTGGATCTGGTCGACAAGTTAAAATATCTTAATATCTTATGAAGCCAACTGTTGGATGAATTAGTCCTTGATTGCAGATATATATAAGTTTATTTTTATCATTTAAGTATGCATGCATGGTGTTCAAATATTAAGAAGTATGAATTGGGAGTCCTAGCAGAGCCGTAATGCGAATTTGATCATAAGTGATGTGAAGAGCAGTAAAGAGAAGAACAGGGCAGAGCAAAGTGGAAAGTCAGAAGCAGATCCAGAATAAGATTCATGAGACTCACCAAAACTGTTACCTGGCATGGTTAGATGCTATCATCTTAGTTCACCCTTCAAATTGTTTTAATCTAAATTTTGTAGGCAATAATCCTTTCTCTTTTGAGCAGTGAGCTCTAGGCAGTGTGCCTAAATGCAAGTGCATTCCTTTTGCAAACACTATATTTTGAGTACTCAAATTATGGATTAATCTCCACCATGGTTTTTCCCCTAATAGGGTTTCCACACAAAAAAATTGTGTGTCATGATGTTATGGATGTTTACTTTCAATTCATACATCTTTTCCTTAATGCAATGACGAAATGGTTTTATGTTTTAAATGCATGAAGTTTTAATATTGTTGAACACTGATTCACCCCCCCTCTCAGTGTTCCCTTGAGTCCAACAATTGGTATCAGAGCTAGTTCCTCTGGAGAAGTTTTGCATCTTGAGGTGGATCTTGGAATGTGATGGACTTTGGTATTCTTCAACAACAACTTATGGTAGCTCTTGATGACCTTGATCAGTCTAAAGCAGAAGTTCAAGAATTGAAAGAAAATCTTAGAGATGCTGAAAAATTCATTCAGTCATTAAAGGATCAGATAGTTAAATCCAGGGTGAAGAGGAAAGATCTCTGTGATTAGATACAATGGAAGGAGAATGAAGATATGGATGATGCTCACCTAAATCAAACCTTGAAGGAGATTACCAAAGAATGTGAAAAGCTCACCAGAGACAATACCAACCTAAAACATGAGATGGAATCTATGATGATGAAGATGACTAAAGAGATAGAGGAAAGGAAGAAAAGTGAGGAAAATATTGCTCAGACTATGAAAGAGAAATCTGATGAATGCAATAGAATGAGTGGAGAATTCACTCAGTTGGAAAGTGAATTGCAAAGAGCCAGAAATGATGAAGAAGAACTTGGTAAGAAAATTAATACTCTTATGAATGATCTTGTCATTGCAAATGAATTCAAAGATAAGTTTATGATCAGTTTAAAAAAGCTTGATGAGCTAACTCAAGGACAAAAGAGTGGAAATGATAAGAGAGGTCTTGGATATGAAAAGGGAGAAAGCTCCAGATCAGGACAAAATAATTTTAGATAGAACATAAATGGAAGGTATCCGGTAAGACAACCTAATGCACAAAAATTTAATGGATATTGTTTTGCCTGTAATAAGTTCAGTCATATGGTTGCTCAGTGTAGAAGTAATTTGAGGTCAAAAGATTCATCATTCTCTGGTCAGTGTTTCAATTGCAAAAAACATGGTCATAAGTCAATTGAATGCAAAAGTATGTCAAGTCACTCTATTATTAAAAGAAATGTTGAATGTTATACATGTGGGAAGTTAGGGCATATTGCTAATCAATGCAGATTGAGAAGAAACCAATGGAATGGATAAAGAAACATTTTGTGCTATAACTGCAACAAGTATGGTCATATTGCTAGATTATGTAGAAACAAGAACATAGACATAAGAGGTCTGGTATACAGAGAGAGGAATACAAAGAAAAATAATAAGGGAAAATAAAATATAACTACAGATGACATCAGAGATCAGATGAAGAAGACATGGGTAAAGAAAAATGATTCTGATGCTAGAAATAGTTCCATACCAGAACCTGTTTCTGATAATTGAATTGAGGCCACTAGCCTAGGGGGAGTTTTACAAGAAAATATTTCCTCCCTTATCTAGAGATGGTATCAGAATGGAGAAAATTGTCATGAAGGTGCACTCATAGTGTACAAATTTTTTGGATGATCTTAGCAAAGGAAATTCAACAAATTTGTTGGTCCGTAGAAGATTTTTCTGTTGTTGTTTGAGAAAACAGAGTCTCCAAGAAACTTAGGGCAATTGCATTTATTGCACATGTGTAGAAAATATAAGTCAAGTCTGAGCCATCATTTGTCACTTTGCATTATCAAAGAGAAAAAGGAGAGCTCTCGACAAGTGGATTTCAAAGCAGTAAAATCAAATTCATCGGCAAATCTCGAAACTTATCAGGTATTTTCTCGAATTCTTCATATAATTCGGTGTGTAGTTGTGAACCCTAAAACATGAAAAATAAAACGGAGAAAATTAAAGGTTCGATCACATTGGATGAATACAATAGTGCAAAGATCAGATGTATGAGAAATTTAGTGCTTCCTGATGAATTAAAATGATTGAGCGGAGCCAAGCATGGAAATTTGGATATGTATAGTGAGTTTCCTTACCTTGAGAATGCAAAATAATCAAGAATCCCATTATGAAGTACATTGCACATGACATAACCTATAAAATATTCTACTGAAATCGGGAAGGGGCTACATCGGTTGGTGCAGTAAACATTGCTCATAAAATTATAATTGAAGGTGATGATTTTGACCTATGCGGATTTTTAAAAGATCAGATGATGGAGAATGTTCAACTGAAAAAGGAGTCAAGATATCCATTCAAGTTTGGAACTCTAATTATATGTCTGGTTATGTAATTTCTAAATTCATTTCCAAAAATTGACAATGTAGCATGGACATCAGATAAACTGGTATGCACCCAAATTTACTCTTATTCTAAGACTATGTCTGATTGGGATTCAAAATTTGAAAGTTTCTGTAAGAATGTGCTTGTGAAATGTGGATCATTCATTACTTCCCCTTTGGTAAGGACAATGGAAGTTGGTTCCTCTTTCGATAGCACTGATAGAGGACAAAAAAGAGGACATGAGATTATTGAATACAACCCTCTGAGAAGCAAAGTTCCCAAGATTGAAGGAAAAGGGAAAGAAAAGGAAATTGTGGACATTCTGGATGAAGAATCTGACGAAGAACCTGATAATCCATTGGAAAATGATTTCGGTATTGAGAAAGGTAGTGGGGAAGAAGAAGATCTATCAAAAGAAAAACTACAGTAACTTATCCAAAGTGCAGGTGGTATGGAAAAAGTTGCAAGGTTATGGTCAGTCAGACCATCTTACGATCAAGACTTAATTCTGGAAGTTCTAAATGCTCATATTCAGCATTTTAAGATAAGATTGGAAATTTTAAGGATATTTTACCTGAAGAAATGATTGAGTGTAGCAAAGAATCAATGGGCTCTGAAGATAAAGGCAAAGAAGAAGGTGATATTATATCTCACCTGAAGGAACATTTTAGACTATCCCTTGCCAAGCTTAAGAAGAAAATGAATGAGTTGAGGAAGTGCATCAATTCAGCCATAGGAATCTACAACTATTGTGTCCGCTGGCCCAATGTAGTCAACAATTACAAGGAGAAGTTGGATCAGATTGAGACATAACTGAACGACATTGGCAAAAACTTTGACATGTCTCAGGATCCAGATGGCATTATCAGAAGAAGAATTTGAGAGTTGCAAACAACTCAAATAAAAATTAAACTGTCCAAGAATGTTCTTGTGGACACCTTTTGGAAGGTAAAAGACTTAGTTGAGTACAGGCTAGAATAGTTGGTGGAAATTCTGAAAAATGGTGAAAATTTGGAAGAAGCAATCACAATTCCTAAATCTCTCATTGAGATTATCAACAAGGCTTCCAAGAATAATAGATTGATTATCAACATTGGAATTGCAATTGATGGTTGGGAGAAGTTTCTTCTGGAAGTGAAGAAAACAACAAGATAATCTTCTAAAGATAGCAAGAAATTGTTTCCAAGTTTTTGCAATTTTGTTTAAAGGAGAAGAACTATAAGCATATATATGCTAAATTTCTAAAGAATTGATGATTTTGAACACGTGTTTTGTAACCTTTTGTCAACTTTTTGGCATATGGCATCCTAGATTTTTCATTGATGTCAAAGGGGGAGAGAATGCAGTGAAAAATGCTTTATAAGGGGAGAGAATGCGTTATGAATCTTAGAGGGAGAAAGTGCGGCAAGCAGTTTGGTAGTATACCTAAATGATTCCAACAATTACTCATTTTTTACTAAGTGTTGCCATCAATGCCAAAGGGGGAGATTTTTGTCATATGGCTAAGGAATTTGGATTGTAAGCGTTGTCATTGATGGCAAACCAAGTCATGCAGCTCAAGTCTTGCATCTAAATGAGCAACACTATTTTGGCTCCTATCGGCAGAACAAAGTAAATAATAGAGGATCCAGTTAAAAGCATAAAAGTTGATCTAGTCATCCCACTGGATAGATATTTTGGGTTATGGATCTCTAAGGAAGGTGTGTAGAGGCTTGTAGTATCTTAGTTTTGATGCGCACTCATTGGTAAGTGATCTAGAAGGTACGGTGCACTAATTTGTTAATTATCTATGCTAGAAGTCTGACCTGGGAAAAATTGAATTCATGGATGTATAAGATGGAATTAATTATAAGTCTTAATGTTGGATTAAGTGTTATTTGGGTCCTCTCGTCGTCTTAACCGACTTTGGAGGATGCACATAAAGATTTTGTGGTGGATCTAGTCGACAAGTTAAAATATCTTAATATCTTATGAAGCTGACTATTGGATGAATTAGTCCTTGATTGTGGATATATAAGAGATTGTTTTTATCATTTAAGTATGCATGAATGGTGTTCGAATATTAAGAAGTAAAAATTGTGAGTCCTAGCAGAGCAGTAATGCGAATTTGATCATAAGTGATGCGAAGAGAAGTAAAAAATAGAACAGGGCAGAGCGAAGTGGAAAGTCAGAAAGAAGATCTAGAATAAGATTCATGAGCTTCACCAAAAATGTTACCTGGCATGGTTAGATTCTATCATCTCAGTTCACCCTTCAAATGGTTTTAATCTAAATTTTGTAGGCAGTAAGACTTTCTCTTTTGAGCAGTGAGCTCTAGGCAGTGTGCCTGAATGCAAGTGAATTCCTTTTGAAAACACTATATTTTGAGTACTCAAATTGTGGATTAATCTCCATCGTGGTTTTTCCCCTAATAGGGTTTCCACGCAAAAAATATGTGTCATGATGTTATGGATGTTTAATTTCAATGCATGCATTTTTTCCTTAATGCAATGATTTAATGGTTTTATGCTCTAAATGCATTAATTTTGAATATTGTTGAGCATTGATTCACCCCCTCATCTCAGTGTTCCCTTGAGTCCAACACACGCTTCTACTGAAAATATTTTCAAGAAGGATCATGGCGATCTTGGAGAGGAGTATGATCCCCATTGTTGGAATAATTCTCTTTATGAATATCCTCCTCCTTCTCAAGATTTGTAAACACATGATGGACTTGGTTTTAAACTTGTCTCTAAATATGGTTATGGGAATAAAGGTTGTGGGCATAACGAATAGGGCATTCAGGTCCGTATAGAATGTGTACCTTGCAAACATAATTTGGGGCTTGGTTTGATTGAATGAATAGTCTAAATGGAAACCATGCTTGAATTCCAACATGGTTTTTGCTCAACCTCATTCTCTCGGATTGATTTATCCACCATTTTCTGATATCTTCATGTCTTGTTCTTGTGAGTAGTCAAGATTTTCTCTATAAGAGAAAGGATTGATTCTTGCTCTTGATCCTCTATCTGATCAAGAGCATATCTTGTTGAGGCTTCTTAAAGCTGACTTGATTACTCTTCCTCCTCCTACATAATAAAAAACATTCTTTTTGTGCATACTATAAAGGTGCTTGGCCATTCCACTAGTGAATGTAAGGCCTTGAAGAATAAAATACAACAAATTTGTGATTATTGTGCCATGAAAATCTTGTTTGTGGATGCACCTATCTTTTCTTTGCATGGAAAGTGATATCGAGGTCTGCCTCTATCCTGTCCATTCTAAGCATTTTTCTCATGAGGTTCTCACACGTCCCTTCTATTGTGTTGTTGCTTGCTATGTGGCAGTTGTAGCTTTACTTTCTCATTGTCATTTGTGGTCGTACACTATAATGTGTAACCATACTCTTTCTATGGTTGTGAAATAATAGTATCTTGCATTATTCTCCTCCCCTATATGCTAGGGGACAGTGATAACTTGTTCTAGAGATGTGTGTCCTTCTTAAGGACCTCCTCTCTTCTCTCTATCTTTAAATTGGAGTGTTCCTTTGAATGGGCCCCTTTGTGTTTTGAAGGTTCCTTGCTAAAGGAACCCCCTTTGAAAGCTTCTCCTTCAAATGAATTCATTGGTGTCTAGCTTGGGGGTAGCCTGACTTGACCTATCTTATTCTTCGCATCTAGCTCGGGGGCAACCTGATTAGACCTATCTTTTTTGTGACTGTCCAATAATGCAACTTGCAGTAGCCACAAGCTTATTTGGTTAGTGTTTCTATGTAGGAATGGGAACCTATAGAGCTCCTTTGCATCAAGCTTTCCTAATATGTTGCTTTGTAGGTGCATCTATGAAGTTGCTTTTCAATCAACCTTGTAGGACTGAGCACCTATAAGAACCAATCAGACTGTGCGAAGCCTCTGACATGAGGCTTCCCTCAAGAGAGAGTACTTGGGGTGCCCTCTTTGCAAGTCCAAGGACCTATAAAGTGCTTGCATCCCTGAGATATTCTTCTCTTGAAGCAATCAATCATTACGTTCTCTCTATTTAAGAATTCTTCTATGTGTTATCTATTAATTTGGGGATGATGCATAGTATTGAGAAAACCTTCTACATCGAGGTCTCTTTCACTTTGTTAAATCAAATCTTGTTAGTTTGTTGTGTACCTGTGTGTGTTTTTATGTTCTAACCGTATGATGTAATGGTTTTTTATGTTCTAACCTTGTTGTTTTGTGCATATCTTTCTTGTCTAATGTGTTTGTTTTGTAGGTCTTCATCCTGGGGGTGTGCTTCCTTGGTTCAAAGAGCTATCTAATTCCTAGACAATATCCTTTTGGCATCATGATGTTATTTATGTTTATTAGTATTCCTTTAGCATGCATATTAGTGTGGATTCATATGCCTGCTAAAGTGGGGGCAAAATGTAATGTCATAAAATTGCACCCCTTGCAATCTCACATACATTTTTGTATCCACTTTAGTGTCCACTCCCTTAGCACTTGTGTAGGATCATTTTAGCTACTGCATCATCCTTTTTCCTTCTCAGGATGCTCAAGACCCCTTTTCAGTTGCTACCTTTGTGCATCAGCTTTGTTTCAAACCTTGTGTTTTTCCCATTCTCGTCATTTTGTAGCATGATGTGTTTGGACACTAGCACATCACATGGATGTTTGCATGCCATGCTAGCATCTTGTGACATTTCAATGATCAAACAGTGATTTTTGAGCATGTCTTCCACTTGTCAACTCCTTTTGTTGGTGGTAACGACCTTTGATGCCTTGTAACAACTCGGGAAGCTTCTTTTCCCTCCTCTTCTCTCTTTAAATGCTATCTTTTTAATCTATTTGGTCTTCTGGATCTCTCTAGATTTGGCTCTGGCCTCTTCCAATTCTCTTTGTCTTGCTATATCATTCACACAACTCTCTATAACTCTCTACAACACTCTCAAGCTCTCTTGGCAACACTCTTTGCAACTCTCTTAGTTCTCATATCTTTGTCTCTCTCCTTGGCTTCCTTAAGCCTTGTAGGTGATATCTATCTTGTGCCTGGTATCTTTGAGCATCTTGGGATTTCTCATATCCACTATCAATTGCATCTCTATCTCTTGATACAAGTTTTCTTGCTTGAGTGGGGATTGCTTTTATCACTTCATATTTGCTTACTTTGTTCACTTTCTCTATATATTTGGCTATTGATGGGGGTGAGAACACAAAAATGAGGGTTTGACTAATAAAAACCCCTATACAACCCCAAAATTTTCTCTCAATATTATGTATGCATACATTGAATATATTCATGTGTTGGAGGCTTCATTGCTTGGGTTATTATGAGCAGTTTCTATCTCTTATTCTCTCACTTTATCATTTACTCTCTTTTAGTTCTGTTATACTTTGGTACTCTCTCACATTTTTTAAGTTCTTAGAAATCTAATTGTTAGTGGTCATTTAGTTTTTTTCTATGATAAACCCAATTTTTGGTCTATACAAGACACCAACGCACCTATGGGACTATAGCATGTCGTGATATCATCCTGGAGTGAAAACTTGCTAGTCTATGCAAAAACCGTTTGTGGCCCGCTCTTTCTGATTCTAAAAATCTTACTCCATTCCTTGAGGTAGCTTAGGGAAATTATCCCCTTGGGATTCTCTTGAGAATAAAGAGACTCATGAGTAGTGAATCCCCCTTCTCTACACTTTGTTTCTTTATGTGGCAATGAGCCCTTTAGGATAGTGTGTCATATTTTGGCAATGAGCCTTTGTACTGATTTTGCAATTACTTATATTGTGAGCTAATCCCCACTGTGGTTTTTCCCTCATTGGGTTTTCCATGTAAATATGGAATTCTCTTGTGTATGGTGTTTTTATTTCAGTTTTTGTTATTTGCATTTCATGATTAATCACTTTAACATAATAAGGTTTTAATGAATGCTTGTGGATCTGATTATTGTTGTGGGTTTTGATGTTTTAAATTGCTGAAACTGATTCACCCCTCTCTCAATTGTCTTTTTCATTCAACAATTGGTATAAGAGAAAAGTTCCTTAGAGAAGAGCTTAACCGCTTAAGGTAGATTCAGGATGTCAAACAATTTGGTTGCCCTAGATTTGATGGAACAAACTATGCATTCTAGAAGAAAATATGGAAGGATATCTAGCATCCCATGAGTATGAGATTGAGATGGCTATAAAGAATCAATATACTACACCTTTGAATTGTCCAAGCACAAGTGATGAGATCAAGGCACATGAGGTAAATTCTAAGGCAAGATTTTTTCTTGTGAATAGTCTTTCAAATTCTGAATTGGTAAAAGTTATGAATCTTAAGATTGCTAAAGAAGTTTGGAATAAGCTTGAAAGAATTTATGAAGGAAATGATAAGGTTAAAAAAGGAAAGTTACAAAATTTGAAGGCACAATTTGAGACCCTGTGAATGTCTAAAGATGAAATAATTACAAACTACATGCAAAGAGTTGATGAGATGGTAAGTGCTATGCGAGGTCTTGGTGCACAAGTGCAAAGAACCTAGGGTGGTAAAGAAAGTTCTTAGATCTCTTCCCAATTCTTACAACGAAAATGTATCTACTATTAAGGAAGTTGAAAATTTTAATACTAATTCTAAAGATCAGTTGATTGGTACATTAACTTCATTTGAAATGAGAAAACCTAGCTTGAGAAATGGAAAAAAAGTGGAGACTCCTTTTAAGGTTGGAAAATTAGAACATATTAAAGATTCAAATGGAGAAGATCTTAATGATGTGGAAGGTAACTCTATAAGAAGGATGAAAAAGGGCACCTATAAGTACAAAGGTAAACTAAATTTCAAATGTTTTAGCTGTGGAAATATAGGTCATTATGCTTCAAGATTTCCAAATAGAGCTGTGAACAATAAAAGTAAGGATAACAAAGGAAAGATGAAAATAAGTTACTATGTTAGAGAAGATGCTGGTATTTTAGATGATGAATCTAATAATGGAGATGATGAAAATGAATGCTTGTTATTGGCCTTAAAAAATGAATCTACTTCTACTAACTCTAAAATTTGTGTGAAGGAAAGTGTTTTAGAGAAGAAGGATAAGGTTGAAGGTACTTTGGTTTATGATTTTCATTTTAAAAAGGATAAGAACTACTTGTTGGATTTTGTGGTTGTGTTGCTAATATGTGGTTGTCATTGATGTCAAAACTATTAGCATTAATGATTCTGAGGGCTATATATGTCAAGGATATTGAGAAAATTGGAATAAATATATTGCAGACAGTTTGTGAAGCTGTGAAGGTCAGAGTGATGAAAAGTTATGTATGTTGATATTCAGAAGGTGCACATTAATGGGATTGTTGCCGAGCCTATCTAGTATGTTGTTTGGAATTTTTTAGAGGTGCACATCAAGTTTGGAGCGAGCTATGAATTTATGAGTTCCTACAGTTATTCTGTTATTGTAGCAGGTGTTCCTAGAAGAAGAGAATGCATTTCTGGTAAATTGAGTTGTTACGTATGCTTCTGAGATGTTCAGTGATGTTTCTCGATCATTCTCTATCATTGTGGTATGTCCTGTTAGGAATAAGGTGTCTCAACCTTGGATAATTCCTATTCTTATTATTTGTTTTGTAAAATGTATTTCTTGCAAATAATGTAATTAAGTGTGAGTGTACATGTCTAGTTTGCATGTTGATGTGTCACTCCACTTAATGTGTCGGCATCTTGAATTGTGTGTAAGGAGATCATGGCTGAAACGGTTATACGGATTCCTATGACACGTAAGAGCTATGTCTGGAAGATTCAATGACAGGTGAAGACATGTGGCAACTGATAAAGTTAGTCTTGTACACTCTTCCGAGAATGGTAAAACCCTAATACAGTTATCTTCGGAAGTTGCCCTAAAAGGGAAGCGCATGATATAAGCGTTTTTTAGGGTTGCGAAGATTTGTGATGTGAGTGTATTGTTGGAACGTTTTTTCATGCTGCCGCATTTTGTCTTCAAGAGTTGGAAATCTCCTGAAAGAACTTGCATTGCAAGTGTGTTGTAACCGTTGTGTTGAAGATAATACATTGTGCAGGTTTTGGAGTGCTGGGGTTTTTTACCGAAAGGTTTTCCCCAGGGTAAATCATTGTGTCATTCTTCATTTTCTGTATGTATGGTATATTGCTGCAATATCTTTGTTAAGTAGATTAACGAATCTGAAATTGTAAGGGTTTAAAACGAATTTGCACCATACTTTCCTTAAGAGATTAGTGTAGGAAGCTGTTTCCGCACCTGAGTTTCCTTACATGTCCACGTAAATCAGTGTGTTCGTGACCAAATATTTTTCCTTTGTGTGCTCAAGATTTAATGTTCTTGTCCGACATGATAGTGGTAGTGTGTTGCATATCCTTATGAATTAATTTTTGAATGATTGGTGTGATCGAGGATGTTGATTTAGGTCCAAAGTATGTTGTGACCTACTTAGGTTGGTGTGCATTAATATTTGTTCATGTATTGGGCCGACAATTTATAATTCATTTATCCTTATTTTATGGCTAACAGAGTTGTTGATGTAAATCCATGTAGCGGATATATAAGAATGATTTTTCTCCTCATTTTGATGTATGCTCGGTGTATGTATGTGAATTATGTGCAAGATATGTGCAAATAAAGATCAAATCATCCGAATGCAAAGCAAAATGTGAAGAAGTTTGAGCGAAGATTGAAGAAGTATTCTTGTGCCTAACTGGAACCGTCATCAAGCTTATGAAGAAGCTAATTTCTCAGTTCAACCTTATCAAATGGATTCAATTTGATTTTCTTATGTAAGGCAGTGAGCCTTCCCTTTGAGAAGTGAGCTCTAGACAATGTGCTTGAATGCATGTGCATTATTTATTCATTTTCATTATACTTTTAACAGGGTATAATTGTGGATTAACCTCCATCATGGTTTTTCCCCTAACAGGGTTTTTATGCAAAAATCTTGGTGTTGTGTGTTTTTGATGTGTTGTTTATTCTTGCTTTCATTGTTAATCGCCAGATCTGAGATTAAGGGTTAGTTAAAGAAGATAAGTTTTAAATTCTGTAACAACTGATTCACCCCCCCTCCTCTCAATTGTCTATCCTTGTTTTGCCAACACTAATAGGTTATTGACAGTGGCTTCTCTAATCACATGATAAGAGACAAAAGTAAGTTTGTTAAACTTGAAAAGTATGATGGAGGATTAGTTAAATTTGGAGATGATTCAGGAGCTAAGCTTTGTGGAATAGGTTCAATCACTTTTGATGACAAGAATAATATTAACGATGTTTACTATGTTAAAGGTTTAAGAAATAATATTTTGAGTGTTGGAAAAATGTGTAGCAAAGGATATAATCTTGTGTTAAAGGATGAAAGATGTGTGATTAGAAAAGGGTCTGAAATTGTGATTGTTGCTAGTAAGAGGACAGATGGAGACATCTATCAACTTAATGGTGTTGATGGTCATTACTTTATGTCTCAGATTAATGACAGTTGGTTATGGAACTAGAGGATATGTGATGAGTGCTCAAGAATGTTGTTTTAATTGATATTTTTATAAACTTAAAAGATTTCATTATATTATTAATTAAATAATATGGTAGTAGATTTAATGTTTAATGTTTGCCTATTTTATATTATACTTGACTAATTGAAGGATATTTTAAATGTGGTATTTTTCATTAAATGTGCTTCTTTTGGTAATGTTAATAAGGAAATGATTGTGAAAAATGAAATATCTACTGTCATGGTTGCAATATATTCTTAAAGATTTCATGCAGGTACTTAAATGTTTACTATTGAGCTAGATTTGTTAAATTTTTTGTTTAACAACTTGGCGTCAATCACGCTCCTGAAAGCTCTTGACAGATCCTGATTTTCTATAATTCTGAATTGGCTCTCTTCGCCGATTTGGGAACTACTACTCCAGGCGTGATTAGCGAGATTCTCTTGAATACTTCCAAGCTAGACTTTCATTTAGTTTTGAAATATGTAACTTGGTGGCTAGCCCCATAATTTTGAATTGAAAAATAAGGGATATTCTTATAAATATCCATCCTTAGGTTTAAGTTGAGTTAGTCAATCTTTTGCTGAAAATTGTAACTTGTGGTACTCTATACTTTTGTTTTACTCACCAATTTTGGCCAATTGGAATGAAAATAAGAAGTTGATCTGAATCACTGTGTTTGAGGTCCCATTAGAGGAAGAGCAGAGCTTTCTTAACCGAAGGAGGTGACCCTATCTCATTGTTATTTGATTCAGTTAATTTTGTTTTATTATAATTGGTTTGAAGTTAGCACTTTAACTCCGGTCAATCAATGTTCAACAATTGTATTTACTTAGATTAAATTGTTTTAATTCACATTAGTTAAGATATTTTACTGTAGGTCAGAGTTAGATAAGAGTTTCATCACTTACTGTATATTTCATTGATATTCATTTTCAAATGCATATAATTGTAGTAAAATTGGTAACAATGATTGATGCAAGGATTGAACTGAAGCTAAAATGGAATATGTTCTTGGGAGTCAGTATTATTTCTTTCTAGATTTAACATTTAATTCTCTGCAACATAAATAGATTCACTATTTTCTAGATTAAAGTTCATTACTTGCAATCGTAATTAGTGACGAGCCTAGAATATGGCTATAATTTGGATGTCATGATTATAAGTTTTAAAAACTCTTGCTCTTTTATGAATGTTTTAAACTCTATGGTGATGAAATTTTAATGTTTATGGGTAGTATTCGATGACAACCAATCCTATACTCTTGCTGCATAAATATCTTAGTCTATCTATGTTCATTACCCTGTTTTGACTTCCCAATTGACTGGTACATATATGTAGTGTTTGGATAAGTAAGATGAATTGAATGCGTGCAATTAATAAGGAATGTCATGCTATTATGAGTGCATGCCTTCTTTTGCCTCTATTGCCATGTGTTCTACAGGTTGTTGAAGCTAGTATGAATGAGTCAATGCACAGCAGAACACGGCCTCTCGAAAAAAGCCGTTTCCAATGCACCGATGAAGGAGTCGTTTGAAGCAAGGATTCTTTGTCCGAGTCTTTGGGAAGAAACCGGATGAATCATCAATCTAGGAGGAGTGGAGTTCTAGATTTTCTCTGAGACAGTTGAGTGGATAGACTTGCATTTATGAAGTCTGTTCCTCCGTCTCAGGCGACATTTATACCTGCGTCTTTCTCTGTTAGTTGATTAGTTAGTTAGCTATTTCTCTTTAAATAAAGGTTCCTCCTGCGCGAGTGAACGGGTGGATTAAGAGAGATTAGAATGGAAAGTAGAGATAGAAAAAATTGTAATGTGTTTACTGTTATAATGAAAGACAGAGCTTTGTATTAAGTATTTTTACAAGCAAACAACCATGTATGTGATTCAGAAGTTATGAATAAGAAATTGATGAAATTTTGAGTTCTATTCTTGCGTAATTGGTTGATACTTGCTAAGGGGGCCCACTTAGTAAGTATCTGTAGTTAGCTATCTGCTTTCTATTATTTATCTATTAGAATTCCATTCCAGTAAGCTTTGATGCAAACTCAGTCTTAAAACTGTTCCTGCAGCATAAGAAATCCATCCCTGTGTCTGTTCCTGCAGCATAAGGCCAGTTCATGGTTTGTTTCCCAGTAATTGTTATTGTGATTCCTGCTTTAGTTAAGTGATGCTTAAGTTAGTAAGACTTTATTTCATGTCCCTGCATCAGAGTAAGAATTACTTTCAAACATTTACTTCTAGAAAGTTATGGCTAAAACTGGTTCTTAGTGCACATACAATGCTGCTCCATTTCAAGTATACATTCCCTGGTTTGACAAGTAAATGAACAACCATGAGAAGATGTTAGTCTCCTGCTGGAATGTTCAATTTCCAGGTTAAGATTTACCGTGACTTCTATATCCTTTTGTGGGCGTGACCATTTTTGGCGCTGTTTTCGGGGACGGTGTCAAGCTGAGAACCTGTCCTAACCATTTTTAGCAATAGTTTTAGCATTCAAAATTTTAGAAATTCTTCATTTCAAGTTAAATCTATTACATGCATAGAAGAAGAGACCAATTTGGAAGATTCCTTCCTAAAAATTCAGATATCCTAGAAAATAACCCAGAGATTGACCTAAAAATTATCCCAGAAGACCCATATTTGATGCCGGCCAAGACCTTGTCACTTCATCTTATTCTTCCTTGGAGATTAGTTTGAATCTGTTTGATATACTTGATAATATTGATTTACTCGCATCACAGTTGAAAAACCTGCATCCCCATAACAATCCACTTGCCATTGTTGTCTAAAAGCCAGGAGCTAACCCAAGACCACCACCAAGGATGGCAGTGCCTACTTTTCCATTTCCACTCCCTGAGTTCCATGACAATCATAATCTCAAAAATATCCCTGCTTCATTGCTTCCAAAATTTTATGGCTTGATTACAGAGGACCCTCATAACTTCTTGTTCGAATTTGAAATCCTATGTAGGAGTTATGATTATACTACTGATGCCCATAAGATGAAATTGTTTCCTTCTACTTTAAAGGAGTCAACCTTAAGATGGTTCATGGGATTAGGAGGCAATGCAACAACCACTTGAGATGAATTGAAGGAATTGTTCTTAGGGAAGTATAAGGAATATTGTAGGGTAAATGATATGAGAGGAGATGACCTCTTCAAGATGGCACAAAAGGAGGATGAAACCTTGGAGGACTATGTCTCCAGGTTTTTGTTCAGTGTGCAGAAAATACTCAGCACCAGCTAAATGAGGAGTCTAAAAAACTTCTCTTTCTAAGGGGAGTCAATGATACCTGTATGGAAGCACTAGACCTCATGGCTGGAGGAGATATTACCCAAAGTATTTAGGATGACATCAAGACGATATGTCTCAATTACTCTAGGGAAAGCATAAAGAAAGGAAGGGGGTTCAGACCCTCTATTGCCAAAGGAAGTGGCTCAGGCGTATCAAAAGGAGAACTCTCTAATATGTTATCCGACTTTAAGCAAGACATCATCAATGATGTAGCTACTCAGCTGGACACCATGCAGGCTAGAAAGAAGAAAGAAGAAGCTGATGTGATGCTGGCTGAATATTGCTCTCACTGCAGATAGAGGAAGAGGGACTGTAGATGCAAATCGGTGGCCAATTTGGAGGTGCAACATCTTTCTACCGAGTTCAAAACTATTGAAGGAGAGGAAGATGTGTTCTTTGTTGCTCAGCGCAGGCCATGGGTCCCAAGACAAGGTATGCCTTAGGACCCCTTGCAAAATTTTGGTTCATATAATAATCAATGGCAGAACCAATACGCTCCAAGTTATGGCCCATATTCTCAACCTCAATGGAATAATCCTTGGCCAAATGCCCAGCAAAACCGTTGGAAATCCCCACAAAGGAATTGACAACCACCACAGCAAAATCAGTGGCAACCTATGCAAGGAAATTGGTAGCAGTCTAACCAATGGAGAGGAGGCCAACAATGGTCAAATCCATCAACTGGTTTCCTGCAGCAACCCCAACAGCAGTCCATTATGCCACCTCTTGTAGCTAATCACGGTCTGAATCCAAAGCCAACTCAAGCAACACCCAATCCAAATAACCAGCAACCGCAACAACAATAGCAGCAAGTATATTTTGTTGATCCTAATCATTAGCTTGCCTATGCTCTCAACCTAAATAATATCAATTTATGTTCAGGAACTGTGTTTCCCACACCATCTCCTCCCATAAACTCAGAATTGCCATCTGAGGGAGCTGACCAAGATGAGGATACAAATGACCTTCCTCAACCAAATGAGCCAGTTCAGATTCCATCATTACCTAAGGCATTTAGTGAAGTGTCCCCTCCTTTCCCACAAAGGTTGGAAGGTGAAAATATAAAAAAACAAGAAGAACCTATCTTTGACATCCTTGACCAATTAAAGCATATATGTGTGAAAATTCCCTTGTTCCAAGCAATCAAAGAGGTACCTATCTATAGCAAAGCTATTAAAGAGGCATGTTTGAAGAAACCGGGGAGGAAAAAGAAAGACCCTCAAACTGTCCATGTCATAGGCCAACTCTCTGACTTAATGCTAGGGAAGTTTACCATCCCAAAATATTCTGATCTAGGAAGCTCTGTTGTGGAGATCAATATTAATGGGTTGCAAATTAAGAATGTTTTAGTAGATCTTGGGGTAGCTATCAATGTCATGACAAAGGACCTAGTTGTAAAACTTAGTATTTCAGACCTAAGGGCTACACCTACAGTATTGCAGCTTGCTAATAGCTCAACTGTCAAACCTGATGGGGTAGTTGAAGACCTTGTAGTCACCTTGGATTCCTGGGAGTACCTTGCTGACTTTATGGTCTTATCTCCAAAGGCATCATTGGGGGGATATCCTGTCATACTAGGAAGGCCTTGGTTGGCTACTGCTGATGCTTACATTGGTTGTAGATCGGGTAATATGACAATATCTGATGGGTATAACAAAAAGAAGCTCACCCTCTATTCTCTAGCCCAACCCCAGCTTGAGTCGGGAGAAGCTCTTTGGCCAGATTTGGGAGAAGAAGAGGAAGTGAACTCCATGGCCAAATTAATGATGATTACTAGAGAGCCTTTCATTGCACAACAAGAAGAAGAAGGTATACTGACCAATATCCTGCTGAATAACTATGGTACCAAATACTTTGATTGTGAAAAAAATCCATGTTCCTTGCAGACCATTCTTCCTTCGCCTACATCAGCTCATTATCATGCAGCAACTGATTGCTTACACACCTTGCTACCCTACGAGGTAGAAATGCCATTTCTGTCTGAAGTATCTATGATTGATTTAACCTCCCAAATTGAGGTAGCAGTATGAAAAACTTTGTGCATCAATAAAAACCTCACCGGTGAGCAACAAGAATCTATGCTTAAAATGCTTACCAGTCATAAGTCAACTTTTGCTTGGGAATATGGTGACATGAAGGGTTTAGACCCCAAACTCTATACACATCACATATACATTAATAGTGAGTTCAGACCTGTCAGACAGCCTCAAAGAAGAATAAATCCAGCTTTGAGAGAAATTGTTAAAGAGGAGTTGCAGAAAATGCTGAATGCTGGTTTTATCTACCCAATCTCAGATAGTCAGTGGGTTTCCCCATTGGTTATTATTCCTAAGAAAGGAGGAAAGTGGAGGGTATGTGTAGACTATAGAGAACTTAACTTGGCAACAAAGAAAGATTACTTTCCTCTTCCATTCATTGATCAAGTTCTAGATAATTTAGCTGGGAAAAAGTACTTCTCATTCTTAGATGGCTTCAACGGGTACAATCAAATCAAAATTGCTCCTGAGGATCATGAAAATACTACTTTTACATGCTCTTGGGGGACTTTTTCCTACTCAGTCTTGCCTTTTGGTCTCTGTAATGCATCTGCAACTTTCCAGAGGGAAGTCATAAGAATCTTCTCAGACATCTCACATGAGTGCATAGAAATATATATGGATGACTTTACTACTTATGGTGCAACATTTGAGGAAGCTCAAGCAAACTTGAAGAAAGTATTACAGAGATGTGAAGATCACAACCTATCACTGAATAGTCAAAAGTGCTTCATGATGATGCAAGAGGGAATAGTGTTTGGTCACTATATTTCTGCTGCAGGAATACAGGTTGATCCTGCTAAGATTGAGGTCATCTCTAATCTACCCCTTCCTACCAAGCAGAAAGAGGTAAGGAGATTTCTAGGCCATGTTGGATATTACAGGAGATTTATAAAAGATTTCAGCAAAATAGCCAGTCCATTGTATACCTTATTAACTAAGGACTTTGAATTTCACTGGACTGAGGCTTGTGATAAGTCTTTCCTGCACCTGAAGGACCTACTTACTAAAGCACCCGTTTTTCAAGGACCAAAGTGGAGTCTACCCTTTCACATACATACAAATGCATTTGATTATGCCATAGGGGCTGTGTTAGGATAGAAGGAGAATTCCATTGAGCATGCTATCTATTTGATCAACAAGAATCTACAAAGGCCAGAATTGAATTACACCATCACAGAGAAGGAGTTGCTAGCAGTAGTGTATGCTCTGAATAAGTTTAGGCATTATGTAACTGACTACCAAGTATTTGTTCACACTGACCATGCAGTAATGCGGTACCTTATGAATAAACCTGCCATTTCTAGAAGGTTAGCAAGGTGGCTACTATTGTTGTAGGAGTTTGATATCACAATCATTAACAAACCAGGCAAGGCAAATATGGTCACTGATTTCCTGTCAAGACTTCAAATAGCTACACCTACCACATCCGAGGTAATTGATGATACTTTTCCTGATGAACATCTATTCTATATTGCTGCTCGCACCCCATGGTATGCAGATATTGCAAACTACTTGGCAGCCAATAGGATTCCAACTCACTTCTCCCCAAAAGAGAGAAAGCTGTTGATTGAGAAGAGTTTCAACTTTTTCTGGATAGCCGATTGTTTGTTCTATACTGGACCAGATCAAGTCATGTGTAGGTGTGTGAGGGAAGATGAGACATATGACATACTGCATGCTTGTCATGACGAGCCATGTGGAGACCATTTTTCCTCTAAAAGAACAATAATGAAGGTACTTAACACAGGGTATTATTGGCCCACTTTACACAAAGATGCTGTAGCATATACTAGGAAATGTGATAGATGTCAATGAATGGGGCGACCAACAAAGACTGATGAAATGCCTCTGCATCCTCAAGTGGTAGTAACCCCCTTTGACAAGTGGGGTATGGATTTTGTTGGTCCTATAGACCCGCCATCCAATGGAAAGTCCTATATTTTGGTGTGCACTGACTATGTAACCAAATGGGTGGAGGTAAAGGCAATGGCACATGCCAGGGACAACAAAGTTGTTGAATTCCTATATGAACAAATCTTCACTCGATTTGGAGTTCCCAGGGAACTCGTCATTGATCAAGGAGCTCAATTCACATCAACACTGATCACAACGTTGATGAATGATTATAAAATCAGACACAGGAAATCAAGCCCATATCACCCTCAAGCAAATGGCCAGGCGGAGGTTACTAACAGAGAGTTGGAAGCAATCATCACCAAAATAGTGAAGCTACATAAGAAGGATTGGAGCAGCCGTCTTCCAGAAGCAGTCTGGGCCTACAGGACAACCTGGAAAACTACTATAGGATTCACACCTTTTGAGCTACTTTATGGTAAGATTGCTATGTTGCCAATTGAATTCAAACATAAAACCTTGAGGACTACTCTGCAACTACAGATTGATCTTTTTGAAGCGCAAAAAGAATGCCTCCTCCAGTTGAATGCATTGGATGAGATGCGGAAAGCTGCCCTCAGCATACTGAAGTAGTGCAACAACAAAGGAAGCAGTGGCACGATCACCATATCAAGACAAAGCGATTTTCTGCTGGTGATTGGGCCCTACTCTACGACTCCAGATATAAAGAAAATCAAGGTAAGCTTACAACAAGGTGGCTTGGTCCATATGAAATTGAGAATGTATTTGATAACGGGTCGGTACAGTTGGTGACAATCGATCCTGTCCGCTTCAAACTGTTGGTTAATGGACACCGTCTTCGGTTGTACCATAAATCGGCTTCAAAAGAAGAATTTATGTAGCAGTTTATTTCCCCTGTGACCAGTGATCTGCATGCAGCAAAGGGCTTCAGTCCTCTTCCTGCAGCATCTCTTTGATTTACATAGAACGTCCATAATAAAGGTTTTCTTTTTATGAAAGCCCTTTCTCCATCATCACCCATCACCATCAATTACTCATTCCATTCTTCTTTTCTATGTCACCCATCCACATCATCCATCTCCCGTACCACATTCATTTATGGTTTCTTTCCATGCCGTCATTTCTGATTGTGCTGTGAGATCTACCAACATCTGCGGGCATTTATTAAAAGGTACGCAATATTTATTTTATTAGTCATATCATTCATTAATCTTATTTATTCATTTATTGCATTATGTCTATCAGTCATTCCTGTCATTACTCCCCATGCCTCGCCTATACTTTCCCACATGTGTGGACACATGTCAAATTTTAAGTAGGGGGCGAGGATAATTTGAAATAAATTCTTTCTTTTTGCTATTACCACGTTTAGTAAAGATAAATTTTATCATACATGCCGCCAAATAAATGCATGCTTTTTCTAGATCAACAAGTTAACTGCTAGTTAAGTAGTTCCTCGGAATCATTGCATGTAATTTTTGTACATTATTTCTGGTAAAGCAAAAAAAGAAAGAAAAAAACAAAGAGAAGCCAAGCAAACAAAAGAGTCTTTTTAAAAGAAGTTGAGATTCAGGGTTTTTAGCAGAAACATTTGAGAAAATGGGTGGTCAGCTTGTACGACACGAACCAGCGGCTCATGAAGTCTTAACACAGGACCCATAGATAGTTCAAACATTTAGCATGTGCGGATGGTTGAACTACTTTTTGAACATCGATTCTTTTGATGACAAAGTTGCTGGTGAGTTCTTAAGAACTCTTTCAGAAGGTGAGGCCACAGTATGGGGCTTAGCAGTAGTAGTCACTAAGGAACAGATTGCAAAGATAATAGGTCTTCCTACAGCTGGTGAAGACTTTCCTACAGGAAGGGATGCCGTCTCTGCCAGGGTAGAATTCACAATGCCAGCTGACGGACCCTTGGAAGTTTCAAAGCAAGGGTGCAGAAGGGTGTCTCTGCCTTACCCCTACTCGGAATATGCCTCCTATATAATCAGGTACTTAACTTGTGAGGGACACTTTTCCTTTTTGCACTCCTATCATTTTAAGCTGTTAAGCCATATAAGGCACAAATTAGCTATCAATGTCCCAAAATTTTTGTTAAATCTTTTAGAGCGCAGTGCTAGTGAAACTCAAAAAGGAAAAGACAATTCAATCTCTCATCATGCCCTCATTAAATAACTGACTGAGCGTTTCCTGAGGGACATTTCCCCCCCTTTCCTGGCAAGAATTTGTTGCCCAGAAAGGTCTGCAGCCTCTTGAACCTCCAAGAACATTGCCTGCACGACCCAAGAAAAAGAGAAAACGAGGAGAGTCTTCAAGTAGAGAAGCCGAACAAGATTCCCCTACTTCTCCTGCAGCACCTAATCTTGCAGCCGTTAGAATTGAGCCCTCTACTCAAGTTAAAACCAGGTCTGCTACAAGGAGTGAAAAAGGGAAAACCAAGATAGCCGAACCATCTAGCGCTGGGCATACCCTAGGAGAAAACCCTCAAGCCAAGAAGCAAAAACAAGCCACCTGGCTTTCTCCTGCAGCAACACCCGATGCCACCACTGTTTCATCATCCTCTCCTACTAATTCTCAAACCCCCAAGCAAGCTGGGAAAAGAAAAACTACCCATGAATCTCCTGCTTGAATTGCATTACCTAAGAGAACTTCTGCAAGAAAACGAAGTCAGACTACCCCACCCTCTTCTACCCAACTTGAAATAATTGTCATTTCTGAGGAATCCGAGGAACTCATTCCTAAAAATTCTCAGAGTACATCCGAGAATTTCCCACCCGACACCTCAAAAATTCTTGTTGATATACAAGAAGAAACAGGGGAAGTTGAGAAAGGACAGCAAGGTTTTAATAATGAGGGAAAAATGCCGAGTCTTGATGACTTGGTTGAGGAAGCTGAAAGAATTTCTAAGGAAACATAGTTCCTTGTTGACTAGCAACAAGAGTTTGACCAGCAGCAAGAGCAGGAGCAACCAAAGACATCCAATGCAATCCCATTACCTTTTGAAACATGCCAGACATTAGTAGTATATAAGAGGCTGCTGCTAACCCAATGCTTAGAACACCTTCAGGAAACCTGGAATCCTGTGACACTTCAGACCTTGAGTTTCTGCCTTCTGGCTGAAACTCAAATGCAGCAGAGCCTGTGGGAGGAAGAAAAGAAGAAGTTAAAGAAATAAATTGAAAATCAGAAACAGGAAATCCAGGAGGTGAAGGAAAAAATGAATAAAATGATGAAGGTAGCAGGTCAGATTATGGAATGTAGGCCACCACCTAGAATATATGCAATGTGCCTCAAAGAGCAGTTTCTGTGGTTTCAGTTGATGAGGATTTCTAAAAACCTTGACCCTATTCCTACCACTGCTAACGAATTTTATGATGCTTATCAAATGACACTTGACTGGCTGAGGAATTCCATGTGTGAGTTCTATTTACATGGTTTATTAATTCCTGATGAAACTGAGTGGAATCCACTTATGTTTATAGGTGACATACATTTGAGATCACTGATGTCCTGGGTAGCAAATGAAGTTAATTATGGGAAACAATCTGAGAACTATGAGGAGGCTGAGCGAAGAAAACCTCTTCCCCTGAGATCAGAGAGCACAGATCCCAAAGAATTTCTGAGGGCCTGGTTCTCTGTTGCGTATGGTTTTTATGATCGTACAGCCAGGGTAAGGATATTTGATCTGAGGAAACAGGTCTATGATGAGTTCAAAAGCCAACCATATTCGTTCTGGAAGCTTTTAGCTTCCAGAAGCAAAACCAGATAGGAAAAGCTAATGGTTGGTTTAAAGAAGTCCGAGCCCCATAGTCCCCTACATTTAAGAGCAGCTGTTAGGAGATCTGAAAGATACATGCAGATTGGTCTTCAAAAAAGGTTTGAATTATGGTTGCCACTAACATTTAGACCTCCTACTTTAATGTGGGCACTATATCCGTATCAGGCCACATAAATGAATGAAGATACATAAGCTAGAAGATATGAAAGATGGCAGAATTGCAAGGGTTTCTACTTCAGATTTGGGACTGCATTACAGGGCCATGTGACTCCCACAGATTTCAGGGACACAACCAGAAAGACTAATGCTGGAGGACCAGCATTAGATAAAGTAGGGGGCAAATGATGAGCCCAAAATATGGCTATAATTTGGATGTCATGATTATAAGTTTTGAAAACTCTTGCTCTTTTGTGAATGTTTTAAACTCTATGGTGATGAACTTTTAATGTTTATGGGTAGTATTCGATGACAACCAATCCTATACTCTTGCTACATAAATATCTTAGTCTATCTATGTTCATTACCCTGTTTTGACTTCCCAATTGACTGGTACATATATGTAGTGTTTGGATAAGTAAAATGAATTGAATGCGTGTGATTAATAAGGAATGTCGTGCTATTATGAGTGCATGCCTTCTTTTGCCTCTATTGCCATGTGTTCTACAGGTTGTTGAAGCTGGTATGAATGAGTCAATGCACAGCAGAACGCGGCCTTGTGAAAAAAACCGTTTCCAGTGCATCGGTGAAGGAGTCGTTTGAAGCAAGGATTCTTTGTCCGAGTCTTTGGGAAGAAACCGGATGAATCATCAATCTAGGAGGAGTGGAGTTCTAGATTTCCTCTGAGACAGTTGAGTGGATAGACTTGCATTTATGAGGTCTGTTCCTTTGTCTCAGACGATATTTATACCCGCGTCTTTCTCTGTTAGTTGATTAGTTAGTTAGCTATTTCTCTCTAAATAAAGGTTCCTCCTGTGCGAGTGAACGGGTGGATTAAGAGAGATTAGACTGGAAAGTAGAGATAGAATAGATTGTAATGTGTTTACTGTTATAATGAAATATAGAGCTTTGTATTAAGTTTTCTTACAAGCAAACATCCATGTATGTGATTTAGAAGTTATGAATAAGAAACTGATGAAGTTTTGAGTTCTATTCTTGCGTAATTGGTTGATGTTTTCTAAGGGGGCCCACTTAGTAAGTATCTGTAGTTAGCTATCTGATTTCTATTATTTATTTATTAGAATTCCATTCCAGTAAGCTTTGATGCAAACTCAGTCTTAAAATTGTTCCTGCAGCATAAGGAATCCATCCCTGTGTCTGTTCCTGCAGCATAAGGCCAGTTCATGGTTTGTTTCCCAGTAATTTTTATTTTGATTCCTGCTTTAGTTAAGTGATGCTTAAGTTAGCAAGACTTTATTTGATGTCCCTGCATCAGAGTTAGAATTACTTTCAAGCATTTACTTCTAGAAATTTATGGCTAAAACCGGTTCTTAGTGCACATACAGTGCCACTCCATTTCAAGTATACGTTCCCTGGTTTGACAAGTAAATGAACGACCATGAGAAGATGTTAGTCTCCTACTAGAATGTCCAATTCCCAGGTTAGGATTTTTCGTGACTTCTATATCCTTTTGTGGGCGCGACCAATTAGATTTCTTGTTAGCAACTCTAAATTCTATATTTTAGACTTAGAGTTAAATTGTTTTATTTTGTAGATCTCCCAATGAACCAATTGCAGTTAAGTAAGGTAACATCTAAGCTGAGTCATTAGGACTAGAATAGGTTTAAATAAGCATTAGTTAACCAATAAGTTAGAATCATCCTTAGAAATTAGTTGCTATGTTCTGCTTCTGAAGAACTCCTTAGAGCTCCTGAAGGCTCCTGAAGGAGACTGACTAAAATCAAAGTCACTGTTTACAGTGCAAAACCCTCCAATTTTTGGAATCCTCCTTATCTTATATTGCTATGAGACACACTCGATTCAATAAATGAAAAATTCAATGATGCGAGTTTTGACATCAACGACCCCAACCATCATTTTTGGTGCCGTTGTCGGGGGACATTAAAGATCTGGTTGTTAAGTTTGAAGCCTTAGTGTTGATAAGGAAGATAGTTTAGTTTGTGAATGAGGTGAGCTAGAGACCATCTAGGAAGGTTTCTTCCAGAAAATATTGATTTTGATCAAGAACAAAAAAATTTGCAACATCAAATTGAGAATGAAGAAGAAGAAATAGGTGACCAAGAAGGAAATGATCCCCCACCAAATAGGACCTTCCCCTATCCTATTATCTGAAAAAAGAATGCGATGAACCTCCTATGAATAATATTTCATCTTCAGTCTTACCTACTTTGAGGGGAAAGACTTCTGAGGATCTTGACCAATTCCTCTTTGAATTTAAGGTTTTGTGACAGACCTATGATTATATAGCTAATAACCAGAAGCTAAAATTATTTCCTTCTACCTTAAAAGAGTCAGCCTTATGATGGTTCATGGGTTTCGGTGCAAATACAATATCAACTTGGCATGAGATGGAAACTTATTTCTTGTATAAATACCAAGATTATTACCGAGTGAGGGATAGGAAGGAGGAATTGTTCTGAATGAGACAAATGGAAGATGAAAGTCTAGAGGATTATGCTGATAGATTTCATTTTGTGCACAAAATATGTGGTAATGGGTTAGATAATGAAATAAGTAAAACAATTTTCCTAAAAGTAATTGATGATGACTCTAGGGAGGCCTTGAATCTTATGGGAAAATGAGACATCGATAAGCTTACTTTGGAAGCTATTATTGAGATATGTAGAAACTACTCTAGGACTAGAGTAGGTTCTAGAGGCTCTCGAAGAAACAAATCCCTCACCATTGATGTGTCTCAAGTAATGGAAGAAATTGCTAATTTGAAAACTAATTTACTCCTTCATTTAAATATGCGAGGAGATAAAAAGACTACTAAGCCTTTATCCATCTATTGTTCCAAATGTAGAGGGAAAAATATTTTAAGGGAGTGTCCATTAAATCAGGTAGACATTTGTGAGATCTATGAGAAACATCATGCAACAAGTTCTTGTAGCCTTCTATCTAAGATTATGAATCATTTGAAGAAACCACCAGTGGTGGAGGAGGAACTTAACTATGTTGGTCAAAGATATCAGAATATTGGATATAACTCTAATCAAGGGCAATATGGTCCTAGAGCTAACTAGAATCAAAACCCTTGGTCTAATGCAAAACAGTGGAATCGTCCCTTTCAACCACAACAATGACCTACATTTTGGGGTCAACCTGAATGGATGAATCCCCAGTGGAACCAACCATAGTTTCAGCCATAGTGGCAACAAAACCAAACACAATTTCAGCCATGGAAAAATTAGGGCCAAGGAATCCTTTGGGACAATTACCACAATTAACATAGGGATCTAATCCTACTCATGAACATGTAAACCAACCTCAAATGCCAGCACAACCTATACCAAATTTGAAAAACAATCGCTCTGATGCAAATCCACCTACTTTGAATGCCATTGATGCTAATGATATCCAATTGGGAAGCCGAAATGTGCCATCTATACCAATCACTAAAGATCAAGAGGGTGAGAAAAATGAAAAAGAAAATTTGACAAAAACATAGAACTCTGAGAATGAGCAAAAAGTTAAACAGGCACCCTACCCAGAGCACTCAAAAACAAAACAAACTACTCCTGAAAACTCCCAACCCAAGTATATGAATATTGTTGATTGTCAACTTCTCTGCATGTTAAAGAAAATTAACATTGAGATACCATTGTTACAGGATATAAAAGATATACCATAAATAAATCAATTAGTTAAGTCCCTCTGTATGAAAACTCTAGGTAGGAAGAAGAAATTACCTCCTACCATTCAAATAGGGACCAAACTAATTGATGTATTGTCAGGAAGGCTACTTCCTTAGAAATATAATGATCCTGGTAGCCCTATAATAACTCTGAGTATAGGAGGAATTGAGATAACCAATGTCCTAATTGACCTAGGGGAAACTATCAATGTTATCACCTAAGATATTGTTGAAATGTTAGGCATTACAAAGATTCAACCCACAACAACTATTTTATGGTTACCTAATCAATCTACTACTAAATCTGAAGGAATTTTAGAGGATTTCATGGTTACCATTGACACTTGGGATTATCCAGTGGAATTTTTGGTCCTTAAAGCTAGAAATAAATATTTTGTATACCCAATCATCTTAGGTAGACTATGGTTAACAATAACTGTAACATTGATAGACTATAGATCAGGTAGTATGATTATCTCTAATGTAAAAAAATAAAAAGAGTTGTCATTATATCCTCCTGCTCAACCATCAATTGATTCTAATACTCAACCTTGGGTTGATGAAGATATGGAGTCTGAAGGGGATGGTATTGAGAAATTAGCAATGGTTACTTTAATGGAACATGTAGAGGAATGTGAAGGACAAAGTCTTAAAACTAAAAAGATTGAAAAAGTTAAAAAGAAGTCATGGAATATTACATCAAAAAAGTTCCCATCCCTATCCTTTAAATACAATTATAGGGGACCCACTTGATACAAAGAATGAAACCAAGTAAATAATTGTAGCAAGAGATAAACCTCTTTTCATTAGTTCATCTTTGTCCTCTTCACAGGAAAATAAATTAAAACAAAATTAAAAAAATCAAACTAAAGAATTTGCATGGGAATACAAGGACATGATAGGAATCCATCCCTCTATCTTTACACACCATATTTACACAAAAGATATTAAGCTAGTGAGGTAGGGTCAAAGGAGAATCAATCCTGTTCTAATAGACCTTGTCAAGCAAGAGATAGAAAAGCTGCTAAAGGTAGGATTCATCTATCCAATATCTGATAGTCAATGGGGTTCCCCATTGGTTATTGTTCCAAAGAAAAATGGTAAGTGGTGGGTATGTATTGATTACAGAGAATTAAATAAAGCTACTAAGAAGGATCATTTTCCTTTATCATTCATTGATTAGGTACTTGATAATCTTGTTGGAAGTAGTTATTTTTCCTTCTTGGATGGTTTTAGTGGATACAAACAGATCCAAGTAGCTCCTGAAGACCAAAATAAGACTACTTTCAAATGTCTTTGGGGTACATATGCTACATAGTTTTACCATTCAGGCTATGTAATGCACCAGCTACTTTTCAAAGAGTTATTTTAGTTATCTTTGCTGATTTGACAACCTCATGTGTAGAAGTGTATATGGATGATTTCACAGTCCATGCACAAACATTTGAGGAAGCTCTTGAAAGTTTTTTTTTTTTTTACAAAGGTGTAAAGACCATATGTTATCTTTAAACCATCAAAAGTGTTCTTTGATGATGATAAAAGGAATTGTACTTGGACACTATATTTCAAAACAAGGGATTAAAGTTGACCCTAAGAAATTTGAAATCATACAAAATATAGAATTCCCAATAAATCAAACAAGAGTTCATAATTTTCTTGGGCATGTTGGGTATTATAGAAGATTCATGGAAGGGTTTAGTAGGATTGCCAAATCTTTGTTTACACTACTCAAGAAAGATGCAAAATTCCTATGGGCAGATGATTGTCAACAATCTTTTGAGAAACTTAAACAAGCCTTAACCACGTCTCCAATCATTAATGGACCTATATGGGGAGTCCCATTTCATATCCATTCTAATGTTTCTAATTTTGCAATTGGTGCAGTTTTAGGACAAAAATATGATAATGATGCAATGCATGCAATATATTATGTGAGCAAGAATTTAAATCTTGCAAAAAGAAACTATACAACCATTGAAAAATAATTTTTGGTTGTGATATATGCAATTAAAAAGTTTAGGCATTATATTATAGGTTATAAAATATTCATCCATATAGATCATGCTGCTATAAGATATCTCATGAATAAGGCTGTGGTGGGTGGACAGATAATAAGATGGTTGTTGTTGTTACATGAATTTGATGTAACTATAATAGATAAACCTGGCAAGGATAATGTTGTTGCCGATTTTCTGTCAAGAATTGTTTTGTAGGGTGATCAAGAATCAGTTGATGATACATTCCCTGATGAACATTTATTTATAATATCAATACATCCTCCATGGTTTACTGACCTTGAAAATTACCTCGTAACAGGGAAGTGCCCCAATCATTTCAATTTTAAGCAAAAAAAGAGGTTAATTCGTGAAAGTTCTAGATTTCAATGGATTAATGGTTTATTATTTAAGATATGTCCTAACCATGTTCTTCACGAGTGTGTTTCTGAGATAGATGTCTATAATGTAGTGCATGCATGTCATCTTGAGCTGAAAGGAGGACATTACTCTGTGATCAAGACTATTTATAAGCTCTTAGGAGCTGGTTATTTCTAGCTGACAATGACAAAGGATGTTTCATTCTTTATTAAACATCGTGATGAATGTCAGCACATGGGACAACCTACACCAACCATGGAGATTCCATTACAGCCTCAAATAGCTCTTGAACCATTTGAAAAGTGAGGAATTGATTTTGTGGGACCTATTGATCCACCTTCCAAGGGACAACACTATATTTTGGTTTGTACATATTATGTCACAAAGTGGGTGGAGGTAAAAGCTTTACCAGTAGCAAGAGAAGACAAGGTGGATGATTTTCTATACAAGAATATTCTTCAAAGATTTAGTGCACCAAGAGAAATAGTTTTTGATAAAGGATCGCAGTTCATGTCTATAATGATGGAATATTTTATGTAGAAATATGAGATGACACACATGAAGTACACTCCATACCATCCATAGGAAAATAGGTAAGTGGAGGTCACCAACCAAGAGTTAGAAAACATTCTGACAAAAACTGTTTCATTAAGGAAAATAGATTAGGCAGAGAAATTGAATGAAGCAGTCTGGGCATATAATACAACTTGGAGGAATAATACTGGGTTTTATCCATATGAATTATTATATGAGAAAACTCCAGTCATGCCAATCGAGTTTGAATTGCACACACTGAGGACAACATTGGATGTTGGAATTGACATATCAGAAGCAGAGAGGAAGAGAGTGTTACAACTAAACCGGTTAGATGAGATGAGAATCAAAGCTCTCCAACATATTGAAATGATTCAAAAATATAGAAAAGAATGACATGACAAACATGCAACCAACAGATTCAAGAAGGGAGATTGGGCACTCTTGTTTGATTCCACATTTCATGAATTTAAGGGAAAATTCCACACAAGGTGGTTGGGACCATACACGATTAACCAATTATTTGAAAATGGAGTTGTGCATCTGATACCTATTGATGGAGAGAGAAGAGTGATGCTAGTTAATGGTCAGAGATTGAAAATATATCATAAACCTGAATCAAGGGAGGAGTTCTTGTCAGAACTGGAACATAGAATTTAACATTTTCTGATGGAAGATATTTCTTCCATGAGAGAATATGTTACTGAGTAACCTTTTGAAGAAAGGCTTGAAAAAAAGGTAGATTGAAAACCAAAAAATTGTGGTTTACCTTCTAAATAAAGGGGATAAATTGAAAACCAAAAATGGCAGTTTATCTCTTTGAAAAAAAGGTAAAAAAAGAGAAAAAGAAAAAAATGAAGGAATGGCTGCAAACCAGAAATGACAGTCTTCTTGGATCAGCTTTAGTTTGCTCCTGAGAGCTCCTAAGAGCTCTTGAAAGCACTTGATGAATCCTGAAGATATCTTAAGTTTTCAGTGATAACCTTCATGTTAATTTCGGGCTTTGTTTAATTAATTCATTGGAATTAAATGCCAACTAAGTTAATTAACACGCTTGAATTAACTTTGACATTTATTGAAAGGTACACATTTATTGTGCATATCATTTGCAAATATTATCTTTTCGATTTAGTCATTATGATTTAAAATAAAGTAAATTTTAGCATAGAACTCTTCGACAAAAGATTTATTAATTTTATAATAAATGAGTTTAATCATTTCAAATCTGGTGGAGGAATTAAGAAGTTATTTTGAAAGGACTGCAGTAATAATGACAAGTAAAGGTGAGCTATCCCACGTACACATGAATGAATTCACTGATGTCAGCCGCGCCGCCAAATTTATGAATAGTAAATGCAAAGTACAAGGTGGTGGAGTACAAGTCATCTGGATGAGTAAATGAAATGAATAACTACATGTGTTGATGGACATGGGGTTTTTATAAACATTGCTATAGTTGGAAAAGGTGCCATTATGTGTTTTTTCTTAATTGAGATGGATAGTTCTGACTAACAAAGTTGTAGAGAAGAGCATAATTGGGAACAAGCAAAATGATGAACCAGAGAATTTTATGCTTGACCCAAAAACTCAAAGATTGTTAAGAGAAGCTGGGTGGTTTCATTTCATCAAAAATTATGAGGGGTTCCAACAAGAGTTAGTTGAAGAATTCATGAGGAACTTCCATGTAAATGTCACCAGAGTCAGAGATGAAGTAATTGAGGTCACCCCAAAAATAATAATTGAAATCTCTAAAATTCCTACTAAAGGAAAGCTAGTTGAAAAAGGGCATGTGAAGTATGAAGAGTTAGTGGTAGCATTTTACCGAGAACCTAAAAAAGGCCAGAGATTCTACTACATAAAGGAGATTAGAGAGGAATTGCATGCAATAGTCTTGAAGAGCCATGGAGAACTATTGTCACTTGGTTGATGAAATTATTCACTTGTGAAGGTCAATATGGAGCTGTGTTAGGGCCAGGAACGCAGTTATTGATACATTTGAGGTATGGAAATGCAGAACCCTCTACCAAAATTAATTTGCCTACATTTCTATTTTCCCAAATTTCTTCCATGATAACTAGGGTTAATCCACTTGATAATTAAACACCATTTCTTAAAAAAAGTAACTGGTAAACAAGGGTGGTTAGAATTTTTATCCTCACCTGTTAAAAATCCAAAAGGGAAAATCACAAAGGGGCCCGCATAAAAATTGAGAAAAGGAGAATCCTTTGGGGGGAAATAGAAAAAGGACAAGAAAAAGAGAAAATTACATGAGTTTATTAGGGTAATTTGTAGTGTTACCAAAAAGAAGAAACAAGACACAGATAAGGAAATCCCTAACATAGTTGAAAATGTTGTGTCAACTCTTGAGGAAACCCCAATTTATGGAGCCCAACAAGAAAATTTTGAAGTCCAAACCCATGAGGAAGTCCAAACCCCTATGCAATTACCTAAACAACCTCATAGCCCTCCCGAAGCCCCAATTCCTTCTCCTAAGAGAACACCTGTGAGAGAGTTTTTGAATCCCTGAAAAATTTAACTCCCAGTCTGAAGAGAGAGAGGCCTCAAAGGAGTTTGAGGATGAGGAGGCTGAGAAATTTCCTTCACAATCTCCAATCTCTGAAAGAAGGAAAGGGAAGGAACCAGTAATTGAACTAGAAAAATCCACACAATTACATGAAGAAGAAGAATCAGAGGAAGAGAGTGAAGTAGCAAGGGTTATGGCCATGTCAAGGATACAAGAAGAGTTAGAAGAGGAAAGAAGAAGGATAAAATTTCTTGAGGAGAAATTGAGGAGAAAGGAAGAAGAGTTGCAAAATTATGTAAGTAAAATAGAGCAACTAGAAAATGAAATGGATGAGAAAGAACGTAATCTACAAGGTCAGTTAATTGAAACCAAAAGGATCTTACAGTGGGATAATGCACAATCATTAGCTAGGGCTAAAGAAAAATCGAGGTTCAATATAAAGTTAATAGGAAAATTGAGAGCAGAGCTACAAAAAAAAGAAAACCAACCAAGACAACAATATCATCTGTTGCAGTCACAAGAAGCTTCCACCTCATCTACTCCAAGTAGATATCTTTCTCTAGCTGCATTGAAATTTAAACATGAGAATAATCAGTTAAAGACTCAAAACCAACATCTAGAAAAAGAAACATGAAATCAATGACAAACTTCAAAAAATTGTAGAGTTGTCTTCAACAATGTTATCAATAAGAAAACCCTCAGGATCATATGCACTCTTTTTAAGAGAAAGATTCCTCTAGTGGAAGATAAACCATCCGATACTTAAAAGAAAAACTAATTATGAGGATGATAGAGAGTTTCTAGAAGATTTCTTTAACAATCATCCTACCATTCAAAATCAGATGTGTGAGTATTTTCAGCATGACTTTCTACTTGGAAATTTTCCACAATCCTTTCTTAATGTTTTTATAAGAGAGCTCCAAATCATATCTTTTGTTTCATTACTACAAAACCAGATGGAGTGGGAACATAGAGAAACTCAATATAAAGAAGAATAGATGAAACTGAGATTGCCTATGAGGAATGAGACCCCTTGGTCTAGACCTTTCAGAGCTTAATTCAAATTCTTTGCCATGTCAGAAAATGTAGCTCCTACTTACAAAAGAAATCTGAATGAGAGCATTCAAGTATTTAAGAGGGTTCAAGATCATCTCCCACAAAGAGCTCTAAGTGCAACAAGGGATAGATTTAGGAGTATTCCACCACACCTACGAAGAACAGAGCTTGTTTCACCAAGAAACATCACTTGGAGTTTGACCAAAATAAGGATTGTGATTGATATCATTGAAGAGAAACATAAAAAATAGATATGCTCCAAGATTCGATGCACCACCACAACTTATTGGGGAGAATCTAAGGGAATGGATGACAACAGTTGAAAAGATGAATGGATATGCTCGTCAAAGAAGATTCTTAGAGTATGTATTGCATAATGATGATTAGTCAGATATAATTGCTTGGTTGGTGGATAACAATAAAGATTTAGCACACCCTCAACCATGAGGACATGGTTTACATCAAGAGGGGGTGGATGATGAGTGCTCAAATGTTGTTTTAATTGATCTTTTTATAAACTTAAAAGACTTCATTATATTATTAATTAACTAATATGGTGGTAGATTATTTTTTTAATGTTTGCTTGTTTCATATTATACTTGAATAATTGAAGGATATATTAGATGTGGTATTTTGAATTAAATGTGCTTCTTTGGGTAATGTTAATAAGGAAATGATTGTGCGAAATGAAATATCTGTTGTCATCGTTGCAATCTATTCTTAAGGATTTTGTGGAGGTACTTAAATGTTTACTATTGAGATGGATTTGTTCAACTTTCTGTTTAATAGCTTGGTGTCATTCACACTCTTGAAAGCTCCTGATAGATCCTGATTTTCTATAATTCCAAATTGGCTCTCTTCGCTGATTTGGGAAGTAATGTTGCAGCCATGATTAGCGAGATTCTCTTGAATAATTTCAAGTTAGACATTCATTTAGGTTTGCACTCTGTAACTTAGCGGCTAGCGCCATAATTTTGAATTAAAAAATAAGGGATATTCTTATAAATATCCATCCTTAGGTTTAATTTGAGTTAGTCGATCTTTTGCTAAAAATTGTAACCTGTGATACTATGTACTTTTTTTTTACTCGCCAATTTTTTCCAATTGGAATGAAAATAAGAAGTTGATTTGAATCACTGTGTTTGAGGTCCCACCAGAGGAAGACTAGGGCCCACTCAACTCAAGGAGGTGACCTTGTCTCATTGTTAGTTGATTTAGTTGATTCAATTTTATTATAATTGGTTTGAAGTTAACACTTTAATTCCTGTTGATCGATGTTCAACAATTGTATTTACTGAGATTAAATTGTTCTAATTCACATTAGTTAAGATATTTTGCTATACAACAGAGTTAGATCAGAGTTTCATCATTTACTATAGATTTCATTGATATTCATTTTCAGATGCATATAGTTGTAGTAAAATTGGTAACACTGATTGATGCAAGGATTGAACTAAAGCTAAAATGGAATATGTTCTTGGGAGTTAGTATTATTTATTTCTATATTTAATGTTTAATTATTTGTAATATAAATAGATTCACTTTTTTCTAGATTAAAGTTCATTACTTGCAAGCGTAATAAGATTTCTTGTTAGCAACTCTAAATTCTGCATTTTAGACATAGAGTTAAATTATTTTATTTTGTAGATCTCCAAATGAACTAATTGTAGTTAAGGTAACTGTTACCAATTTTCACTACAACTCAATTGGTGGAGCTGATTAAATTTTGTTATATCTTAAAGTGGAGGTTCAGTTATTTTTTTCTTATGTATTAAGTGTTGTTTGCACTATATTTATCAAGTAACAAGTTGAGTAAGTGCTTTTAAACAAAGTTTTAGAAGTATCACTCAATGTTTTATAGAATAAATGAAGTACAAAAATGAATACACAAATGATTAAGCATTCATTTCTTTCATTTTATTTAATGACTTTCTTACATTACAGATTTCATTTGATTGCAAGAATTCAAATGATTATACAAATTTTTATTTTGATGCATTTCTTTCAAAATGAAAAACAGAAAGAGAAATTAAGGAATCCACACAAGCCATGGAGATAACTGTTGCAATGAATCATAAGAAACACTCTACACTACTGAAGATGCAATAAAAGGAAAACACATAAGTATGAACATAATCATCATTGCCCATTCTTGTGACCGATGCAAAAGTTGTGCACCATCCTTCATCCTCGAGCTCCGATCGACTTGTAGAGAAGTGAAAGAGTTGTTAGAGCTCCGACTATGACCATACCTACATGAAACACCAACAGTAATGTAGAATGTTGTTGAAAATACATTGAAACAATTAGGAAGAGTGCAAAAATTAGAGCTGAAAGTGTAAACATCATGATATATATAATTTTTGCTAACACTGTTTGTTTCTTGTGTAGGCATAGGGGAATTCATGAAGCTGACCATAGATGAAGACATAAAAGCATGTGGGGTAAAACGGGATCCCACAAGGGTAGAGTTTAGCATGCTACCCCTTAATCTTACAAGCGAACTAAGTGAAACAGTATATTTATCATGCTCATCTGAGCCATACTTAAGGGAGCAAACAGATTTAAATAAAGAGCAGTCAAGTTTATTATTCATTCATAACAGTCAGATCGAAGCAATGAAATGAAAATTACAAATGGATAATGGACTCAATGAACTCAATTTAACCGAAATCCATCATTTTCATTCTGGAAAGTTTAGATATTGCTGTCATATTATTTGTTTTTTGTTGCCTTAGGTCTATTCACATTCAATTATGTTGTTTCATATTTTTCTATTCTGGAGTAGCAAGTGTTTCATGTCATGATGGTGATAGTGAACAGGCATACATAATGCCTTATCAATCAAAGCACTAATAAATAATGGAAGTATTTGAAGGAATTTCAGTTTGTCATTTGCCTTATGAGTTGTGAGCTGAGAATGCACTCTGTTCTGAGGCACTTTAAATATGCAGCTAGGTGATCAAGTAAATGCAATATGCAAGTAGAGCAAAGAAGCTAAATCTGAATATGACTAGAAACATGAGAATAAAATATTACTTTATCTTATAAGACTCTGAGTTGAGAATGTTTATTGTTTTCTGAAAGCATTCAAGTTGTGACATGGAGCTAACAAGCATATGAGTAGTCATACAACATGAAGGTGAATGAAGTATGTATGTCACATAATATGTAATCTTTTGAGATTATGAGCAACAAGAGGGTTTTTTGATAGAAAATCAGAATGCTTTAAATATCATGGTGAGTCGATTCAAAGTTTGAATGCATATAGGATTACAAACTTATTTCAAATACCAGAGTACCCATATTGGATTTTTGAACAAGAAATACAGAAATAAAGGAGTTTCTTTCAAAATACTGAATACCCATGAAGGGGTTTTTACAAAAATGCAGATTTCTCACTGTTTCCAGCATGCCCATGATGGGTTTTCAATAGTTTCAACAAGAAATACAAAATAAATGTTTTCTTTCAGAATAAAGGAATAGCCATATGAGGGTTTTGAACAAAATGACGATTTCTCACTATTTACAGCATACCCATGTAAGGGTTTTACAAAAAATGCAAAATGCATGTAATGCATCATGGGTTGAGCCCATTTATGGAGGAGTTTCAGTTACATAATCCATTGAAAGGATGAAAATCATTTCGAGTTTGTTTTATAGAAGTCAAAATCTAAAAATAAAGAATGTGAAATGCAGAGAGTTTTCTTCATGAAGCCCAAGAGCAAGCATATATGGCACGACCAATGCTTGGGTCTGCACTATTTTAATAAAATAACAATCATTCTTCTATGAAGATAAGCTTTCAAAGATTTTATTTTGACAAGGAAAGAAAACAATGGAAAAGAAGAACTTACCATTTGCATGACTGTAGGAGACCACTAGTTGCGACCAAGCTCATAAGAGCTCTCAAATACAAAGCTCAAGCTCACACATTCATGGCAGCCAACAAGAGGTTTAATCAAACACACAAAAAAGGAACACAAAATAAGAGATAATGCATATATGGGGTGCGGCCTTAATGGCCATTTTTTGCTTTCAAATGAAGGAGTAAAGCCACTATGCTATTAAGGAGTCAACTTACCATGAATTGCAGAAAGAGTCGACCATTTTTTAGTCCAAAAATCTAAAGTTGCAAGCTGAAAATTGAGCTCACTCATGGTGGCGCCATCTCTCCTAGTAGATCAAAAGTATTTCAAAGCCCAAGTGTGAAATGAATGAATTTTAGGGTTTGTCAAAAGTTTTATCTATCTTTTTTCCCTAATTCGAATTTAGGGGATTTTGCAATGTTTTTAAAAATATTAAACTCCTATATCAAATACCATGGTGGTGTTAGGTTTGACCATTTGCTAGAGTTTCATTTGATATTATTTGCCTAATTCTTAGGCTTGTGTTGATAGAATATTTCATGACTTAAGACTTTAGGTTTTTAGGTGATGTCCAAATGTTGATCATATGCCTTAGTCAAAAATAGAAAATGGAGAGTAGTTATGTGCCTTATGTTATTTAATTGATTTTGAGGAAAATCAATTAAATTATAAATATTGAAATTACTCATGCCTTGATTTAAATCCATACTTTAGGCATCTAATTTTTCAATTGATTTAAAAAGAAATCAATTAATTATTCAATGTAATGGAGGTGGCTTTATTATTTTTATAAGAAAAATCAAATATTGTAATTGGAGATATAAGGTTTTATTTTTGTGAAGATTTTCAATCTTTATTGCAAAATAAATCAAATTGTAAAAATTACATGTGTGTAAAGCAGAAGATAAAGCAATGATTTATAAATTGTTTTATTCTTCTTGCTATTTTTTGTAGTTTATGAGGAAAAAATAGGTTTGAATTTTCCTTGGTCGGATTTGAGCTGCATGGAGAGAAGATGAAGTGTTTTATTTGCTTTTAAAGCAGATTTTACCTATTTTAGAGGCCTTATGGAATGCACATGCAAAAAGTGTGAGTTTTCCACTTTTATGCCACATTTTGGAGCAATTTTTGGTGCTTTTCGTTGAGCTTTCTTCTTGAGCTCGGATTAGGGTTTTGAGATATATCTTGAAGAAAAACTTAGAGTTTTTAGAGTTCAGATGATTGATTCTTGCTCTCATGCTGAAACAAAGAGTTTTGTAACTCATAAATTTGTACTCAGACTTTGATACTCCTTCAGTTAATAGAAGCAACTTTCCTATTTCCCAATTTTTGTGTCTCTTGCATTTTTAGTTTTATGTGATAGTGTGATTTCTGTTTACAAGATCCTTGTTATGTCCTGAAGTTGTAACTTTGATGCAAAAATATCATAAATATAGGTTGCATGTTGTATTTAAAACCTGAATCTTCATGCAAAGCAATGATTTGTTAAGTTTCATGAGAAATTGTGAATTATTGTTGTTCTGAGAAACTGTTTGAGGGTAGAAAAATAGAGTCATGTTTAAGTCATTATTAAGTTCTTAAGTCATAAGTTTAATTCAAGTTCATCCTTCTAACTCTTTTCCACAGAAATAATTTAGAATATATTTATCATTTAGAGAACCAACTTACTCTGGAGATTCCTTCTTCGTTCAGATCACCCACATCTGAAGAAGGTTTCCATGTGTCAACAGATAGTTAGATTTCTGCAAATTTAACATGGGGTGCATATCTGATTGATAACAATAACATCTAAGTTGAGTCATTAGGACTAGAATAGGTTTAAATAAGAATTGGTTAACCAATAAGTTAGAATCATCCTTAGAAATTAGTTGCTATCTTCTACTTTTGAAGAACTCCTGAGAGCTCTTGAAGGCTCTTGAAGGAGACTGACCAAAATCAAAGTCATTGTTTACAGTGCAAAACCCCCTAATTTTTGGAATCCTCCTTATCGTATATTGCTTTGAGAGACACCTAGTTCGATAAATGAAAAACTAAATGATGTGAGTTGTGATATCAATGACCTCGCCCATCAATGTGTCACATGAATTTTGATAATTTTGTTAGAGTCAATTCAGTTCATGCAGTGAGAGACCTACAAAGAATTACAAAGTCCATCAATGTTGTTTGTAAGAATTGTCAATTAAGGAAGCAAATAAGGAGCAGTTTGAAGGGAAAGGAACAATCTGCTACTGGACTAATATAATTAATACATATAGATCCTTGTGGTCCTACTATGGTGAGAAAAATTCAAGGTGATAGGTCTTTCATGCTTTTGATTGATGATTACTCTAGAATGACATGGGTTACTTTTATTTGAGAGAAATTTGATGCACTAGATAGATTTAAAGCATTTAAATCTATGGTTGAGAATGAAATGGATTTGAAAATTAAATGTTGGAGGTATGATAGAGGTGGAGAATTCACCTCTAATGAGTTTAACATGTTTTGTGAAGTTCATGGAGTAAAGAGGCACTTGTCCGCCCCTAGAACTCTTCAGTAGAATGGAGTGGTTGAAAGGAAAAACCAGACTATTCAAGAAGCTGCTAGGACTATGATGAAATAAGCTAACCTACTGGAAGTCTACTAGAGAGAAGCAACTCACACTATTTTTTACATATTTAATAGAGTTCAAGCAAAATCTAACAATGCAAAGACTCCTTATGAGTTATGGTATGGAAGGATTCCTACTGTCAAGTAATTTAGAGTATTTGGAAGCACATGTTATATCAAAAAAGGTGAAGAAAACTTAGGAAAGGTTGATGTAAGGTCCGATGAAGGTATCTTCCTTGGATATTTGATTAAAAATAAAGCTTACAAATATTACAACAAAAGGCTAAGAAATATTGTTGAAAGAGCTAATGTTAAGGTTGATGAAGATGTGTAGAATTCAATTGCTATAGATGGATATGTGTCAGATGAACCTACTTGTGGAGAAGAAGAAGAATAAAAAGATAAAGAAAAATAAGTGTAGAATGAAGAGGAAGAAGCTCCAAAGGAGACCCCTAAGACCCCTAAGTATGTGAAATAGAATCATTCTGAGGAATAGATCCTTGGAGACAAAAGGAAATGTGTATTGAGAAGAAGTAGAGTTGTTGAAGCTGAGGTAAATATGTGTTTACTTTCTAAAGTTAAACCTAAAATAGTGAGTGATGCATGAAAAGATGAATGTTGGATGAAGGAAATGGAAGAAGAACTTATGTAGATTGAGAAAAATCAGACTTGGGAATTGGTTCCTAGATCAGAAAATAAGAACATAATTGGAACTAAGTGGGTATTCAAAAATAAACTGAATGAGAAAGGAGAAGTGGCTAGAAATAAATAAAGGTTTTTGTGTAAGGGTTACTCACAAGTGGAAGGAATAGAATTTGAGGGAAAATTTGCTCTGATGGATAGGATGGAAGCTATCAGTATATTTTTTGAATTTTTAGCGTACAAGAACTTTAATTTTATCAGATGAACGTGAAGTCTGCTTTTCTGAATGGTGAATTAAAAGAAATTTTTTACATGGAACAACCAAAAGGATTTTAGTTGCCAAATCAATTAGATATGGTTTACAAACTGAAAATGACATTATATGGATTGAAGCAAGCTCCCAAAGATTGGTAGGCAAGATTGGATAGGTATTTGACATAACAAGGATTCAACAAAGGTACCATAGACAATAATCTTTACTTGAAAATTGAGGAGAATAAAATCTTGATAGTGGTTTTGTATGTGGATGATATTATACTTGGAGGCAATGAAACTATTTATAAGAAATTTGTAGAAGAGATGCATAAAGAGTTTGAGATGTCAATGTTTGGGGAGATGAATTTCTTCCTTGGGCTACAAATCAATCAAATAGATAAAGGGATTTTCATTTCACAGTTAAAGTATGTCCAAGAGATGCTGAAGAAGTTTGGAATGGAAGAATCCAAACCAGTATGTACTCCTATGGTGGCTGGTTGCAAATTGAGAAAAGATGACGATTCACCTAAGACTAATCAGAGCAAGTATAGATCTATGATTGGTGGACTATTATATTTGAATTCTACTAGACCAAATATCATGCATGTAGTTTGTCTTGTGGCTAGATTTAAAGAAGATCCTAAAGAGACACATGTTGTAGCTATGAAGAGGATATTCAAATATCTAAGAGGTACTTCAGATTATGGCTTATGGTATCCTAAGGATACTGATTTCACATTAAGTGCTTACACATATACAAATTGGGTTGGTTGTGTTAATAACAAGAAAATTACAAGTGGCGGTGCATTCTTTCTTAGATGTAGATTGATGTCATGGTTAAGTAATGTTGATGGTGTTTTCATGCGCTTCTCAACACAGGTAATGCATAGGTGCATCACCTCTCTTGAAAGACAATCTTCCACAATCAAATTGCAAAACACTATCCCAAGGTCTCTCGGATGTCAGGTCTTGACAGTGCTTGGAATATTTTAGTTGTTTATGTGATTTGATGGAATCACAAGGTGGACTTATAGATGAGTTACAAGGCGGGGAAGTTGGATCTGCAAATGGAGTTCTTAAGATGGGAAAGTTGCTGAGTGTTTGTTGCAGGTTCAAACAGCAGTTTGGAATTCCATTTCAACATCACATTTAGCTTTACAATGTGCAATGAACCTTGCCTAAGGTTACTTATTAAAAAAAAAGGAAAAAAGGAAGGGAAGAGAAGGTTCCTGGATCTGAAACTACGAATGAACAGTGATCATGGAGGCTGCTACAGTAGACAAACTCCCTAAACTGGGTTTTGCTTGGCCAAGTGAATCCTACAGTTACACAAAACCAGTGCAATCTTCTAAGGACTGCAGATTTTCAGTTTGCATATGCACATCATGAACATGCAAATGAACTAAGTTGCAGCAATCAAATAAAAAAAAGCCCAGGCTAACTTTGCACAGTAGCTTGTCATCAACAAGTGCCAAAAGTATGGGCTGAAAGCTCATCAAATACTGTAACAACAATCACCATTACCACTTCCATTCAAGAAACTAAAACTAAAACTAACTTGGAAGGTAGAACCATGCACACATAATGAGAAAACTCAAAAGGTAACACCCATAGATCATGCAATGCTACTTTCTATTGCTGCAGAATGTTTTTTCACAATAGCTCTCCAACAACTACAAATGAGGGGGAGACCCCTATTTATAGTTTACCAAAGACCAAATAAATGGCCAGGATTGATTTACATTGTGTGGCTTAGATTCAATTACATTAGGGCTTCACCTACCCCACAATATTCAACAATTTAAAATACATCTTTGTCTTTTTCCTATTTAGTCCTGTAGTGGTCAGTCACTGTAGTAGTTTTGTCTCCTAGCTAATTTCCCTTTTACTATAGTTGAAACTGCCTGAAAGCTGCCTTCTTCCCAATGGACTTCCAGCATTCTTCATTGCATCAAATGGTTCTATCGATGGACCCATGGTAGGCTTCTTGAAACCGGAAATGAGAGGTCGAAATGCTGTTTTGGAACGACCGATGGAGCACGGAAATCCAGATGGTATTTCTCGCATGCAAATTTGGAATTTGAAAAGCCAAGTGAGGACAAGACCCTATTTTAGCATCTAGGTCGAAGTCCATTTTTGATTTTGACATGCGCTAGTATGTTCCAGAAACATGAGCCCGGAATGCCGATGTAGGAATGTTGTTTTGAAACGGTCGCAAGAGCACGAAACTCCGGATGGTACTTCCTGCATGCAAATTTGGAATTTGAAAAGCCAAGTGAGGATAAGACCCCATTTTAGCATCTGGGTCGAAGTCCATTTTTTATTTTGAGGTGCGCTAGTACGTTCCGGAAACATGAGGCCAGAATGCCGCTGTAGGAATGCTGTTTTGAAACGGCCGCGAGAGCACGAAACTCCGGATGGAACTTCCCGCATGAAAATTTGGAATTTGAAAAGTTAGGTGAGGATAAGACCCCATTTTAGCATCTGGGTTGAAGTCCATTTTTGATTTGGAGGTGCGGTTGTACGTTCCGGAAACATGAGGCCAGAATGCCGCTGTAGGAATGCTATTTTGAAACGGCCGCGAGAGCATGGAACTCCAGATGGTACTTTCTGTATGCAAATTTGGAATTTGAAAAGCCAAGCAAGGATAAGACCCCATTTTAGCATTTGGGTCGAAGTCCGTTTCTGATTTGGAGGTGCACTTGTACGTTCGAAAAATATGAGGCTGGAATGCCGCTATAGGAATGCTGTTTTGAAACGGCCGCAAGAGCACTGAACTCCGGATGGTACTTCCCGGATGCAAATTTGGAATTTGAAAATCTAGGAGAGGATAAGACCCCATTTTAGCATTTGGGTCAAAGTCCATTTCTGATTTGGAGGTGCGCTAGTACGTTCCGAAAACATGAGCCCGAAATGCCGCTGTAGGAATGCTGTTTTGAAACGGTGTTGCAGAAATACAGTTTTTGGAATTTGAAAAATTTTTGAAACTTAATAAAACCTTATCAATTCACTTAGGCACCACAAAAAACATCCAAAATCCATAGGAAATCTATCCCCAAAGTCAAAGAATGAAGGAAAAAGCGAATCGAGCGAGCGAGCGGGGGCGAAGCCTGAAAAACCCAAGACTTAGCCATTTTTTATTTTAGGGGAAAAATATGGTCAACCAAAAATGAGACTTTGAATGGAATGTTGACCAACTAGGACAACAACATGAGGGGCATGCAAAACGAGATGGGAGAAAAGAAGTCTGTCGAGAGTGAAAAAAGAGGGTCCCTGCCAACGGTGGGGCGTGTGTGCAAAATATGCACAACAAATGGCGACTCACTGGGGGAAATGCTCTAGAGCATTTTGATCACAAACTGGAATCATGAACCCAAAATCTCTGGTTTCGACCTTCATGCTAAGGAAAACAAGCCAGAAACTCAACCAAAGGATCAAAACCACTAGTTAACCCAACCTTTAGTATGCTGAAAATCCAAGTGTGTGCAATTGCATTAATTCCCATCCTTCAGTTGCTATAAGAATCCAAGCTCCATCAAGTTAAGCTACGTAGTTTATTCTAACTCCAAAAGCATCTGGGACATTGCCTCACTACCAGTCAGGTGTCCATAGCCCTGATGAGGTTGTCACTATGATTCTCCCGAACATTGCTCTACTATCGGCCGGGCATCCATAACCCCAGTAGAGTTACTCGTATACCCCTGAAAAGCTGAATTTCTCTTCATTTGATTTTCAATATTTTTTTCTTTTTCTTTTCTCTTTTCAGTTCTTTTATTTCAACCCGCAAGCAATGAAGCTCGCGCTCAGGGCTGAGAATCACAATGGCGCTGGAGCAAAATTTTAGATTTTTCACTTAACTAGACTTCACAAAGGGCCTACAGTGACCGTTAGATTCTTAAAATTTGTGAGAGATATAAGATTCCATAATACTTTAGAATTAGACTGACCAATGACTTATCCACTTTGAATCAAACATCCAGATCACTTGATACTAACAGAAGATCCTCACCATCCACTCCGAAAACTTGATTAGAGTTTGACAAAGAAATACATAGAGCAACCCCAAGTGATAAGACAGGTTGTTGTGCGCACAGATGCACCCAGCCAAAAGCATAGGGACCCCAAGCAAAGTATATCAATGACAAAGGTGGAGGTTGTTGCAAGTATGAAGGTTTTTTCGTTGATGTCAATAGGATATCAATAGGCTAGTGTTGTCATTGATGTTAACTATGTGTTGAGGAATATTGTTGCATGATGGAGTTGTCGAGGATAATGAGAAAATTGTGCAAAAGAGGAAAACAGTTTGTTGCAGGTTGTGTGCATGTATAGTTGAGATATTGAGGAAGTGTTGTTAGTAAATGGATCTATCAATGTGTTGCAATGTATAGAGATGTGTTGGAATGAAGTAATGTGCTAAGATGATGTCTCTGGTACTTGGTTTCCAAGTGCTTTTGAAAAAATTTGATAAAGAGAAAATAGTGTTGTGCAAGTGTTCAAAATGTTCTCCAAGATGCGCTCCACATTTTTTTTGTGTTGATGCTTTTGGATTTGATATGTTGTTCTAGGATATCAATAGTTACTATATTCAAAATTTGGGTTTTTGGATCATTGTGCAGAGTGAGATATATTCACCAGTGTTATTCTTCAATGGTGTTTTCTATGGTCTGGGAGATGTATTATCTCTGCATTTCTCTACAGCTTGGATTTAGGTTGTGCAGATTTGGGAAGTTGCTTATGATGTTCATGTCTTTTAGTATTCAAGGTTTCACTTGATTTGGTATAATATAATGTATGTATAAAGTTAACCAAATGTTATGGATTGAAGTATTTCTATGATGCAAGTTTGGATGAAGTATTTTTTGGATCTTAGGTGGTTTGTGGATGATTCTAGATTGTTTTCATGTGAATTTTGTTTCCTAGAAGTTTTGGATTGATTTAAGGAAGAGTGTACTTAATGTTTTATGGTGTTTACCACAGGTATTGGCCAACTTGGTGTTAAAACTACATGCGAAGCTTGTGGAAGTGTATTGAGGTGTGTTAGGATTAATTTGGGTCCTAATTGAGGATTTATATGGGTCACCTTCATTCCTATCCATTGCAAGAATGTTTGGGTGCCGACCTAATTTGAAATTTTAAATATAACAAATAGTTTTTGATCTTGGAGAAGGTTTTCAAGGTCGAGGATGGTATAAATAAGAGTGACATTGATGGATGTTGCAAGAGAGAAGTAGGATAAATGTGAGATAGATGCAAGTGATGAATGTGATGCAAATTGCAGAGGTATAGATGCGAATTTGAGAAAAGCAATGCAAAATTCAAGGTGTTGGATTATTGAATGCAGTGAGCTAAAGGTATCCACAATCTTTCAAGAAAGTTTGTGAAAGTGTTGGATCATTTGCGATGGATTCCTTGTTGCATTGAGAATTTTTTCTCTGTGTAACATTTTGCTTCTATCTTCTTTGTTTCTTTTTGTGGTAGCGAGCCTTAGTTGTGAGCCCTGTTGGATAGTGTTTCCTATTCTAGCAATGAGCCCTTGTACCGATTTTGAAATTAATTATATTGTGAGCTAATTATCATCATGGTTTTTACCTCATTGGGTTTTCCACATAAATATGGTGTTCTCTTATGTATGGTTTTGTTATTTTAGTTTCTATTATCTACATTTCATGATTAATCACTTTAACATAATAAGGTTTAAAGAATGCTTATGGATTTGATTACTGTTGAGGGTTTTGATGTTTTAATTTTCTACAGCTAATTCACCCCCCTCTCAGTTGTCTAATTCACTCAACACAATGAATATTCTAACCCATTATTTAAGAAGAAGATGATTGAATATTTATGCTCATTCCAAGATTAACCATATTCGGTATGAAGTTCTTTAAGAACAGAAAAATAGAATACACGTTGGAAAACTACAAATTTCATACAAAGAAGTAATCTTCAATTTAAGTTTAATTTTTTATTATTATTCATGTAGACATATCTTCATTACTTTTAGATTGGGACCAGGGGTGTCTAGTAGATGGCATTTTGTCATCAATATTAAATAATTATGTATAAAATAAGATAGTAGTTACTCCCATGGTTAAAGATAAGGATCCAAATAAGAAGCAGTTTCCTAGACCCTGAATGTTGCAAGAGAATTTGGGTTTTCTAGTGAGATGAAGATAACTAGTCAAGTCATTTACTGACTTAGTAAGAAATGATTCTAATAAGGGGTGATTTCCTAGACCTAGATTATTACAAGTATGTAACTGCATATTTGAGATAAATGAGTCAAACCTATTTAGTCGAGTAATCGATGTTAATGAGTCATCACTATTGAAAGAGTTTTTGTTTAAGTTAGTTTACCTTTGGGTCAAACTAAAATAAGACTTAACTACATGTCAGTAGTATTTCCAAGTTGAGTTAGAGGTGGGTGAACTTACTATTGAATGCACAAGACAACTAAGAGGGGGGTGAATCATTTGTCCCTTAAAACTTTAAAATCTTCACAAACATTCAGATCTACATTAATTCAATTAACCTTTAATTTTTTAGAGTGATTTGTCATGAAAGCATATAAGAAAAATAGAATCAAAGCAACACAATGCACAATAAAACATCAGATTTATATGGAAAAACCAAGAAGGGGAAAACCATGGTGAGGATTAGCTCACAATATAAAGTAATATCAACACTTATTATAAAGGGCTCACTGTCGGAGGGCTAACTACCCAAAATAAAGAAAGGCTCAATGCTAGAATATAAAAGAAGATAGAGAAGAGTGTTACAATAAGAAAATCATATCAATGCAACAAAAAAGTCCACCACAACATCACCAACACTTTTGTAGTATTACTAAAGAGTTGTAGACACCTTTTTCTCATTGCATCTAGTAATCTAACACATGATATCTTGCATTGCACCGCAAAAATTCACACCTCACAATTCTGCATTTCCCTCAACAAGTCAACTCATATTTATACCATCTTCAACCTTGAAAAAATTCTCCAAGGCCGGCTATACACCTCAACCTTTCAAATTCAAATTAGGTCAACACCAAAATATTCCCACAGTGGAAATGAATGAAGGCATACCACAACACACCTTAGATAGGACCTAAATCCACTGATACATTCCACACCATGCTTCGACAAATATTGAGGCAAATTAAAAATTAGTGTAAACACGCAATGTGTAAACACCATTAACATTTAATTACATGCTTCCTCAAAACCAAAGATGACTTGCAGACCACACACCACACTTGAACATGATCTAGAATATTCCAAAAACACCCCAGAAACCAACAAATTCCTTCACAACAATATTCACCTGAAGAATGTACACACTCAATACACTCAAATAATTTTTCCATACACTGCAACTCAAGAGATTGACTTCTGAAGCACCAAAACAAATAAATTCAATTGAATAAAGATACAAACACTATCAACACCCTTCAAAATTTTTAAGACCTAAAACCACTCTATGGAGAAATGTGGAGAAAAAAAATTCTCCAAGACACCTTTGTAATACATAGTTCAAACACTGGTGAACACAACTTCCTCTGCACAATGATCCAAAACACCAAATTCTAGATGCAACACCTTTGATCAATATATCCAAATCACACAAGTAGATCTTCAACATAGAAGAAATGCAGAGCTAGACCAGAATGCAACTCTCCAACATAAAACACCACAAAAATACATTGTTTCCTCTTTTTATTTAAATTTTCTCAAAAACACTTGGAAACCAAGCACCAGACACACATCCTCAACATCCTCAACATCTTCAAAACTCCTCATCACCACCAAGCTAACTTCAACCTAGCAACTCAACCATACATCCATAGGTATAAGCTTATCGAAGTAGCACTAGAGGTTGAAACTAGTAGCTTAATAATGACAACATAATGCAACTAATCAAAGCATCATTAGAGACAAAATCAACTCAATACCAACTGCACATCCTTGCAATAATCTCCTTCTCATATAGTTGACACCAATGACAACACCAAATATTTTTGACATTAATGATAACACCAATTGCATATACTTGAAACAATTTCCCCCTTTGTCATTGATGGCAACACATGATGTGAAAAACCATCAATACTTTTGCTCTATACCAACTCACTCTACTTCATACTAACTCATTATCTCTTTTCTCCCCCTTACAAAACTAACTCATTACTTTATCTCTCTCTCTCTTTGATAACCGACACTTCTTTTTCATATTTTTCTCTCCCCCTTTGTGGCTTATCTTTTTCACAATGACTCTCTCCCCCTTTGACATCAATGAAAAAGGGAAAAATATTTGCATCACTCATTCTCCCCTTTGAAATTAATTATACTGTTTACCACTTCTCTAAAAATTCCTCTCCTTTATTTCTTTGCATACACCCCCTTAGGATCACACACCATAATATAGCAATCAAAAACCACTGCATAATTACAACACTCACTCATCTTGATTGCAACAACCCATAATGCCACTACCTACTCCCCCTAAGAGGTAGCCACCAACATTAGTCTATATTAAAGAGTGAATCTTGAGATCCATTGAACTGATGCATCTGCTTATGCATCTAGTTCAAAGGAGGAGAAATAATCCCCAACTTCTCCTAGAGATACTCAAAAGTATCCTTAGGAAGAGCCTTAGTGAATATGTCAACAACTCGATCCTCTATAGGCACATATTCAAGCTTTACTTCACTATCTACAACCTTCTCTCTCAAAAAGTGATATCGGATTGAGATATGCTTTGTCCTTGAATACGTTACTAGATTCTTTGATATATTGATAACACTTGTATTATGAAAGAATATAAAAATTAGTTCATCATATACCACTCTGATATCCTTTAATATTTTCCTCATCCACAAAAATTGTGTGCAACAAGATGTTGCTACAATATATTCTACCTTTGCAGTAGATAAAGACATTGAAAATTATTTCTTTCTTAGCCATGAAACCAATCTACATCCAAGAAAGAAAGTACCACCACTTGTACTTTTCTTTTCATCTACACAACCAACCCAATCTGCATCTCTATAAGAACATAGAGTAAAATCAACATCCTTTGGATACCACAAGACATGATCTATAGTGTCCTTCAAATATCTAAATATCCTCTTTAATGCTACAACATGTGACTCTCTAGGATCTTCTTGAAATTTAGCCACAAGAAAAATTGCATGCATGATAACTATTCTAGTATCAGTTAGATATAACATTCCTCCAATCATTGATCTATAATTGCTTTGACCAACCTTATTAGATTCATCATTCTTTCTCAACTTGCAACTAGTAACTGTAGGGGTACATACTGGTTTAGAGTTTTCCATTCCAAACTTCTTCAACATTTCCCTGACATATTTTGATTATAAAATTAAAATATCTTTATCTATCTAATTGATCTATAGTCCAAGGAAGAAATTCATCTCCCCGAACATTGACATTTCAAATTATTTCTACATCTCTTTTGCAAATTTCTTACACATAGTTTCATTTGCTCTAAAAATTATGTCATCATCATACACAACCACAATCAAGATTTTATTTTTTCAACTTTGAAGTAAATATTTCTATTTGTGGTACCTTTATTGAATCCTTGTTGTAACAAGTACCTATCTAACCTTACATGCCAAGCTCTGGGAGCTTGCTTCAACCCATATAATGCCTTATTCAATCTACAACCCATATCCAGTTTATTTAATAACTGAAATCCTTCTAGTTGTTCTATGTATACTTCTTCTTCTAATTCATTATTTAAAAAAGCATACTTCATATCCATTTGATATAATTTGAAATCCTTACGTGTTGCAAAAGCCAAAAACATGCTGATAGCTTCCATCCTTTCCACCTAAGAATTTTTTTCCTTAAATTCTATTCCTTCTACTTATGAGTAGCCTTTACACACAAGCCTTGCCTTGTTTTTTACCACTTCTCCACTCTCATTCAGTTTTTTTTAGAATGCCCACTTAGTTTCAATCAATTTTTTCTTTTCTAGTCTTAGGAAAAGTTCCCAAGTTTGATTTTTTTAAATCTGTATTAGTTCTTCTTCTATAGCCTTGATCCAATATTCATCCTTGCATGCTTCAATCACTATTTTAGGTTCAACTTTAGAAAGTAAACATAGATTTACCTGTTCCTCAAAAATTTCCTTATTGTCAGTATACCTTTTCTCTTATCATCAATGATCTATTATTTAGAATGATTCTTTTGCATATACTTAGGAGTTTTAGGAATCTTTTTCTGAGCTTCTTCCTCTTCAATCTACACTTCTTTTTGCTTAGCTTTTTATTCTTCTCTTCAAGAAGACAGATTTGATTCATATCCATCTATCACCACTGAATTCTTCTATAGGTCTCATCAACATTGACACTTGTGCTCTCAATAATATTTCTTAGCCTCTTGTTGTAGTATTGGTGAGATTTTCTTTTAGTAGAATATCCAAGTAAGATACCTTCATCAAACTTTCCTATGTTGTATTCATCTCTTTTGATATAGAATTTTCTTCCAAATACTCTGAAGTATTTGATAGTAGGAATCTCTCCATACCATAGGTCATAGGGATTTTTTGTGTTGTTTACTCTTGCTTGTACTTTGTTAAATATGTAAATTGTAGTATGAATTACTTCTCTCTAGGAGAATTCTGATAAATTTTCTTCTTTCATCATTGTCGTTGCAGCTTCTTGAACAATCCTATTCTTTCTTTCAACTACTCCATTCTATGGAGGAGTCCTAGGGGAAAATAAATACATCTTTATTCCATGATTCTCACAAAAGATATTTAAATCATTGCAGGTGACCTATCTGCCTCTGTCAGATCTCAAGAACTTTATTTTTATATCCATTTCATTCTCAACCATAACTTTGAATTCTTTAAACTTATATAGGGCTTCTGATTTTTCTTTGAGAAAAGTAACCTATGTCGTTCTAGATTAATCATAAATCAATAGTGTGAAATACCTGGAACCATGAAGAATTCTTACTCTCGTAGGACCACAAATATTTGTATGCACCAATTCCAATAGTCTAGTAGAAGATTTTTCTTTGACTTTGAAACTTCTTGCTTTCTTTACAACTTGACATTCCTTATATACAACATTCATAGGATTTGTAATCTTTGATAGATATCTCATAGCTTAAACTAAACTTATTCTCACTTGGCTATCAAAATTGATGTGACACATTTTTCTATGCCATAGCCAACTCTTATTTATTTGATCCATGAAACAATAACCATCAAAACCTTTGAGTTGATAAAAATTTCCATCTATCCTTCTTCGAGTAGCAATCATAGTTTTGGAGCCTTTTATGATCTCACAACGATTATCCTAAATTATAAAATTATATCCTTTGCTACACATTTGTCCAAAACTGAAGAGGTTATGTCTTAAACCCTTAACATAAAGAGCATCATTAGTGTTATGCTTTCTATAAAAATTGATTGAACCTTCTCCATATATCTTAGTAGATGTATCATCACCAAACCTAAGAAGTTCTTCACAATTTCAAGTTTAACAAACTTACTCTTATCACCGATCATATGATTAGGTCATCCACTGTAAATGATCTAGTAGTTCTTCTCCTATCTAGCATGAAAGGAAGATACCAAAGTGCCTTCAGTATTAGTACTTTCTTCTGGAGCACTTTCTTGTTGTTACCTTTGTTCATTATGCAAAGATAGGGTACTTGTTCATATTAAGTTGATGCAAGTTGATACAACATATAATGGTATTCAAGGTTCTCCTTCATTTCACAGTGGTGTCCAAGTTGCTTTAAAGGTATTATTAATGCAACCTGAAATAAAGGTTAGCGTGAATCAAAGGTTAATGTCCAAGAGATGCTCAAAGTTGTTTGTCAAAGATACTTTGTTGATGGTCTTCAAAGTATGCATTCCTTTCTTCATCTTTATTACAGAATGGCATCATGATGATGTTTTTTTATATTATAGGTTGCTTCATTTTATAGTTTAGTTCATGGTTTTGGTTTTCTATTGATGCAAAAATGAAGCTATTGGATATGAGAAAAGTTTTTCATTAAGATTTTCCCAAAACCCTAAGATCTAGGGTGTAAGTCTTTTGATGAAATTTAGAGAGCTCCTAGAGTCCCTGGGGCACAAACTTCTAAATTCCCTAACGGTTTTAAATTTTTCCTAATTGAATGTGTAAACCAAAGTCCTCATAGAAACTACCTTAGTATCCAAGCTCATTGTATAGTGATTACAACAATAAGGCAAGATCCTACAAGATACCCAGTAGCATGTCAACACACATTTCAAGGAGCAATTTTTTTTAACAAAATCAAGGGATATGCAAGAAGCTAACTAAATACCTCAACAAAGAGAGCTTATATAGTGCTGAAAGTTGTACTTATCTAATGGACAGGAAATGAATTGCCTCTTCAACCATAAACATTGATGGATATAAGTAGAATCATTAATAAATAGACTTTGGACTATTTTTATAAAGACGAGGCCAAATCCAAGGACTTGGATTATAATCAAAATGAACAACCACTTATTGTCAATCAAGGGTTTATATTTAAATTTCAAAATAGCTACTTTCCCGAGTTCATTCTTTGATAGCAATATGAAACATCATCAGATGTATTTAACTAGTTTGTAACTATTTTGAGACATTGTTTTGTTTTTGAATATCTTTCATAGTTCATTATGTAGGTTTCAATGTTAATGTGGGTTCTATGAGAGGGTTTTTTAAGTTAGTGGAATCATGTTCTTTGTGGTGATATATGCAGTGTGGAAGAGTTGAATAATAATGCTCTATCACTGTATACATGTAGTATGTTTTCCTTTGTATAGTTTAAAGTGATTTGAATAATTTATGTCTAAGGACTAGCATGGTGATAAGGTATTGAAGACAATAGTAGCATGTTTGACTCAGGATAGTATAGAGGGAGAGAGGTTTGAATGAAAAAGCATAAAATTTTGTGTGATGTCTTTGATAGAAGGCTTTAATTTTTTCATTTCTTTGCATAGATATGAATTATATAAAGTGTATGACCATGTTCATGAAATTTCTTGTTCTTTTCACTCATTAGTGTGATTTGAATGAGAAAACAAGTTAATGAATCAAAACAATAAATGTGTCTTCAAAGAAGAACTGTCATAGTGTATTTGTTGAGTGAAGAGTATTCTTGATGGAGAGTAGTACTGAAGGAAGTCCTTTATTCTTTTATGCCATCTATCATTCTGTTCAAAGAAGGTTGTGGTTAGAAGTTGAAATATTTTTTTTGTTTATTGCCACAAAGGGTTGGAAGGTGTCTGTAGAAATGTATTTTCTTTTCACTGATTAGTGTGAGAAAGAGATTACAAGTGATTGAGACAGTGGTTTGAATATGTATTCAAAATGGTGTAAATCTGTTGTCAAGGGTACATAAGAGTTTGTGAGTTAAGGTGTTAAAGGATTGTGTTGTTGGTACATATTTTAATAGGGTAACCCCCTGAAATTGTATCTCTTCTTTCATTGGAGATTAGTTAGTGAGACCTTGGAGTTGGAGTGATAAGGAGTGGGTGCTCCTATCAGTTTTGTTTTTCCAATGATACAGGTGTTAGTGATACATAATTTGAGATGGCCGGTGAAGCTTGTATGTGATCATTGAGATCCTAGCTAGTGAGGCTTGTTGTGATGTCAGTGAGACACACAATCTGTATATTGCAAATTTTTGGCTATTGTAGCCTAATAATGCATTTATTGAGAGTGATTTTTTTACCCTGTTCAAGGTTTTTCCACTCATAAATTTGGTGTTCCTTCTTACTTTGATTATGTGTTGTTTTGTATATAGTTCAATACTTTTTATTCTCATATGATATTGTAAATTGCACATCTTTGTGTCTTTCATGAAATACAACATCTTTGGTAGATTAAAAGAGTTTTGTTTATGAGATTGTTTTTAGTTGACCATTGATTCACCCCCCCTCTCAGTGGTCGTGTACTCCAACATTTCCTTCACATATCTCTCAGATTTACTAGAATTCATTTCATATTTTAAAGCCATGAACAAGCATTCACCATCCTCGTCATCCCCATAATCAGATTCATCATTAGATATACTTGCATCTTCTCTAAAATAATAACTTTTCTTAATCATCTTACCTTTTTTATCCCTATTTTTGTCATTCAAAGCTCTATTTGGACATCTTGAAGCATGATGACCTATCTTTCCACAACTGAAAAATTTGAAAGGAAACTTACCTTTGTACTTTCCAATACCCTTTTTATTCTTCTCATAAAGTTAGCTTCCACATCATTAAGATCCTCCCGATTTGATTCCACAATATTCTCCGATTTTCTAGCCTTAAAAGCAGTCTCAAATTTTGCATTACTTGTACCAAATTCTCTCATTTCAAAAGCAGTTAATGAACCATACAACTGATCTTTGGTATATTGGTTCAAATTTTATAATTCCTCAATAGCAAAAACTTTATGACTATAAGATTTAGGAAGAGTTTCAAGTGACTTCTTTAACACTTCTTCTTTTAGTTCTCCACTAAGACCTTTAATGTCATTGACAACTTCATCCACCTTATATAAGTAGCTTGTGATGTTTTCATCTTGGTGCAGTCAAGGTAGGAGGGTTCCAAAAGGAACAGTCTGAACCATGCAGCAATGAGTCAACACAACGGATACAACACAACCAATTGATATGAAAACAAGGAATCTCATTGAATTGATAATCCTACATGCAACGTATGCCTCATGGGTGAATACTCAAGGCTCATAAGCCTACCACAAGGGATTCTAACAATACAACTGGCCAACAGACCTTATTACATGCACCTGAAGGGTTGGTGCAAAATATATTGAATCTATCTAATCATGAACAACTAACTGACCTACTGATGATCTATAATGAACTACACTACTTATAAATATGCTCCTCAAGCTCCAATATACGTTCGTCCTAGCCACAAGGGTTAATAACTTGATGAATGATCAAATATGAGTGTTGACCTTAAGATATGAATATTTAGCTCCACACAAAATGAATTAACTTGTAAATCTACAAGATAGGTCCCAATGATCCCAAGATTCTTGTATGATGTCCAATTAAGCTCTACATGATCTAGAATAGGTTCACACTAAGAAATTTGGACCACGTCATCCCCAAATGCTCTAACTAGTAACGTAGTGAAATTTTGAGAGCGATTACTTTCAATAGACAAATGAAAAAGATGTGAAATATGGATATGTTATAGATGTTGATTTGTAGATGCAATATCCTACTTTTCTAGGTGACAAACAACGATGTGATAAAATATATAATGTACTTCTGAGACTGCTACTGAATGCAATGCAAGGAAAGAACTTATTTTGGTTGACATAGGATTTCTTTACAACTAGGGATGCTCCTACATCAGACACCCAAGGTTGGAAGAAAATTGAGTCCCCACTTTATAAGGCTAAGGGGAAAACCAAGATGGTGCACCTCAGCTCAAGAAATCCATGATGAATCCTCCACTAGTCTGCCTGTTCAGTTCACAATATATTCTTTGCACTGCTTGTTCCTTATGCTTCTTCCAGTTCTGGTATCCCAATTTTTCTCAATCTCCTCCAGTTCCTGATGTGGTAACTACTCTTTCAAATCTACTTCATCACTACTACCACTTGACTATCCTTTATGAAACTCATTTATGTCAGCAACATTAAAAATAAGTGATATACCCAATGTATCTAGTAACTCTACTTCATATGAATTTCTAGAACAAAAAATCCTAAGTATCTTACATGGTCCAAACTTCCTCATCTTAATTTTATTATATCTACCAACTACAAATATTTCCTTTATCAAATATACCATAACTTCATCGCCAACAAAAAATTCCTTGTCTCTGGTGCTCATCTACTTTCTCCTTATATTGACCGCTCACATCTTCTAAATGCTTCTAAACTTGATTATGCAATGTATCCATAAAATATAAAAACTCTTCTATGTTCACACTCCTTTTGTTCTCCATATTGATGTCCCTTAACTCTACATTTCCTCTAGGAATTACTCTAGTAACAATTTGAAATGGTGTCTTTCATGTACTCTGGTTCATTGAATTATTGTATGCAAACTCTTCCTATGGTAAAACTATATCCCAACTTCCTGCCTTATCTCCAACCAAACATCTTAACAAGTTACCCAAACTTCTATTCACTACCTCTATCTATCCATCTATCTATGGGTGATATGCTGAACTGAACTTTAAATCTATCTTCATCTTTTTCCACAATATCCTCCAAAAGTATCCAATGAATTTGGTATATCTGTCTGAAAAAATAATCTTAGTTAATCCATGCAATATCAAAATCTCCTTGAAAAATAAATCAACGACATGTATAACATCATTGGTCTTCTTACAAGGAATAAAATATGTCATTTTAGAAAATCTATCCACTACAACCATAATAGAATCATAACCTCTTTGTGTTCTTGGCAATCCCAAAATGAAACCCATGCTCATACTTGTTGTGCATATTTTGCACACACGCCCCGCCATAGGCAGGGACCCTCTTTTTTCGCTCCCGACAAGCTGCTTTGCTCCCACCTCATTTTGTGTGCCCCTCATTTTGGTGTCCTAGTTGGTCAATGCACCCTTCAAAGTCTCATTTTTGGCTGACCATATTTCGCCCTTAAATTTTAAAATTGGCTAAGTCTTGGGTTTTTCAGGCTTCGCCTTCCCACTCACTTGGTTCTTATTTTTCCTTCATTTTTGACTTTGGAGATAGGTTTCCTATGGATTTGGGATGTTTTGTGGTGACCAAGCAAACTTCCAAGGTTTCATTAAGTTTCAGGAAGTTTTGAAAATTTCAAAACAACATTTCTGCAGCAACATTCCTGCAACAACATTTCCAGAACGACATTCCGACCTCACGTCTTCAGAACGTCCAAACGCTCCTCTGATTTGAAAATGGACTTCAACCCAGATGCCAGAATTGGATCTTATCCTCCTCAAACCTTTCAAATTCCAAATTTTCAGCCAAGAGATACCATCCGGAGTTCCATGCTTTGTTCACCATTTTCAAAACAACATTTCCAGAACGACATTCCGACCTCTTGTCTCCGGAATGTCCAAGCGCTCCTCCGATTTGAAAATGGACTTTGACCCAGATGCCAAAATTGGATCTTATCTTCCTCAGACCTTTCAAATTTCAAATTTTCAGCCAGGAGATGCCATTTAGAGTTCCATGCTCTATTCACCATTCTCAAAACAACATTTCTAGAATGACATTCTAGCCTCTTGTCTCCGGAACATCCAAGCGCTCCTCCGATTTGAAAACGGACTTCGACCCAGATGCTAAAATTAGATCTTATCCTCCTTGAACCTTTCAAATTCCAAATTTGCATCTGGGAGATACCATCCAGATTTCCATGCTCTGTTCACCATTTTCAAAACAACATTTCCGGAACGACATTCTGACCTCTTGTCTGCGGAACGTCCAAACGCTCCTCCGATTTGAAAATAGACTTCGACCCAGATGCTAAAATTAGATCTTATCCTCCTTGGACCTTTCAAATTCCAAATTTGCATTCGGGAGATGCCATCCGGATTTCCATGCTCTGTTCACCGTTTTCAAAACAACATTTCCAGAACGACATTCCGACCTCTTGTCTGCCGAACGTCCAAGCGCTCCTCCGATTTGAAAACGGACTTTGACCCAGATGCTAAAATTGGATCTTATCCTCCCCAGACCTTTCAAATTCCAAAATTTCAGTTGGGAGATACCATCTAGAGTTCAATGCCCTGTTCGCCGTTTTCAAAACAACATTTCGGCCTCTCGGTCCCAGAACGTTCAAATGCTCTCCAGTAAACTATTAATGGAAATTCACACTGAATATTATGATAGTTTGATGATGCATGGTTGGATATAATAAGGAGTTTGCAAGATTTGATTAACATTTGCCTTGATTTGTGTATGAAATCACTTACGACACTTCATGCATGCAAGTTTTGAGAAGCTTACTGCGGGTCCATCGGGAGACCCATTGAGAAAGTTGAACAAGTAAAGCATGTGGCTCCTATCAACATTAATTTTATGCCCACCTCTCCTTGTGGTGCACATCAATAGAGCTGGCATCCGAAGAAGGCCTATGCCAAGGAAGTCAATGACAAAATGCAAGGGGGGTTGTCCTACTTTTCACTAGATGATGATGATCTTTGGGGGTTGTCTGCTTGAATCAGGGACAACCAATCCATTGATGCCAATCGTCGACTGACCCATTTGATCCAATGAAGAATGTTGCAATTCCATCAGGAGGAGGCAACTTTTAGGTAGTTTCAGTTAAAGTAAAGGGGAAATCAGCTAGAAGACAAAACTGCTACAGTGACTGGCCACTACAAGACAAAAGAGGGAAAAGACAAATATGTATTTTAAATTGTTGAATATTGTGGGGTAGGTGAAGCCCTAATGTAATTGAATCTGAGCCAAACAATTTAATTCAATCCTAGCCATTCATTCGGGCTTTGGAAAACTATAAATAGGGGTCTCCCCCTCATTTGTAAAGGGTTGGAGAGCTGTTGTAAAAATATTCTGCAGCAATAGAAAGAAACATTGCATGATCTATGGGTGTTACTTTTGAGTTTTCTCATTATGTGTGCATGGTTCTACCTTCCAAGTTAGTTTTAGTTGTATTTTCTTGAATGGAAGTGGTAATGGTGATTACTGTTTCAGTATTTGATGAATTCCTAGCCCATACTTTTGGCACTTGTTGATGACAAGATGTTGTGCAAAGTTAGCCTGGGCTTCTTTATTTGACTGTTGCAACCTAGTTCACTTGCATATTCATGATGTCTGTATGCAAACTGAAAATCTACAGTCCTTAGAAGATTGCATTGGTTTTGTGTAACTGTAGGATCCTCTTAGCCAAGCAAAACCCAGTTTAGGGAGTTTGTCTACTGTAGCAGCCTCCATGATCACTGTTCATTCGTAGTTTCAGATCCAGGAACCTTCTCTCTTCCCTGCCCTTTTTCCTTTTTTTTAATAAATAACCTTAGGCAAGGATCATTGCACATTATAAAGCTAAATCTGATGTTGAAATGGAGTTCTAGACTGCTATCTGAACCTGCAGCAAATGTTGAACAAATCCCCCATCTTAAGAACTCCATTTGCAGATCCAACTCCCCCACTTTGTAACTCATTCGTAAGTCCACCTTGTGATTCCAGAAAATCACATAAATCAACTAAGATATTCCAAGCACTATCAAGACCTGACATCCGAGATACCTTGGGATAGTGTTCTACAATCTGATTGTGGAAGATTGTCTTTCAAGAGAGGTGATGCACCTATGCATTACCTATGTTGAGAAGTGCATAAAAACACCATCAACAATACTTTCAGAAGGTCTCTCTGGTACTATCAAATGATTATACAACCTGGTATTCTAACTACTCCCTTTTGCAACTTGACAAATTCTGCAACTTTGAATATAGGTCTTTCCATCCTTATATACCTACGGCCAAAAATAATGTTCACTCACCAAAGCTACTATCTTGTCCACTCCGAAATGTCCTGCTAATCCTCCACTATGCTTTTCCTTGATCAAATTATCCCTCATTGAAATCGTTGGTCTACACAACTAATTTACTTTGAATAACATAACTTCTTGAATGTAATAATCCAACCATTGGCTCCCATTTGTCACTATTGGTTCTTTACATGCTCTCCATGCTTCACCAAAATACACATCACTTTCATACATGTGTTTCAGTTCTTCAAATCCTGATACTTGCACTCTCATCTCTATCAACAAATTCCTTCGCTTGCTTAATGCATCTGCAACTTTGTTTGACTTGCCACTCCTATGATTCAACACAAATGTATAACTCTACAAGAACTCAACCCATCTCATATGTCTCTGATTCAACTTTCCTTGAATGTTCAAATACTCTAAAGATTGATGATCTATATACAACACAAAATATTTAGGAAACAAATAATGTCTCCACTTCTTCAAGGTGTTACTCAATTTTTGGTCACCCCTAAAACTATGCCTATTTTAAATTTTTGGCTAAGTTATAAGTGTATAATGTTTTGAGTAGTTTGTATAACACGGGTGGTATTTTATAAGGTTACTCTAACTCTTCCCTCACCCACCTGGTAGCTCGTCTTGCTTGTTTAAATATACTGACAATTTTTTGTCTTATTACACGAACGCTTGAAATTCTTGCTTTACTCAATTTTTGAGCTAATACATTATGGGTGGTGTGTTTCTAAGTTCATCAAAATCTCCCATTTACCACTCATAGAGAAGTGAATAACTTGTAAATTCTTGTTAGAAAGTGGGCAATTTTTTTTATAGCTAAGGATGAACCTGACTAGTGATTTGCAAGGTTATGTGAACTATCCACTTTTTTGCCCGTATAGCTATTCATTTTCAAAATTTTGAAAAGTGATTGTAATAGGGTAGTGATTTGAAAGTTGATACATGCATACATGACAAGGAGATGTCATTTAATGCCTATCTACTTGCACATTTACTGTGGGGGATTAAAAGGAAATTCATGCAAAGAAAAGACATTCTTCAGTTGCGACATTCACTCTGAGAGACGTGATGGAAGAAAGCACACCAATTTAGAATTCCACCCTCAAAATTCAAGGTCATTCTAAGGTATTTGCATCCTTATCTTTCCCTTTTGATCTTACAATTTTCAAGCTTATTTTTCCCTATATTTTGAATTACTCGGTGAGAATTCATTCGAACCCAAACAGTCTAGAAATGGAAAGGATTAAATGTCAGGGATATGAGTACATCTAAGGGTTAATGTGTGACATGCTTAAGATAGGAGACACCAAGCTCGGGTAAGTAAATGTAAATGAGCTTAGGGAAAAATTCAATGCTCCCAATCCACCACCCATCACACAAAAAGTTATCAAAAGTGGATTGGTAGAGGTAGCCACATTCCTTGTGGCCCTCCAATGTCCTAAGTAGATTCTTCAATGTATACAACATTACAAAAATTTGACCTAGGAAATTAGAACTAAAGATAATAGGTTGGCGGTTAAAATTCAAAGAGCCACCTTTGCCTATTTATTTAGAATTCCTAAAAAAGATCCCTACTCTCTAATGGATTTCACCAATGCCTAGATTGAACTCTCACTTAAAAAAGGGTACTATTAGAACATAATGGAAAATAATAGGTTGGAAAGGCCTAGAAGGGGTAAGTCTCAAATTCCTTGGAACTTACGTAGGAACCATTTCATACATGAGATTTTTGACATTATCTTGTTGTTGCACAGAGTCCAGGGGAATGAGGATGCCCATGGTTTTAAAGAATGGATGTACTTTTTCATCTAGATTGTACTTGGAGGGACCCAATTTCTAGATTGGGTGACACTCATCAGTGACGGGTTGCACAGTCTTCTTGTTTACTTCACTTATGATAGTAAATTTTTCATGTCCTCTTATTTGATTTATGCTATTGCTAGTACCAAGCCATGGCCAAGGTTTAGGCTAAGTGACCTTCCCTACAACCAGGTACCAATTTTTCAGTATCTAGATAATTTGTAGTTGAATAAGAGCTTTTCTCACCATAGGAGGATATTAGACACTTTCACTATGAGGGTGGCCAAAAAATTGAGATGTTTCTTTCACCTGAATCCATGGAGTTTGTTGATTTTTATGGCAACCATTTTGTTCAATTTCAAAGATTCTCCTATATTAGGGTTGGTGATTTCATTGGATTTCCTATCAAACTTCTAAGACACCCAGGAGACAAGTTTGTAATTATTGAGGTATGAAGATAGTAGGCGGATGTCAACAAGAGATGTCAAGAATGGAGAAGGTTGATAGTTCAATTTCTAGTTGGCTTTAGTCCCTACACTTGTGAATCCATGTCAGATGCTCTAAACATAGAAAGATAAATAACCAGGTACTATGTACAAACCTATGATGAATGTTTTCATTTTGACCTTAAGGATTATATGGAGGATAATTCAAAACTAGGTCCTAGTTTCTTTCATCTGCCAACATTGGAGGACTACTAGGTAGACTGTTTTGATGAGTTCAAAGTAAGGAGAAGGAATTGGATGAGGCTATATTTAGATAGATAGTTGTCTATAATTTGGGTTGGGATGTACAAGGGATTTAAGATGATGAGTCAGACCTAATGCACCCAATTTTTATTGACTTAATAAAAAATTGACCTATTCCTGCTATGGATTGGAGCAATAAAGAAATATAAACAGCTAAAGCAAGGACTACTAATGTCTTGGAAAGGACTCAAGAATGGGTCATTAAGAAGAAAATAGATCAGTCTTGCCCCTTAACTAGATCTCAGAACCCTCAACCAACAGGAGGAATTAGTCAACCTTCTATGAATATAGGGGCCTTTGGAGCTTCTTCACATTCAATGCCATCTGGAAGCCAAGGTGATAGTGATGAACCCTCAAATAGAAATGTGTTTCAACCAAATTGCAAAGAAGACATCCCTAATTTACCTCATTTGGATCCGGATGAAGGAGATGGAGGAGATGGAGGAGAAGGAGATGAAATAGATAATATTGACATTAGTTCTTGCTCACTATCTCCTCGGTTGTCACTTGTCAGGGAAATAAAAGAACATCAAAAACATTGATATTCTACACTTCCATCACAGTGCATTCAAAAAAATACTCCTACGAATAGAATACTATTCGACTCATATAGTTCCAAAGCAACTAATATTCTAGCTACCCTTGTTTGGTTAGAGGATACTCTGTCAAGGAAGAGGAAGGCAATATAGTTGGATGTCCCAAGACAAGATATGGTAGGACAATTTCTCCAAAGGACTTCAAAGCCTAAGAAATTGAAAACTACTACTTGGTTAATTGATGATGTCAAGTCAGGAAGTATATGTCTAAAGGTTGCACATCCTACTACACAAAAGGAGGTCACTCAAGCAACTGAAAGTGACTTTGACATTGACAAAATTGACCTGGGACCCCCTACAAGGTATGGAGATGTGCATAACTTGTAGGTGTCTACAATGAGAATTGTTGAAAGGTACAAGAAGGATAAAGAAAGTAAAGATGAGCTAAAGAGGCAAATCCAAGTCTTATCTGAATGTTTAAAATTTATTTTTGATCTTCCACCTCAACCAATATCTCAAGCCGAGTCATCCTATGATCCCTAACCCTAATAGGAAAATAAGTAGTAAGTAAAATGAAGAGCTGCAAAAAATTGGTTAGAGCTATTGAGGAATGGAGTGGCAGGTTAATCAGAAGAGGTAATCAGATTATTTCTAAATCTCTCAAATGTATTATGAAGGTGAATACTTCGAGATCAAAATCCCAAGAGGAAATTATCACTACTGAAAAAGAGGAAAGGGTATGGAATCAATATGCATATGAAATCAAAGCAATGATAGGATTTGGAAGGGTGATCCCATAATAGTGGTTTACAATTTTTGGCCAAACTGGACATTGAAATTATTATTTTTAACTAAATCTTCACATTCGGGCACCTATAGCGGCTAAACCGCGAGGAATTTGAAGATGATGTAAACTAGAGTCTCATCACATTTTGCTTGTAGATTCTAAAAATATTTTTTTCAAAATTTTTGGAACCAGATTGCACTTCTTTTTCCATCTCCCACGATTTTTTTCAAAAAGCAACATTTTTAAAAAGTGACGCACACCGTATAACGCATAACCTTTTTTTCAATGAAGGATAAAATTGTAATTCTTTCGAATTTAGATTTTTAACTCTGATATCTAGTGCTTCCACTTGGTTAGATAGTTTTTTATTGAATATTTTTTCTTTAATCAAGTTTCGAAGTCAAATCAATTACAATTCAGACATAGCACGACCGTATAATGCATAATTGTTTTTGTATATATCGAAATTCAATATTTTTTTTTGTTGGATGAAGGAATTCAATATCTAATGCACTCATATTTTTCAATATTTTTTAATAATTTTCTATTTTTCCACATGTGCAGAACAAAGACCTTCCTTTTTGATGAAAAACCTATGTTTAATAAAACTAAAAAACAAATACATAATAAAACCAAAACATATTAAAATTATATTCGTTGGATAGCGTGTTGTGAGGACTACCTGATTCCAGTTGGGTTTGTGAAGATTCCTCCATTTTCATCCTCAACCCGAGCTTCGAAGTGCCAAAATTTAGGTTTTTTTTGTGTCTTAAGGGGGTTCGTACTAACCCTTAGGGGTTCGAGCGAACCACCCTTCCATAAGGGATTTTATTGGGTTTTTGGGCGGGAAATAATTAAAAGTGTTTGCTTGAACCCTGGTTTGAACGAACCCCTTATGGGTTTGCTCAAACTAGTAGGTTCGTACGAACCCCTAAAATCAAGTTTTTTGCCATGTATTTGTCTTTTGTGAGTTTTCCTTCCTCACTTCAATTGTAAACCACTATTGTGGCTTCACCTAGAATGGAAAATCTAGCCACTAAGAAAATCATACCCAACGTTGCCAAAACACCCCTAGACTATTCAACTTCTCAAGCCTGAGTGTTACACGAAACTATCCTTCCAATAGTTGTAAATTTTCCTCACAATATGGAAAATCAACCGCCTGTTCCATGGGGGGTTTCCATTGGTCCTTTGAGTCTGGGAAACAACTTGCATGACTTACCCAAGGGATCTTGCAAAAACCTACCAAAGTTTATGGGTGATGGAAATATTTCACTCGAGGAGCATATTGATGCCTTCTTTGCAGCCTATAGTGTGCTCATAGTGCAAGAGGAAGATGTGGAAATTAGACTTTTTACAGAATCCTTGGTGGATTTTGCAGTGCAATGGTTCTACCAACTACCACGTGGTTCAAACAACAATTGGGGAACTATGTTAAGTAAGTTTGAATCCAGGTTTAAAAGTGTAGATGATGATATTTCATTGATAGCATAGGTAATGTAAATGAAGAAAGAGGCAAGCTAGCCTATGAGGAAATGTGTTGCAAAGTTTAACAGATTTGTATCTTAGATCAATGCTGCTAAAAGACCATATGAAGAGATGCAAAGTTGTTTCTTTATCAATGCACAACACCTAGATATTCATTTTCTCCTAAAGAGACAATCGGTGAATACTTTAGAGGCTATGCAAACACTTTCTATTGAATTAGAAGATGATTTTATCATAGTTAGGAAGTGGAAAAGAGAAATGCATACAAACAAGTCATAGCCAACTACTTCATTAGACCCTATGATATAGAGATTGTCCAATGACATTATTACTCTCAATAGGAAATTACCTAAAAGAAATCATCCTTATCAAGACTTCTCAAGAAAGGCGAACTACTAGCTAGGCAATAAGACCCTTCCCCTACCTCCAACTCAACAGAGGTTGGCAATAGAATCTCCTTTGGGAGACAAAAAGAACATGTGTGCCTTCCACCTTACTTATGATCATGACATATCAGAATTTCCTGAGATGAATAGAATCATGTAGATGATCACTATGAAGGAGTTCACTAAAGAAGGTAATCCTTCTAATCAGTATGGCGACTCTATGAATGGGTACCTCAAGTTTGAACCTAATGATGATAGATTTGGAGATGTCTACATCACTTTGGATGAGCCTACTTGTGTTGTTGTCACATAAGGACAAAAAAACTTATAAAAAAGGTACTCAAAACTCTCCTAAAGTTTTTCTTACTAGAGCTAGTGTCACTTCAAAAGGTGAAAATGTGTCTCATATAGTTACTAAAGATTCTTCTAGATCTTAAAATGTGTTAACCACTGAAAAGTCTCCTAGAAATTTTGATATTGTTGAATTCTACAACAACTCTAAAGTGAAAATTTCACAAGCAAAATATTTACATATGAATCCTAAGGAATTGAACAGATTTATTGAGTTTGTTAGGCCAGGATAATCTAAATCCCATGACGACTTCAATGAGCACATGATTAGTTCTTAGAACTCAGCTGCTAAAGAGGCATCAAAAAGTAAAACATGTTCATTGTTCACCTTGAGGATAAACCCAATAATTTCTATGTGTCATGATTTGTAAATGGGTTTAGATTGAATGAATGTATTATTGACTTTAGTGCCTCTGATAATGTTATGCCAACATAAACCGCTCGGGCTTTGGGATTGAAACTAACCAAGATGTTTGGGAAATGGTATTCCATGGAATCCAAGCAAGTTCCTTTAATAGGATAGATTAAAGATGTGCAAGTTGCACTTGCAGCCCATCCGAACAAACGACTCAATCTTACAACTCTGGTGGTTGATATACCTGCCAGCTATAGTATGTTTTTAAGCATAAGTTTTTGTAAAGACCTTGGAGGAAAATTTCACTTGGATTGGTCTTATGCTACCATACCTATTGGAAGTAAAAAATTGCATCTAGATCTTGAGCCCAATACCAAGATAACAGTGTTGAGATCGGAAGGCCCCAAGGCTCAGATTTTGTTCATAGAGACTGAGTTTGGAAACTATATGTTATTTTTGGATGAAGATAAAGAAGCTAGTACAATTGGTCCAGACAAAATTTGGAGCTTTGGACAATGGAATTCGATGGGAGATTCTCTAATTTTGGCCTCAGAAGCAGGTGTGGTACTTATTTCCCCTTCTGATGAACAATTCCTTTTCTCTTATAAGTTAAAGTTTGCAAATACGAATAACACTACATAATATGAGGCCCTCTTATTAGGACTAGCTGAAGCAATAGGTATGGGAATTAAGATGCTCAGGGTTTTAGGGGATACAAAATTAATTGTCGATTAGGTGTGAAATATTTTCACTGTAAATTATGAGAGGTTAAGACATTATAAGAATAGGGTATGAGATACTATAGAATATTTTGAAGCATTTTCAATAGAGGTCGTTCCTAGGGAACTTAACTCTAGGGTTGATTCTTTAACTGCTTATGCTTCCCTATTGCTACCTCATCCCGATTTCAAGAACAAATCCTATAGGATTAAATTAATTTATCAGCCCAATGTCCCTGATAATGTTACTCACTCGTAAGTGTTTGAGAATGATGAGTAAATTCAGGCATTTCTAGAGAATGTTGAGATGCTTTTTCAAGCCTTCTTTGAGGGGAGAACCAATAAGTGTAAATATTTTTTCCTTGATGATGTCAGTGACCAGAAAGAAGGGGTCATCCAAATGAAAGGTAATAGAATTCTGAAGGGATTAGTTTCTTTGGAGTATCTATTTGATTTGTATGATCAATCCATTAAATGAAAAGTGAATGAATCTATTAATAGCTTTGGGGATTTTGAAGCAGTAAACATCAAGAGCCCCGATTCTCCTAAATTGGTCTATATTGGAAAATGTTGTTCTTTATAATAAAGGGAAAAATTGATAGCTTTACTCATCAAGTACAAGGAAGTCTTTGCCTAGTGTAGCATGATGATCTTAAGAATTTTATGGAAGGGAAATTACAAAATCATATTCCATTGAAAGGAGGAATAGTTGATTTTAGGTAGAAACAAAGAAATTAAAACCATAAGGTAACTAATGCAATTCTTAGGGAAATCAACAAGATGTTGAAGGCCAAAATAATCTACCCCATTCATCATTCAACCTGGGTATCCAACATTGTTCCAGTCCACAAGAACAGTGAAATAAGGATATGTGTGGATTTTAGGAACCTGAACCAAGCATCTCTAAAAGATAACTACTTGCTCCCAACTATGGATCATATCCTTCAGACTATTTTTGGCTTGAATATGATGTTCATGTTGGATGGTTTCTCTGACTACAACCAAATTAGTGTCGTGGGAGAGGACTAACATTTATATCACGTTCACCATGCCATGGGGAACCTTTTCCTACAATAAAATGCTTTTTGGGCTCATCAATGCAGGAGCACAATTCTAAAGAGCCATGGGCCTATCCTTCAAAGATATTTGGAATAAGATCATGTTCATCTATCTTGATGAGTTAACATTGTTCTTTAAGAAAAGAGCTAATCATTTGAGATACTTGGAGCAAGTGCTAAAAAGGTGTAAAGAGCACAGTATCTCCCTCAATCCTAAGAAGTTAGTATTTAGAGTAATTGAAGGTAAGCTGTTAGGCCATATAGTTTTCAAAGAAGGGATTAGAATAGATCCTGAATGAGTTAAATCTATCCTCCAACTAAGTATTCCTTTGAGTAAAACTGGAGTGAAATCATTTCTTTGATAAAGTTAATTTTTTGAGAAAATTTGTTCCATATTTCTGTGATATTACCAAAGATATAGTGGAAATGATGAAGGAAAAATAGGTCTTTAGGTGGAATGGATCTAGGAAAAATCCTTTAATGACATCAAAGAAGCTATTTCCTAGGCTCCTATTTTGGTTCATCCTAATTTTAAAAAGGGTTTTATTATTTACTATTATGCTTAAGAGCATACTGCATCTACTATCCTACTCCAAGCTTACGAGAAAATATACAAGCACCCATAGCCTTCATGAGCGTTCCATTGAAGAAGGATGAGCTGAACTACTCTTAGATAGAAAAACATGCTTTTGCAGTAGTGAAATCAGTTAAAAAATTTCACTTCTATATACTACATTCACATTCAATTGTATACATACTAGACCATGCTGTCAAAAGCATTCTCACTCAACAAGATGTTGGCTGCAAAAAAAGAGGAAATTGGATCGCTATGTAGGAATATGATTTGGATCTCAAGCTTATGAAGCTAGTCCAAGGAAGAGGAATTTGAAAAATCATGGCAGAGGATCATCATGAACAAAGGGATGAGGAAGACCTTCCACTAGTTTTGACTTTCAGCCTCTAGGATGAATGGCTCTCAGACATTGCTTATTTCCTCACTTACGAAGACTGTCCAAAGCATCTTTCAGGAAAATAGAATAGGAATCTAAAGCTGAAGGCTACTAATTATGTCATCTAGAAAGATACCTTATACAAGAGAGGATTGGACGGTGAATCCTTGAAATGCGTGGACAAAAGTTAGAAAGAGAGGTTGCTAAGAATGTTTCACAATGAAGCGTGTGGAGGGTATTTTTATTCAATTGTGTCTGCCTTCAAAATCCTAAGGCATAGTTATTATTAGACAAGTGTGTTCAAATATGCCTATTATTGGGTGGCAAGATGTAAAAAATGCAAGTTCTTTGCAGGCAGACCTCAGTTGGCATCATTCCCACTTAGGCCTGTTGTCATTGATGGACCCTTCCAACAATGGGGCCTTGATTTTATAGGACCTATTAGTCCTCAGTCAAGTGGATAACACACTCACATTCTCATAGCAACATACTATTTTATGAAGTGGGTGGAGGCAGTTATTGTGAAGAGAACCACTTTAGAGGTGGTTTGCGATTTCATCAAGGAGAACATCTTAGTTAGATTCAAAGTTCCCTATAAGTTGGTCACTGATAATGTAAAAATTTTCTCCTCCAGTGATATTTCACTCTTCTACTATGACTATGGAGTCTCCTTATCACATTTAGATGATTATTATCCCTAAGGGAACAAACAGGTTGAATCTAGTAATAAGAATCTGGTAAGCATCATTAAAAAGTTGGTGGATGAGAATAAAAAAGATTGGCATAAGAATCTCTACAAATCTCTATGGGAAGACAGAATCACCCCAAAGAAGGCAATTGGAATGAACCCTTTTGAGTTAGTCTATGGAGTGAGAAGTGTGCTACCTTTTTCTCTAGAATTGTCAGCCTGTAAGTTACATACATCAATTGAAGATCAAAAATTTTGTGATGCTTTGGAAAAGAGGATCCTATACTTAGCCAAGATCTAAGAACAACCTAATGAGATGGTAGATATAATAAATTTGCACTAGGATAAGGTCAAAAATATCTTTGAAAAAAGTTCAAGGCCGAGGAAGTTTGTGATTGAAGACTTGGTATTGTTATTGGAAAAATGTAGGGAGTCAAAGGGTGTTCATAGGAAATTTGATGCTCTCTGCACTAGACCATTCAAGATCACTCAAGAGTGTGGACCAAACACCTTTCATTTGGCTTATCCCAACAACACCCCCTACCTATTCCCTACAATGGGAAAGATCTCAAGCTCTACCAAATATGAGTGCCCTTTTGGGGATTTCTTTTTGTAAATAGTTAGTTTAAGGTTTTTGTTCCAATTTTGGTTGTGTCTTCTTTGTGTCTAAGAATTTTAGTTCAATAAAAACTCAACTCTGTTGCCCATTGGATAAGGCACTAATTATACGAGTTTGTTTGTAGGTTCCTTGCTTCATCCTTGTCAGTCTTCGTCCCCAGTCAGAGCAAGTTGTTACTCAATTTTTGTTCACCCCTAAAACTATGCCTATTTCAAAATTTGGGCTAAGTTATAGGTCAACGATATTTTGAGTAAATGGTAAAACTTAGGCAGTGTTTTATAAGGTTACTATAACTCTCTCCTCGCTCACCTGGTAGCTCGTCCTCTTCATTTAAACACACTGATGGTGTTTTCTCTTGTTATATGAATATCTCAATTTATCGCTTCAGTCTATTTGCGAGCTAAGGAATTGTGGGTGGTGTCTTGCTAAGTTCATCAAACTCTCCCATTTACTACTCAAAGATAAGTGACTAACTTGTAAATGCATGTTAGAAAGTGGGCAGTGTTTTATAGCTAAGGATGAACCTGGGTGGTGATTTGCAAGGTTATGTGAACTATCCACTTTTCTACTTGTATAGCCATTCCTTTTCAAATTTTTGAAAAGTGGTTGTAGTGGGGTAGTAATGTGAAAGTTGACACATGCATACATGATGAGGAGAGGTCATTTAATGACTATCTACTTGCACATTTCCCACGAGGGATTAAAAGGAAATCCATGCAAAGAACACACATTCTTCAGTTGTGAAATTCACTCTGGGAGACGTGAAGAAAGAAATCACACCAATGCAAACTTCCACCCTCAGAATCGAAGGTCATTTTGAAGTATTTGCACCCTTATCTTTCACTTTTGAGCTTACGGTTTTCAAGATTATTTTTATGTATGTTTTAAATTACTTAGTGATAATTCATTTGAAACCTAGCAATCTAGAAATGACAAGGATTAAATGTTAGGGATATGAGTACATCTCAGGGTTAACATCTGACATTCCTGAGATAGGAGACACAAAGCTCAAACAAGTAAATGTAAATGAGGTTAGGGAAAAACTCAATACTCCCAATCCACCACCCATCACACAAATAGTATTTGAAAGAAGATTGGTAGAGGCAGCCACATTCCCAATGGTCGTCCAATGTCCTGAGCTGATTCTTGAATGTATATGGAATTACAACACTCAAACACAAAAAATAGAAGTGAAGATAATAGGTTGGTGGTTAAAATTCAAAGATCCACCTATGCCTCCTGTTTGAGAATTCTTGAAAAAAATCCCTACTTGCCCATGGGTTTCACCAATGCCGAGATTGAATTCTCACTCAAAAAAGGGTACTATCAAAATATAATGGTAAATAATTGGTTGGAAAATCCTTGATGGGGTAAATCTCAATTGCCTTGAAAATTACATAGGAACCATTTCGTAGATGAGATTTATGACATTTATCTTGTTGTTACATAGAGTCCAGGGGAATAAGGATGCCCATGGTTTGCAGGAATGGATGTACTTTTTCATCTAGACTATACTTGGAGGGACCCAATTTCTAGATTGGGTGACACTCATCAATGACACATTACATAGTTTTCTTGTTTACTTCACTTTTGATAGAACATTTTTAATGTCCTCTTATTTGATTTATGCTATTTCTAGTACCTGACCATGGCTAGGGTTAAGGCCAAGTTACCTTCCTCATGACTAGGTACCGATTTTTGAGTATCTAGATAAGTTGCAGCTAAATAAGATATTTTCTCACCATAGGAGGATATCTGACATTTTCACTATGAGGGCGGCAAAAAAATTGCAAGCAAAAATTGAGATGCGACTTTCACCTGAAGCCATGTAGTTTGTTGATTTTTATGGCATTCATTTTGTTCAATTTCAAAGATTCTCCTATATTAGGGTTAGTGGTTTCATTAGCTTTCCTATCAAACTTACAAGACACCTAGAAGACAAGTTTGTAATGATTGAGGTCTGCAAATAGTTGGCGAACGTCAACAAGAGATGTCAAGAATGAAGAAGGGTGACAATTCAATTTCCAGTTGGCTTTGGTCCCTACACTTGTGAATCTATGTCGAATTATCTAAACATAGAAAGAGAAATAAGTAGGTACAATCTACAAACCTATGATGAATGTTTCGTTTTGACCTTAAGGATTATATGAAGGACAATTTAAAACTAGTTCCTACTTTCTTTCATTTGCAAACATTGGAGGAATACTGGGAAGATTTTTTTGATGAGTTCGAAGTAAGGAGAAGGAATTGGATGAGGCTATCTTTAGAAATGATAATTTTCTATAGTTTGGGTTGGGATGTATAAGGGATTTATGATGATGAGTCACACCTGGTGGGCCCAATTTTTACTGACTTAATAGAAAATAGAAATGTACAAGGGATATTAAGATGATGAGTTTAGAACCATCTAGAACTCAAGGTGATGGTGATGAAGAACCCCCAAATAGAAATGTGTTTCAACCATTTTGCATAGAATACATCCCTAATTTACCCCATTTGGATCAGGATAAAGGAGATGAAGGAGAAGGATATGAACTAGATAATATTGACATTAGTTCTTCCTCCCCATCTCCTTGGTCGTCACCTATCAAGGAAATAGAACAACATCCAAAACATAGATCTTCTCCACTTCTATCAAAAGGCATTTAGACAAATACTCCTCGTACAAATAGAATACTATTTGATTCCTCCAGTTCCAATGCAACTAGTTTTCTAGATACCCTTGTTTGGTTAGAGGATACTCTGTCAAGGAAGAGGAAGGCAGTATAGTTGGATCTCCCAAGGAAAGGTATGGTAGGAAAATTGCTCTAAAGGACTCTGAAGACTAAGAAATTGAAAACTGCTACTTGGTTAATTGATGATTTCGGGTCAGGAAGTATATGTTTGGAGGTTGGAAATCCTACTACACAAAAAGAGGTCACTCAAGCAACTTCAAGTGACTTTGAAATTAATAGATTTGACTCAGGACCCCTTACAAGAGATGGAGATTTTCAAAATTCTAGGTGTCTGCATTGAGAATGGTTGAAAGGTCCATGAAGGATAAAGAAAGTAAAGATTAGCTGAAGAGGAAAATCCAAGTCTTAACTGAATGTTTAAATTTAGTTTTTGATCTTCCACCTCAACCAATATCTCAAGCTAAGTCATCCTATGATCCTCTAACCCTAATAGGAAAAGAAGAAATAAGTAAAGTGAAGAGTTGCAAAAAATTTGGCAAAGCTATTGAGGAATGGAGTGGCGGGATAATGAGAAAAGGTAATCAGATTGTTTTTAAATCTCTCAAATGTCTCTAGAAGGTGAATAATTTGAGATCAAAAGTCTAAGAGGAAATTTTCATTGCTAAAAAATAGGAAAGGGTATGGAATCAATATGAAAATGAAATCAAAGTGATGAAATTCTTTGGAATGGAAAATCTAGCCATTGAGCAAATCATACCCAACGTTGTCGATTCTCATTGCATGATCTAGAATAAAAATGTAGAGTGGAAATTATAAGTCACAAGACAAGGCTTACAAAAGCTTCAAGAGGTCTAAATTGAATGCAATGCAATATTGGAGGAGATCCATAAGAATCTTGTTGCCCTCAAATTACAACTTGACAGGGGAGGATATGGGAATAATGACAATACTAAAGTCTTAGAGAGTGATTTTCAAAAAATAGTTGATGGAATTTTCAGCTCTCAATCTTTTGACATCGAGCATTTGAGGAAATTTAGTGAATTGGTTCTTATCCTATGTCAGGAAACAAGACTCATGAAGACATATGATTAGAGAGTTGAAGCCGTCCAAGATAGCCAATTGGAATGGAGGTCATGGATGGGGAACATAGCCATCTTGCATCACTAGGAGCTCCCACCTGTCACGAAAGCTTTCCAAGCCTTGTGGAAATGATTTGAAGCATCTGTGGAATCCGAAAGTGAAGCACCACCATCTTAATTTTTAGTTACTTTTATTTCTTGAAAACACTTTTAATTTTGATTAGTTACGAGAAAGGAAATAAGAGGTTACTCTTCTACTCTACATATATGTTTATTTTTAAAACTCTCTCTCTAGAAATCATTAAAAAATACTTGATAATATACTGCTATTTGGAATACGATTTTACTGTGAATTGAAATCTCTAGTTGTTTGTGTGTATCTAGTTTACAGAGATATCTAGTATTCTTAAATCTATGTGTTTGGGTATATCTTGGTGTTTAAACTATTCCTATGTGTTGGTGTATACATCTATCTTTGTAGCTGATTTCATTTTATAAGTAATATTGGGTTTATATTTTTGTTACTTCATCATATGCAAACTGGTCTTTGTGCCAATAATTTCATAAGTTGTTTCATGCAAACTAGTCTTTGTGCTAGTATCTTATAATCTATCATATGTGATCCGGTCTTTGTGCCAGTATCTTATAATCTGTCATATGCGGGCCGATATGTGTGCCAATATCTTTATTACTTTTCTCTGCACTTAATATTATGAATCTTCCTTGTATTGGGTTTTTTCTTTCCTAATTTCGGGTTAAAATCATACATATGTTTGTTAGTTTAGTTAAATACATTGCATATCATAAGAGGGAGCTGTACCCCCAAAATTCAAAGGAAATTCACAAATGAAATTGTGAAATTTCTAGAGCTATTGGGAACATTCAAACCTTTTGAGTAGAGTGAGTCATTATTTCTTAAGGTGCCCAATTTATTAGCCAACACAAGGCTTGAATTATGGCATAGAATTATTGAACATAAACTAAGAATATTCTTTTGGAATCATTCAACTTCTCACTGAAATAAACTACTACTCTTCCTTCTTGACTCAATACTACTCGAATTGCATTTCCACTTGCATCACAATCAACTTGAAATACCTTGTCAAAATATGATAATGCTAATACTGGTTGCTCTAGCACTTTCTGCTTCAAGAACTCAAAACTCCTTTGTGCTATGGACATTCAGTTGAAATCCTTAGTGTCTCCTCTCATTGTCCCTATCATGGGGTTACAAACACTACTGAAACTTCTAATAAACTTCTGGTAGAAACTAGCTAATCCATGTGTAGACACTCAAAAAGTCTCGATTGGTATTACACATTGATTTTGATTAACTAACATCATTTCTTCCTAAATCACTTCGAACTAACCAATTAATTAAATAATCTTTGTTATTTAGTTAAATTCATAATTTTCTACTATTAATCAAATAATTAACTTTATTGGATCAATTCACTTTCTTCTGACTAATGTTCATCCTATTTAATTAAAATCAAATCATTTATTTAAATTCCCCTAAGTCCTCTCATTTGATTAAATAAATCAATTATTTAATTAAATATCATAAATCCCCTAACCCACTCAAGTTGATTAATTTTGAATTAATTAACTATAATTACTCCCTAATCCTCATTACCTATTTCTCTAGCTTTTAACTTCACCAAAGTTAAATCAACCCTTGGTTAACTAACTAACTTGCACATGAAAACAATTTCTTCTAATTAACTAAATAGTTTATTTTCCTCACAATGGCATATTCTTGGGAATATTCTCCTCAACCACCCATTCATAAATTTCCCTCCAAAAGGCTTGTAAAGTCTCTTACAAAGGTCTTAAATTCTCTTATAAGAGCCACCTTTTCCTTAAATGGCCTCTTACATGCCATCTTATCCCTCTTAAATCTCAACAATTTTCATTCAAGTTCCTTACATCCTCTCACAAATCCACCTACATGCCTTAACTCCACACATTACCCAAAATGTGCTCGACACATCCATCCATTAGCCTTGTGACAAGTGTCACAATCCTATTGGCTCCCCTTTTAGTCCCACATTCACCAATTTCACTCACTCTTCAACCCTTGAGTCCTATAAGTAGAGGCCTCTTCTACTTGAAATGTATCCACAATCTCATACAATCTTACTATAGGATTTTTCACTCATAGAAATCATTCAGACTCATTTTCATCACATTTTAGCTTGTTTTCATTATCATTTTTCATCAATCTCATACACTTGGAATCGCTTACATCTTGGAGCTTATCAAAGGGATTAGAAAAGGGATACTTTCCACATCAAAGTGGAACCAATCCCCCTATGGGATAGAGTTTTGGTCTATTTAGTTTGATTACATGCTCTTATTTGCTTTCTTTTATGCTTTTATTTCATGTTTTCATCTTTGCTCGATCAAGAATCCCATAGGGAATGCTTTGTTTGTGCTTTCTAATATGACTAATCTTGTCTATTTTGTCTCTTGTTAGCTAGTTATAGATTGGCACTCACATTTTAGTGCTAGAAGGAAGGCTAACCACTTGAAAATTTTATTATTTTAGCTAAAAATAACATTTTTTGCAGCTATAGGAAGGCAATGTGGCTTCTTACGTCCAGAGCACCACCTTTTCTTGCAGATACAACATTGCTTTCACTTACAACACTGTATTTATCACGTTGCACCAGTGTCACTACACTCTATCGTATTGCCTTTGCTGGAGCATTTCTTTTGATTTCTCGGTCAAACAACCATTTCCAAATTTCAATCAGACCGTCACTTTTTCTTTCGCACCATTTTTGCATTTACTATGCCCTTTTGTGCTCTTTGTCTGCCACAAAGCACCACTTCTGATTTTCACTAGAGCACTGCCTGTGCTTTTAGCACCACCTTCATCGTGTAGCACCACCTTTGCATATTGAAGGGATACATCAACTTGGAAATCTAAAATTATTTTTTAATGCTCATTGTAATAGCCTAGGATTTCCACTTCTGCTTTTCATCTCCTATTTTAGAACCAACTAGTGTTACTTTGGGTTTAAAATTAATAATTGACTTGAGCTTTTAAATTGGTTAAAATTGAACCTACAAACTTACTAGATCATTGCTATGTGGGATTAAGATTGAACAAGGCAAACTCACACTTAGTTTGGTGCTTAAAATGAATTCACCATTGCTTTAAAGGCTAAAATAAATAAGTGCTTAAAGTGAGTGATATTTTTTTGACACACTTTGAGTCTGTATCCTCTCCCCTTGCACTTCGTGTGATCTTGGATGAAGAGAAACACTCGGGTGTTATTTTCTTGATTTTGTGCATTTGAGGTGTGTATCCTCTCCCCTCGTGCCTTTTGGTGATCTTGGGTGACAAAACATCTTGATTCTTTTTGCACATTTGTTTTCATGTCAAAGTGTTACCTTTAGATGGGCTTGCCTCCCAACTTTTGAGAGGGAATGACCCAAAGCGATGATTTCATTTCAGTCTACTATATAAATGAAACAGTTGTGACTAAAGTCATCAACCAACCAGTGTTTCTATCCCATACCGACAAGTGCTACCCTAGTACCCATGTGATACATTAAATCCATTCTTAGGAAGGGACTGTGAGCCCTCTTAATTGGGCTAATATTTTCGCGTGTATGGCTACAATTTTATTCTGAAATCCTAAATTAAGAACCAACTTGTTGTAGAGACCAAAAAAATTTATGCTTGCTAGTACACAAACAATCATTCTGAAGCCGCCCCACATTCCACTATTCATTGTAGAAATAGAAAATCCTCTGTATCTTCAGATCTTTGGGGTTTGGGATTTGGTGTGCCCGTTTCATGTAAGGGGGAGCCAGTGTCACCAAATCTCTAGCTATTCACTTTGTATTAGCTTTTGGAGTAATCCGAGTGGGGAATCAACAAGTAGTATCTCTTCAACCTAGGTTGTGCATTTTTATGAGTCAGTTGAACACATTTCTTGGTTCCAAAACATTGAAACAAACATTTAACAATCACCAAAATTTCAAACACTTTGAAAAGAGTGAATACCTTTGAAGATTCCAATTATTACTGCTTGTCCCTAAGGATCTCATCTTTAGAGGCGCTAAATACTTGGGCTCATATCTCAATTCACTCTCTTCAAATTCAACCCAGAGAAACTATGGCCTTAGCTCATTTTTTTTGCATAATGGACCATTTGGAATGAAAAGGAGCTTAGAAACAGGCATTTAGTTTAAAATTTAATCAAGATGAGTTGATATGCTAAAAAGAATTCATTAATCAAGATAAAATCACAATTGAACCCCGCACATGTGCTTGTCTTCATGATTTCTTGCAAAGTCAAAATTCCAAAATGAAGTTCCACATGTCACCACTTCAAACTTAGACATCATAACCCAAAGGCTATAATGATTTTTTTTGTAGTACTCTACCACAATAGGAACATCTTGGTAAGAAATTTTATAGATGTCCTTCAAATCTAGACTTGTATGTCCATTATGAGCCCCTCATTTAAGGTATTGATCTTGAGTCATTTATAGGGTAAAGAATGTTCTTTAACACCTTTCTATTGTAAAAAAAGTCCTTCTAGGTTCATCTAGGGTCCAAACAAACACCTTCATCCATCCTCAATTTTTTTATCAAAATCCATCTCACAAATAACTTTCTAGAACTTTGGAAGCATCCTCATGCTAGATTTTGGTAAATCATTTATACCAAATCAAAATCATCTTATTTATTTAGGTGTGTGGGAATGAATCCTTTCTCACACACTTAGCTAAATTAGCACCCTCCTTTTAGACAGGTTCATCCTAAGATCACATCTAATATCTTAGGGTTTATAAGTTCATCATCCAAATAAAAAAATCAAAATGAAAAATCCTAAAGTCTAGTGTTTATCCAAAGTTCTTAAGGTTCCAACATCCATAACATATATATCATTCACCGTCTCATTTATCATCATCATTTGATCCTAAAAAATCCTAGAATTTCCTTTTGTACCTAAATTTTAGTTCAACCAAAGGAGTTAAAGGTTCATCCCACATATATCTAAAAGTTGATCCCAATTTTATGGTCCAAACAAGGTCACAACACAACATGAGCATGGAGAAAAATATGGAAGCATCAACCACAAGTGATTTGAGTCAAGTGGAGGATGTCACAAACAACTTCAAAGAGATGTCCCGATGAAATCCTTGAATTAGTACAAAATTCAGACACCCACAAACTTGTCAACATGGTCATGAGACTAAATCCCACCCAATACATGTTGGCATTGGAAAATGAAGAGGCTACAATCCCTTCTGATTTTGATGTAAGCACCATTGTCAAACAACCTTTGGGGAACACCCTACAAACATCATTCGCACCTGCATTTCCAAGAATCATCAAAAAAATTACTCAACCATCATCATCTCACGCACCAAGTTAACCTATGATCACAAAAGGAAGCTCATTAATCCAAGCCCTTCAAGGGAACCCACTTGTCAGCAATCAAAATTTAGAGGCCAACAACATAGTATTGGGTATACCAAACGTTGTCCCACAAGACCCCCAAAAACCATATGTACCATTGATCTTCCATGAGACAAACAATCCATCCTCTTTTCGTGCATCACCCACCTTTTCCCTTGATACACAAGGTTACACTACAAATGTCTTCCAAGGAGAAATAGACCTACTTGAAAAGGGGGTAACTTCAATACTTCATCTTCACTCCTAGAAGGAAACATATTTCAATCATGCCCACAATTCCCTATCATGACACGATCAGCTACACCAATTCAAGGTATAAAAAAAGTTGCTTTGTTGAATACATCAATCCAAAATCAACCAAATCAAGTCAACCCACCAAACACAAATAAAATCATCATAGCCATCATGTAAAATCCTCCAAACATGCCACTGATATCACAACACCAAGTGGCATCATCCCAAACATCTTAATCACTAATCACATCATCTACAACATCTCAAACATCCCAAGGTGTAGTCTCACAAGGGCTAAGCACGTCAAATATGATCCCTAATCCATCATCTACCACTCAACCTCTTGTCATCACTCAAAAAACACCCCAACAACCTCTTGTCATACCATCTTACACCATTCCCATAAATCCCCCACCTCCACCTCTAAATCCCAATATAGCAATTCAGTATAGTATCACGTTGCAAGCAATGCAACAAGCATATCAAAAGGCATTACAACAATTTCAAACACAACATGCACAACAAGCAGCTCAAGCACAAGCCCAAGCAAGTGTTTGACCCAATACCAAGCACAGTAAGCACAAGCATAAGCCTATCAAAAATGCCTACAACAACACACCCAACAACAAGCATTGATAGTGCAACAACAACAAGCACCACAACACAAGGCTCAACAAAAAGCACTATTAGCACAACAACAACAACAATAAGCCCAATGACAAGAGTTGTTGGTACAACAACAATAATAGGCATACAAACAAGCATTGCTCGCACAATAAGTCTTTCATCAACCCTTCATGAACATGCAACAAAATGCCTTGAATATTAACATTCAAACAACACACACCACCCCATCATTCACCCAACAAAAAATCCTACGCCGAAACACACACATTCCACCACCTAATCCACAAAATGCCCTTTCGACATAGGTCAAATATCTCTCACAACAAATATAGGACATTCAATTTGGAAAAACAAAAAAATCATACGCCCAATAGGATTTGTGCCCCTATCCATTTGATAGGAACATTTCTATGGTTTCATTTCCACCAGGATTCGAAATACCAAAATTCAAAAAATATCGAGGAAAAGGAAATCCCGAGGATCATATTAGAGAATTTCACGTACATTGCATGGAAGTAGCATATGAAAATTCCTATCTGATGTAACTCTTTCCTTGAAGCTTGGCTGGTCCCACAATGGAATGGTTCTGCCGTCTACCTCTTGGAATAAAAAAGTTCCAAGAAGTTGTGGACCTATTTATAGAAAACTACTCTTTTAACCTAGACATGTATGTAAGCCTGGAGGAACTATCAGACCTCAAACAAGCTAAGGGAGATACATTTGCGGCTTTCTTACAACGATGGAGATCTAGAGCCAAAAAATGTAAATGTTCCATGCTAGAAGAACAAAAAATTGGAACCATAATCTCTAAAATTGAAGGGGATTTGTCCTTCCATCTGAAAATGTAATGTATCATGACATATGACCAACTAATCCCCAAGGATCTCAATATTGAAAGAGCCCTCATAGCACAAGGGCACACACCTATATATCAATATAATGGACCATCGACTAGCTACAATGATAAACCTTGCATGTGGGCCAAGAAAAACAATGTCACCAACAATGGTGTTGTTGATGCCAAAGTTGTTATTAGTGCTCCAAGGAAAAATACACAAAAAAAAACGTACCCACAAATTAACACCCATGAACCACAAATCAATGTGCAACAACCCATTCATCAAAACACCCCACAAACAAATAATCAAATAGTCAACAACACAAATGCTCAAGGAGGACCACCCCCAAGGAACAAATATCCAAAAAACACAAGTATACACCTTTGGGGAAACCCATCGAATCTATTACGAAAAAGTTGGTTAAAGGAAATCTCATTACTTCCTGTTTATGAAAATTACCAAGAGCCCCAAGTCAAACCCCCTAGGTACACTGAAAATCACCTTTGTGATTATCAAAAAATCAAGGGACACACAACAACTAGATGCATGATATTGAAAAAAATTATCCAAGGCCTCATTGAGAGCAGACACATCACTATTGAGGAATAAGTTGGAAACCAGGATCTCAAGATATACACAAATTTGGTATCGAACCATATTAAAGGCAAAGGAAAAGGTAATGGAGAAAATTATACCAATATGAACCATGTTGTAGCATCCTTGGATGAGTTTTTAATCTTCATCAACATCAAACGGCCTAGCGTAGAATGTGGAGTCACCACACATAGAGGCACAGTGACCATCCAAGGACCATCACCCAAAGGTTCATCTACTGTGCCAAAATCAAATCCAAATGACTATAGCATCTTGGACTAGTTGAAGAAAACCCTTGCGTAAATCTCCATTTTGGAGTTAATAAAAATATTGCCAGCACATAGGGACATTCTAGAGAAGGATTTGTCTGTATCCACTATTCATATCAACATTGATGCAAACCAATTCCAATCCACGGTTGGACACATCACTATGACCCATCTTCTTACATTTTCAGAACACGACCTCCCAATGCAACCATCTTATAACCGTGCATTATATTTGGAGGTCCTTATTCACAAGAATAAAGTTAAGAGAGTCCTTGTGGATGAAGGTGTTGTTCTTAATATTTGTACCTTGCAGTTAATCAAGAATTTAGGGTTTTCTAAGTATGTTAGTGAAAAAGGAAAAGTTATCACCTATAGGGCCTACGATGATCAAGAATAGGTGTCCCAAGGCACCATCCCCATCCAAGTGAGGTCGGCCATCATGGAAACCACCTGCCAAGTCTTTGACCTTGAGATTCCATACAATATCCTTCTAGGGTATCCATGGATCCATGGGATGCAAGCCGTTGCGTCTAATTTTCACCAATGTTTCAAATTCCCCTATCAACAGAAAAATAATTACGATCCATGGCGATCCAAAACCCTTCTATTACTACAAGAATTTGGAAGCCAAATAGTACAAAATCCCACAAGTGCCTAAGAATGATGAAGGACCTACATCTTCCTACGTTGATCCACCCACCTTGGCCTCCACATCTGAGACAAAGACACCCTCCATCTAGAACATCTCAAACATCAAGGCTATAATCAAATATAATGGTTATGGGGACTATAACTTGCAGAAGGGCACATTTGTGTTAGAGGAACTACCAAAATATCCTAAATATCATGGGAAACCACAACCTTTTGATGGCTCATCATCCCAAACATTCACATCATCACCTATGACTTTTAAAAAGTGGGGAGACCTAAGCAAATAAGTGGTGGATGAAAAGATGTCTCAATTTTTCTCTACAAAGATGAAAGACCTATACCCGATCTTCCCATGGATGATGAGAATAAAGGTCTATAGTTGATGCTTGGATAGGGCTACAACAAAAATGAAAAGCTGGGGAAAAATGACAATAGCCTATTAGAATCCCTTATTTTGGAGAAATGTTTAAAGAATCTTGGCCTTGGTTGTATCATCAGTAAGGTGACCATTCTTGGTAAGCGTACCCCTATCAAAATAGTCAAGGACCCCCTTCAGTTATCAGTATCTACCGGTCTTCCCCTCGATAACTATACCTTTTATATAACTAAGGTATACTAGGATGATTCCAATGTCTTTATGATCACTACGATGTAATTTGAGCCAAACCCCCATAACAGTGGGCTACACCTTGTATATCCCCAACTCGTAAACTGGGACCAACGAGGACCGTTGATCTTGGATTCATTTGAAAATGATGAGGCTCTCTCTAAATTCATGGGACTAAGAAGCGACGTACCATATTGAGATCACAAGGCATGGTTTGACATTGAGCTAGATACACATGCGTACTATGGGGAAATGATTGAATCTGTTAGTTGTAAAATAGAAAATCTAAGAGTAAGATCTTGATCCTTAAGTGAAAACCATATTGTGGCACTTTCCAATCCTAAAATAGTAAAAAAAAAGGATGTATCTGATGGTGAAAAACTCTTCGAGGCACCAAAGGATGAGGGATTCAATCTTCCCCTTAGTTTTATTCATCAAGAAAATCATTAGTTTTAGTAGAAAAATGTAATGCAATGAACTTGGGAACTAAAGAGGCTCCACACATCACCTTCTACGTTGAGTCACTTTTGATTGAAGAACAAGAAAATCTAGCATTGTTTCTAAAAGAACGAAAAGTGAATTTTGTGTGGAAATACCCTAACATGTTAGGCCTTGATCTTGAAGTAGTTGTCCATCATCTAGTAGTATATCCTGATGCAAAACTTGTTGGGTAGAAATTGAGAAAGATGCATCCTCAAATTTCCTTATTGGTCAAATTTGAGATACAAAAACTTCTTGATGCAAGATTCATTTGACCCATCAACTATCCAGAATGGGTTTCTAACCTTGTACCTATTTCCAAGCCCACTGGGGGCATCCAAATCTGCACCAACTTTAGAGATCTGAATAAGGCATGTCCAAAAGATGATTTCCCTCTCCCCAACATAGATATGATTGTATATTTCTATGGGGCATGAAATATCATCTTTGAAGGATGATTTTTTAAACTATAATCAAATCATGATCTCCAAAGAAGATCAACACAAGACAACATTTACTTGTCAATGGGGCACATACTATTGGAATATTATGCCATTTGGGCTAAAGAACGTTGGAGCCACATACCAAAGGGATATGACTTTGATCTTTCATGATATGATCCAAAAGACTATAGAAGACTATGTGGATTACATACTAGCCAAATCAAGGAAGCGTCAAGACCATATATCAATACTAGGCCCAATATTTGAAAGATTAGAAGAATACAAGGTACAACTCAATCCCAAGAAGTGTGTCTTTGGCATGACTTTAGGAAAGCTCTTGGGATATATTGTATCAATGAGGGGAATTGAGATAGACCCAACAAAAGTCAAAGCAATCCTTGACATGGAAGCACCACATACATTGAAACAAGTGATGGGTTTACAAGGAAGGATTCAATTAATGATTAATCCGAAGATTCATAGCACAGTTGGTGGATAAAACCATTTCCTATTCTCATCTACTTCACAAGGGGGTAGCATATAAGTGGTACGAGAAGTGTGACAAGGCATTCAACCAGATCAAGAAATATCTACTAACATTGCCCGTCCTTATGCCACCAATTCCAAACAAACCATTGATATTATACATTTCAACTATAATGTAATCTCTTGGTATGCTTTTGGCTCAACATGATGAAATAGGGAAAGAGAGAGCTATCTACTACATCAGTAGAACCTTATTGGGACATGGGCTAAACTACACTTTCATTGAGAAGGCTTGCCTCACAATTGTGTTTGCATCACAGAAATTCAGGCACTATATGCTGGCCCATCAGGTTAAGCTCATCACCAAGATTGATCCCCTCAAGTATCTTTTATCCAAAGCAATGCTCACAGGATGGATGGCCAAGTGGGTCATGATCTTGACAAAGTGACATTGAATATTTGGAATGAAAAGCCATAAAAGGACAAGTGATTATAGATTAATTTGTTGAAGCACTTATATATGCGGGTATCTCACTAGTATCAGACTTTCTAGATGAATCAATATTCCTTCTAGATGCAATTGACCATTGGAAAATTTATTTTGATGGTTCTTTCACACAACATGGGTTGGGAGTAGGAATCCTCTTCATCACACCACAAGGAGACTATATCCCAGAGTCATACAAATTGTCATTCCCTTGTACCAATAACATTGTGAAATACAAAGCTCTTGTTATAAGACTTTGAATAGTGGTATAATGGTAGATCATGGCACTGAAGATCTATGGGGATTCATAGTTGGTTATCAATCAAATCAATGATGAATATCAAACTAAGGATGAAAAAATCACCCCATAGAAAAAGCTGGTAGAGGATCTCAAGGAGTTCTTCATTGACATAACATTTGAGAAAATACAAAGAGGAAGCAATACAGCAGTGGATGCTATGGCCATGATTGGATCATTCCTAGATATCCCAAGGAATGTCCATAAATAGGAATTTCTTGTAGAGCATCTTCTCATACCGGCTTTCGAGGTACCAAAATCTGAGTTCATGTGTGAAATTGTTGGTCCTAGTGACCCTTGGTACCATGGTATATTCACCTACTTAAAAATAGGATTCCTCCCTGTTGACATCACCCAGACCTTAAATAAAGCCTTCATTAATAATTCATCTCACTTTGTTATCCTAGGGGAAACCCTTTACCATAGAAGTATCGAAGGGACCCTATTACGATGCCTTAACCCTAAGGAAGCCTTGATTTCCTTGATAGAGGTACACGAAGGTATCTGTGGATCACATTCAAGTGGTATTGCTTTGGCCAAGAAACTATTGAGGATGGGGTACTTTTGGCCCAGCATGGAGAAAGAAGCTCACAACTATGTCAAGAAGTGTTTGCAGTGCCAACAGCATGTAGACCTTATCCATGCACAAGCTCAAGAACTTCAACTGCTTGTTACACCTTGGACCTTTTCATAGTGGGGACTTGACCTCATAGGGAAGATCACACCAACCTCCTCCAATGGCCATAAGTTCATCATCACTGCCACTGAGTACTTCACGAAGTGGGTAGAGACCATCCCCATAACATATATGATGGGGAAGAAAATTTCCAAGTTCATCTTTAATTACCTCAATTGTCATTATGGTCTTCCACAGACCCTAATCTCAGATAATGGGACACCTTTCAAGAATCAGGATGTTCATGAATTATGTGAAAAAATCAATATCCAACATAGGTTCTCCGCCCCTTATTACCCCTTAGGTAATGGCCAAATTGAGGCTATGAATAAAACCATCTTGAAAATCCTCAAAAAGGCAATCAATAAAGTTGGTCATGGTTGGAACCTACATTTAAATCCTATCTTATGGGCCTACCAAACTAGTATCCACACACCTACAGGTGCAACACCCTTGTGTATGGATCTGAGGCCATACTACCCATTGAGGTAGAGCTCCCATCCTTGAGAGTATCCTTGTAGAACCTTATTACTAATCAAGAATACATGGTGTTGTTGTTGAATGAGTTGGAGCTATTGCATAAATGTCACCTAGATTCTTTGAATCACCTAAAAGTTCATTAGAACCGTCTAAAGAGGAGCTATAACAAAAGATCAAAAGTTAGTCCTTCCAAGTAGGAGAGCTCATGTTAAAGGAGAATCGAAAGAATGTACCCAATCCAGACAGAAAGGTCAAGTTTGAACCTAATTGGTTGGGACCCTTCATTGTCACAGCCAGCTAAAAATTAGGAGCATATCAGTTATCCACACCAGAAAGTGAGCCTCTACAAGATCCTATCAATAACTCCCATATCAAAAAGTTTTATGCCTAAGCTTACAAGGTATAAATAAAAAAATACAAAAAATTCAAAATATATCAAATCCAAAAAAATTAGAAAAAGGATTGAAACAGTAAAGAAAAAAATAATCCTCTAGTGAAAACCACTTCAATGGCACTTTGGGAAAGTACCTTGATGAAAACCTAGCAATCAGGCGCGTTGTGTAAATAAAGAAATTCCTATCCACCATGGATTCTTGGTTTTTTTTTCCTCGCTTTCCATCAGATTCACCCATCCACATCCGCATCATGGCTTGAAATTATGTACATATCATGTTCCCTTTCGATACTACTCGATGCACTCCCAAGGTCAATTTTTTGTGCCTATATCAGGGTAGTCTATTGCATCACATTGGGGAATTCCCTATACTTTCATTGAGTCATATTTCTGTATATCCTTGAAATTTTACATAACATCAAAAATACCCAAAAACGTTCATAAAATCAAAACAAATCCAAAAACATCCAAAACATGTCAAAAATCCAAAAACAGGTCAAAAATAGAAAAAATCCAAAAAATAGTTGTCATGTCAAACTATGAGGCTTTTGCATGTATAACGTAGGCAAGGCTAATCTTTGATCAACCCTCGAGACCCCTAGGATAGGTCCTATAGGTGTCCACCATAATCAACTGACAATCCAATTGTTCATATCTCATCAATAAACGAGTCTATGTCAATCGAACTATGTGGTCTCTGTGTGTATAACATAGGCAAGGCTAATCTTTGATCAGCCCCTGAGGCCCCTAGGATAGGTCCTTAGGTTAGGTTCTTGGTCAAAATCTTAGAAAACACAAAAAAACTGGAAAATATGAAATTAAAAACATTTTTAAAACATCACAAAGAATTAAAAAAAACAACCTCAAAACATTTGAAAATACCAAAAAAAATCGAAAAACCCAAAATCATCCATCCCATTTCATGTTCACCTGTGATAAACATCCACTCACAATTAATCAATCACTATCTTCAAAAGACAAGCGGAAAAAAGTATGGAAAATTTATAAAGGGTAAACCTAAACGTCAAGTTCTTAAGTCTAGTTCAATAGGTAAACAAGTCGGTCAACTCTTGGTATCAATATCCCATCATCTTGCTAGTTCAAAATTTGTTGGTATTCATGTGCTAGGATGCATCCTTCCTACAAACATCAGGAATCACTATAGTTTAGTCTTAGCTTTAGGTATGAAGAACATTATCTTGTTTGTTTGCTTGATCTTTTCTTTTGATTTATCTTATTGCGCTCATTCCAATGACCTCTTGATGATGTCTAATAAAAATTATTATAGAGAACGGAAAGAGGCATTGATAATTATATTTCATTTTTTGTGCTTGTTGGACATTATTGTAATATATATTGGTGAATACTTGCTTTGGTAGGTGTGCATGGAAGGGGTTTTGAACACCTTGTTGACTATTACATTGTTAGGTTATGCCTTTCTATGTTTTGGTCTGAGATGTTTGAAATTTATGAAATACATCCTAATAAGGTTTTCGTATGTTAGGTGTGAACAAGAATACTCCTATCTATTTTTCAAGTCAAAGTCCATGACACAAGATACCCCGCTATCTTGGTTTTCTACGTTGGCATGGTTTGTCATTGATGTCAAGGAAATTTTTTTTGGTTTGTCATCTTCTCATTGCATAGTCTAGTGTTGGCTTCTTGATTTTTCAATGATCTTTATGGCACATGGTTTGTTAGTCACTTTCTATTGTTGTTTCTATGATGGTGTAAAGGAAAGGATGTTTCAAGATGAGTTGTTTTCATTAGTGTTTATGCATGTTGAGTGTCTCATGGTTCATTTCAAGGCTTTCTTGGTTGCAATTGATGTCAAAGCATGGTATATTCTATTGTTGATACTCAAGGATTCTTGTTCATTTAGTTTCTAGTGTTGATAATTATTAGCATTCATAGATGTTTTGCGCAAGATTTTTTGAATGAAGTCTTGGTTGATAAAGTTAGTGGTATGACTGAAGTTTGGTGTGTGTTTCAAAGCAAGGTTCATCAAAGCATCAAGATATAAAAGCATTAAAATATCAAGGTTTCAAAACCCTAAAAGGTTCATCAAGGGTATAAAGGCTCATCAAAGTAACAAGTGTTATATATATTGTTTTGTAGAGGTTGGAGCGTTAATCATAGGTATTTTCTTTCAAAACCCTAAGAGTTTAAAACCCTATAATTAAGGGTAATGTGTAAAAAAGTTTATTATTTTCTAATTTTTATTCTAAAAGAAAAGTGACCTATTATTGTAAGTCAAAGGCATTTAAAAAAACTTGTACAATGGTTTTTAAGATGTTCATTTACCAACCCTTCCATTTTTTATAACCGGCTAAGCAAGTTATAAACCTATTTTATTTCATTTGAATGAAAATCGACGGAGGCTATTCAAAGTTCACAATGGTGGTAAAACAAGATCAAAGGCTTATATTTGAACTCCTAAACGATTACTTCCATAGGTTTAAATTTTGACGAGAAGCCTGATAGTTAAGAGTTATGTGGTAGTTTGTAAAGGGAAGATGAAAAGTTTTGAGTGTGCCAAATCTAAAGAATATCATTCCAGACAAACAAGTTTTTCGAATTTTAATGGTCAATGATTTTTTTGAAGTTTTGTCATGCATTTGGAAATCAGATGAATGTGATTAAGGGTTTTGAGATGTGAAAAGTTTTTCTAACTGTTTGTATACATTAATGAACTGATAAACAATGCTAAGATGAGTATGGTGTTGAGAATTCAAAGAAGATAGAAACATTATGTCTTTTTCAAGACAGTGGAAATTTAGGAAGTTTTGATGAACAAAACATGAAATATTTTTTTAGAAGGTTCTAATCAAAATTATGGTCAAACTTTTTGAAAATGCATTGCATACAAAAATAGTTGTGATTCTGTGAAGATATGCATAATGAAAGAGATTTCAATGACAAAAATAAAAGAGGTTATATGATGTCTAAGATAGTATTCATGGTCTTTATTTTATTTGCATTAATAAGTTTTCCATGGAAAATGATTGGAGTCGAATGAATAATTCTTCATATTATTACAATACTCAGAATATGTTAATCTTCATGTGATTGTGTTGTAATGTTGTCTAAGGTTTTATCAATCATAATAGATGGATGGAGATTGATAGGTTTGTAACTATCTTATCAGAGTGAATTCCCTTGAATACCAATGGTCAAAGTTTTTAAATTGGAATATGAGGTGCTAGAGTTATGGAGCTAGAATGAGTTTGGTGAGAATGGGGTTTTATGTTCTTGGTTGAAGAGTGTCAGACAGAGAAACATGTTCAGGTATTTAAGATGATGGAACTTTCATGAACAAAATAAGCTTATTGTAGAAGGAGTCAATGAACTATACAAAATTGTGTTTTCCTGGTGGTTGACATATGCTATAGTAAGGTTGGATAGATGTTTGACAGAGCTATGGTATGCATGGAAATAGAGTAACCCTCTGGTTTGTTCTTTTTCTTCTGAAATGGTGTTGATTGGTCAATAAGTAATTTTGAGTTTCCATAGAGGAAAAGTGTTCAACTAGTGAGGCTATTTGTAGTACCAATGTGGAATACAATCTGTTTTATCTAGAGAGGTTTAATAGAGAAAAAGTTCAGAGTGGGTTTTTCACCCTGTTAGGCTTTTTCCACTCATAAATTATGTGTTATGTTCATTCTTGATGGTGTGTCATTTTGTGACTAGTTGTTAGTTCATGTTTCAGAGGTTATTCTTTGATTTGTATATCTATATGATTCTCATAACATATACTGTCTAGAGTCTTTGAATAATCAAGTGTATAAATATTTGTAATTGGTTTTATCTTACCACTTATTCACCCCCCTCTTAGTGGTCCTATACTCTAACAAGTGGTATTAGAGCCGCAAGTTCCTTGAAAAAAATTAATCAGCTTGGTTTGAACTTGGTAGTGGAGTACAATGAAAAAAAGAAAAAATAAATACCCAGTAGAATGCTAAGCAACAAGCACAACCTAAACCAAGTACAAAGGTTGATGAAGAAGCAATTAAGAAATATGACATACAAATTGAAAAGGATACAAGGTTAGAAGATGATTTTATAGTTGGGAATATTGACAAAAAATGAGATCAATTTGTGGGTGACTTTGAACAAGAATATGATGAAGATGATTGTAAAGTTGATATTGAAGGTGAGCTTATTTGTGCTCTTAAAGAGATTAAGAAACTAATATTGGAGAATCAAAAGTTAAAACATTTTCAGACCTTCAAGATGCAAAAAAATGGATAATAGATTTGAAAGTTCAAATTGTAGAAGTCAAGAAAATAGAAGAAGTGAATAACCAGTTTAAGGAAAAAGAGGTTGATTGTGTGAAGTATGAATCAACAATAGTTTCTTTGAGAAATGAATCAGGAACAACATCTTCCAAATTGCACAAGTCACTTCAGTTTTAAAAGAGTACTGAGTGTTTATATGATATGTTGAGCAAGCAAAAACATCGCAAGGACACTACTGGGTTAGGATTTGAAGAAGAGCATAATTCTAAGATTAGAAAAAATCCAAGGAAGAAAATAGATTTAGAATACCATTTTTCTACTCCTAAGGCTAGAGATAAGGAGATGAAAAAAGGAGGTATCCCTGCTCAAGCTAGTAATAACAGGTTTATAAGTTCTTTTCATTCATAACAACACCACAAGACCAAGTATAATTTTTTTTTTTCATGGTTATTTCCATTCATGTTATGAGTTTGGTCATAGGGAAATGGATTGTTGGATGCATGCAAGGAAAGTGGGATGTAATAAGAAATCCTTTGAATGGTTAAATAGAAGAAACAAGATCATATGCTATATATGTCATAGTTTTGGACATATTGCACAATTTTGTAGGAGTGATCTAATGAAATTAGTTAACCACCATAAGAAGACATGCATTCAAAAGTTTTGGAGAAGAAAGAAAAACTAAGAGAAGGTTGTAAATAAAAAAATAATTCATTAAAAGTCAGTTTGTTGCTGCTCACAGTTTTGATATTTATGAAGTCATACTCATGATATTGTTGTAAGTTTTGTAAAGAAGGCTTGTTCACTATCTGTTAAAGTTATTGGTTCACATGGTATTCAATGTGTTGTTTCAAGTATTTTTGGTGCTGCTTTAGGATAGTGCTACAACTGAGGTCTTGTGGTCTTCAAGCTTGTTGGTGCTTACATGTGATCTTAGTCAAAGGTTTTTTAAGAAGGTTCTTCTTTGACTATTTTGCTCACAAGGTTGCAGATGTTCCACAGTCATAACTTGACAATTCTTCTTTATTTGTGGTTTGAGTTTGAGAGCTTGACTTGAGATAGTAAATGTGTGGCGTATGAGGCTAGTTTGTAGTGGTCTTCATATTTATTATGACAATTATTTCTCCTCTCTTGGTGCAATGATCTTTGAAAGTTGTAAAGTAATTAATGCACAAGTATCCTTGTTGTTGATGAAGCTTGGTTATTATAGCTCAAACTATTGGTATGGAAGTTTCTTGTTTGTTTAATACAACATATGATTTTTTTTTATAGTGTCCTAGGGAATTTGAGGTTCATGACAGATGAAGACAGATAAAAGGTTTGTAAAAGAATAAACTATCAACTCAAGGAAAGTAGCAATTGAATAGGACAATCACACTAAAACATTGTCAACAAATGAGAATGGTAGATTGGTGGTAATAAAACCATTGGATTATAATGCATATTCAAGTGTTAGGGAAGTAATTATAGTCTAAGGGAGGTTAGAATGAAAAATTCATCAAGAGTAGCACCATGACAATCATACAGAGGTAGTCCTTCATTTAGTCAAAGGTAATGAAGTTTTTCATTGGTTATGCAAAGGTACCTATTTATTTATTACAAGGTGTTTGTGTTGCTTCATTTTATCATTGATATCAAAGTTTATTGATGATTTTCCTTGGTGCAACAAAGGTATTTTATGATCTCTTGTTGGTGATATGTTACAAACCTGAAAAGGGAAGATCAAATCTTGATGACTTTGGTCAAATCTTGATACCAATGATGCTTTTGATTTCCAACTCCAAGAAAATTTTGAGAAATGATTCAAGGTTGACTAAGATAGTGACTTTTTTCTTTAAGACAATACCTCATGTCTTTCTTACTAGTTTTTGTGCGATTAGTGATGCTGGTAGTGATTTTTGTGACAATGCTTGATCAATGACATTTTGACTATGATTCTTGATGTCTTTGTCATTCCTCTTTCCAAGAAAAATATTGATGAGTGGCCTCTTTAGGATGTCAGTGTTGGTGCAACTGCTTTGAACTGCTTGATGGAATGGATACTTGCTTGATATAATGGATGCTTTGCATGATAGTGGCCTATGGATATTTGTTTTTTGTGTTTTTTGACAAAGTAATATACATTCTTGACTAATTCAAACTTTAAATGGAGCTATGATTTGTTGATTATTTTCAAGTGACATGGATAATTTGACAATGTATCTTGGACACTATTATGTTGCTTGATTGATAGGATTTGCATTTTTCCATAAAGGATTGTAGTGGTATGGTGATTTGGTACAATCATTCATGCCTAGTATAGTGGAGGTAGAGGTCAATGTTCTTGAAACTCTTGCAAGGGATAGTATTTTCAAGGCACATAAGGTCTAAACACAAAGATAGCAAATAGTGGTGGACAGTGGCCTTCATTGAAGGCACACAAATTATTTCTTATACAATAAATGTTTTTCTTGATAGTAAACCATTGCAAGCCATTTAAATCATGTTGTTGCAAACCATTGAACTCAATGATGTGTGTTCACTCTAATTTAATATTTGATGCATTGTGAATTTTTGGGAAAATCCATATTTCACATGCTGACAAGGACAGTTCAACACTATAAACATATTTCCTTGATTAAATGCTTTAGTAGTTTGTGTAGTGAAAAATGAAGGAATATTCTGGGGTAATTGTGTTCATTCAAAGTGCCAATTCAAAGGGACAAAGGTTGTACAAGTAAAGAAGTGTTGGAAGATACCCTAAGGTATATAATAAGGGAAAAGTATCCATAAAAATTGGACAGTTTCTAGTGCTTTTCATTTAAGTATTTTACATGTTGCTCAAGTTGCATAATGCTCAATGGATGTTGCTGAAATTGTCATGCTAATGAATCAGTGATATAGATTTTGGACATTGGTTTCCATGGTTGTTCTCATAGTCTTAGTTTGATCAGTCATATAAGATACCCATGAGAATGTGTGGTGTTACTATTCTTACTTGAGAGTATGAGATATCTTAATGAATGTGGACTAAAATGGTCTTTGGAACTTTGTTTGATGATAGTGTACTCTTGATGATAGTTGATCATAGTTTCTTGATATAAATGCTTGGTGAGTGGAATGATATGCTTGATAATTGCTGACAATGACTTTTCTATGATGCCAAAGAGCTTGAAAAACTTGACAGTAGCAGTGGTGCTAAATAGTAAATTTGATAGTGCCTTGGTCTTGTAACAACATGACATTGGTTTGATCTTGGTACTCTATGAATTATCAAACAATGCTTCTACAAGACAATGCTTGTACGATAGTTGGACTTGCAGATATCTGGTCACAATGGTATTGATCATCTATTATTAACAATGACATGCTCACAACAGTATCCTACACTTATCTTGTTTCATCACACTAAGTACAGTGGATAGGTCTTCTAATCTTGATGATAGAGAGTGAGTATGATAGGCTTCTTATGTTTACTTTTTTGACAGAGTGGTGCTTCACAAGGGGAGTTAGTACTCTTTTTCATTTTTGTCAAAGTGGAGAAGAGAAACTAGGTGCAATGATTGGTTGACATCAATGCCAAAGAGGGATTTTGTTGGCATGGTTTTTCATTCATGTCAAAGATACTTTGTTTGGTTTGTCATCTGCTCATTGTATAGTCTAGTGTTGGCTTCTTGATTTCTCAATGATCTTTAAGGCAGATGGTATGTTAGTCACTTTCTAGTGTTGTTGCTATGATGGTGTATAGGAAAGGATGTTTCAAGATGAGTTGTTTTCATTAGTGTTTATGCAAGTTGAGTGTCTCATGGTTCATTTCAAGGCTTTCTTGGTTGCAATTGATGTCAATGCATGGTATATTCTATTGTTGATACTCAAGGATTCTTGTTCATATAGCTTCTTGTGTTGATACTTATTAGCATTCATAGATGGTTTGTGCAAGAGTTTTTGAATGAAGTCTTGGTTGATAAAACTGATAAAGCTAGTGGTATGACTAAAGTTTGGTGTGTGTTTCAAAGCAAGGTTCATCAAAGCATCAAGATCTAAAATAATTAAAGTATCAAGGTTTCAAAATCCTAAAAGGTTCATCAAGGGTATAAAGGATCATCAAAGTAGCAAGTGTTATATATTATTTTTTAGAGGTTGGAGCTTTAATCAAATGTATTTTCTTTCAAAACCCTAAGAGTTTAAAACTCTATAATTAAGGGTATTGTGTAAAAAACTTTATTTTTTTTAATTTTTATTCTAAAAGCAAGGTGACCTGTTATTGTAATTCAAAGGCATTTAAAAAAATCCTACAAGGGTTTTTTAGACGTTCACTTATCAACCTTTAAATTTTTTTAACTGTTTGAGCAAGCTATAAACCTATTTTATTTAATTTGAATGAAAATCGATGGAGGATATTCAAAGTTGGAAGTGGTGGTAAAACAAGATCAAAAGTTTATATTTGAACTCCTAAATAGTTACTTCCATAGGTTTAAAGTTTGACAAGAAGCCTGATAGTTAAGAGGTATGTGGTAATTTGTAAATGGAAGATGAAAAGTTTTAAGCATGCCATCTCTTAAGAATATCATTCTAGACAAACAAGTTTTTCGAATTCTAACGATCAATGATTTTTTTCCAGTTTTGTCATGCATTTGGAAAGCAGATGGATGTGATTAAGGGTTTTGAGATGTGATTTTTTTTTCTAATTGTTTGCACACTTTAATGTACTGATAAACAATGTTGAGATGAGTATGGTGTTGATAATTATGAGAAGATAGAAACATTATGTCTTTGTCAAGATAGTGAAAATTTAGGAAGTTTTGAAGAAGAGAATATAAAATGTTTTTTGAGAAGGTTCTAATCAGAATTATGGTGAAACTTTATGAAAATGCATTGAATACAAAAATAGTTGTTATTCTGTGAAGACATGTATAATGAAAGAGATTTCAATAATAGAAATAGAAGAGCTTATATGATGTATGAGATAGTATTCATGGTCTTTATTAATTTTCATTAATAAGTTTTCTATGGCAAATGATTGGATTCCAATGAGCAAATATTCATATGATTATAGTACAATGAATATGTTAATTTTCATGTGATTGGGTTGTAATGTTTTCTAGGGTTTTATCTATCATAATAGAGGGATGTCGATTGATAGGTTTGTGACTATCTTATCACAGTGAATGTCCTTGAATACCAATGGTCAAAGTTCTTTGAATTGGAATGTGAGGTGCTAGAGTTATGGAGCTAGAATGAGTTTGTTGAGGATGGGGTTTTATGTCCTTGGTTGAATTTTTTCAGATAAAGAAACATGTTCAGGTATTTAAGATGATGGAGCTTTCCCAAATAGAATATGTTGATTGTAGAATGAGTCAATGAACTATATATAATTTTGTTTTCCTGGTGGTTGATGTATATGCTATAGTAAGGTTGGATAGATGTTTGATAGAGCTGTGGTATGCATGGAAATAGAGTAACCCTCTGGTTTTTTCTTTTTCTTCTAAAATGGTGTTGGTTGGCCAGTAAGGATTTTTGAGTTTCCAGAGAGGCAAAGTGTTCAACTAGTGAGACTTGTATTGCTAGTGAGGCTTATTTTTCTACCGAGGCTTGTATTTCCAGTGAGGCTTGTTGTAGTACCACTATGGCATACAGTCTATTTTAGCCAGTGAGGCTTAATAGAGAAAATGTTCAGAGTGGGTTTTTTACCCTGTTAGGGTTTTTCCACCCATAAATTATGTGATGTTTATTCTTGATGGTGTGTCACTTTGTGATTATTTTTTAGTTCATGTTTCATGTGTTATGCTCTAATTTGCATATCTATATGATTCTCATAACATATAATGTCTAGAGTCTTTGAATAATCAAGTGTTTAAAGTTTTGTAATTGGTTTTATTTGACCACTGATTCACCCCCTCTCAGTGGTCCTATCTCATACCTTGAAGCATATACACTACATACCTTGATGCATCGTATCTATGTGTTCTACAAAACATAAGGAAATTTGTGTCATTTGTGTCCCAATCCCTCGACAAGAAAATCATCACCATTCATCATCACATCTAATAAAGTCTCGATGATTCATAGGCTTGTTGGACTTCTACATCCTCTCAGAATCAAGGGTTGATCCCTCTCATCCTTTTGTCTTCTATCTGCACTAACAAGGTATCATGGCATTCCGCTAACTACATATCCTTGCATCCCTCCTACATCCACAAACCATCAACATCCAACATAAGCATGTCATCTCATCATAATATGTAACATCATACTTGCATTCACATCATCATTTAAGTTGTTTAGGATAATATAGATTTGTTATTCCAAGCATCTTAATTCATCTCATATGCATAATATAGATCTATTAGTCTAAGCATCTCATTACGTGAAATTTCATTATATCCGTAGCATAAACATATAAAAATGTCCATACATACATCATCATGACATACCACATAGAAAATATACTGAAATGAAAATAAATACACCATACATTACATGTGCATCCATGTCATACATTCGTAGAAGATCACATACATCACATCATGAAGCATAAAAAAATCATAGCACATATACATCCATCACATATTATATGCATCCATACATACATAACACATAAAATAAAGAAACACCACATCATATAATGTTGCATCAGAGCCATCTCATATATATCAGAAAAGTTGAATGTCATGGTACAATTAGAATTAGACATGTAATTTCATCAAAAATAATATACAAGAGGCTAATCAAAACTCAACCAATAAATGTATATACATCAAATAATCAGGTTGTACAACCAAAAAGTGTCTATCATGATGTAGGATGTCCCTATCTCTCTCGCTCATCCTAGTTCCAGTTCGATGCATGATTCCCAACTGACAAGTCTCCTTGGGATCTGCTCGGAGGCACCCTACTAATCCATGAAAAATCGGGCTCTCGTTGAGCCAGTGGGCATGCTCTATAGTAACACATATTGTATTATACAAAATTTTGCATGGCCTAATTGTATATCTCTACAGGGACGGTGGCCCATCCCTGTGCATGTTGTACCATGGCCTCTAACTACTCTCGGTGACCTATCTCCCGAGCTAGTGCCAGATCTGAATTGTGTCAAAGTTTTTTCTGTAACAAAGGATAATTCTTCTTAGATCTTAAATGTGAAATCTTGAAAAACCCTATGTGGTAATGAAGTGCAAAGGAATAGATGAACAATCTTGATAGATTGTCTTCATCCTCCATGACTAACCTCCATTACACCTTCTTAATTTACTGAAATTATGAATTTTTCCCTCAAATTTATGATGAGCAAAACAATAAAATGACAAGCCCTAAGCAAATATCGAAGGATTTAATCTAAAATGTCATGTAATGCAACTACTACCATTAGTAATGCATCTAAAGATCTAGATATGCTAAATGAAATGGAAAAATATAAAATATGCTATGACAAATGAGAATAACAATGCTAAGATTATCTAAAATGCAAGAGATGTGAGAAATGGCAAGATAGCCGGGGGTGATAATGAGACCAAAATTGCTCTTTTATAGAAAAGTGCAATTTCCTGTGAATGACCAAGATTGAAAGTCTATATAATCAACAGTGTGACCCTTCACATGGCCGACCTTTGGAATTCCAAAGGGAGTGGGGTCATGGGGCAATAAATAATTTAAATTATTTACTAAAAGAGGGAATTTAAATGGGGACTTATTTTAAATAAATAATATTTATTTAAAATGAGCACAATAAAAAAGGAGAAATTAAATAATAGAGATATTATTTTATTGTTAAAGGAAAGTGACAAATAGGATATTTTAAATTAAATATAAGAATTTAATTTAAAGTTTAGGAGAGTGGACCAAATTAAATAAATAAAATTTATTTAATTTAGGAGAGAAAAGGCTAATGAATAATTAGATAATTAAATATAATTATTTAATTATAGTGGAAGGTGGATTAAATAAATAAGAATTTATTTAATTTTAGGATGGAGAAGACTTAATTAGTGACGCATTAAATAAATAATTAAAATTTATTTATTTAATAATCTTGAAGAATAAATAGGTATGAATTAATTAAATAATTATGAATTATTTAATTAATAGTTGAAAGTGAGTCAAGGACATAATTAAAATGTCCCAACTAAGGTTAGAAGAAGAGCTTGCGGGCATAGGTCATTTTTATGTGTCTACATTTGCCCCTCTTTGTCATAATGCAGCTTATCGCATTGTGGCAAAGAAAGTAAGTCAAACGTATGCCCCAGTGCAAGATAGGATGAGGAAGAATGACGAGGAGGGTTGTGGTATGCCCCCTCGAGAGGAAAGACGGGTTCCAAGAACATGGGTATGCTCTCGAAATGGATGAGAAGACTTGAATATGGAGAGACAACGAAAATGTTAGTGAGAAAAGATATGGATGATGATATGGATGCAATGCCTATATGAGATGCATGTTAGTTCCTAGATCAAATTCTTCAACATAGTACCATAGGACTTTTAATATTTATTGCCCTTTTAATCATCATTGGGCAGATTATTGTAATGGCCAACAAACACCATGACATGACATAAACCAAGGTGTACAAGATCGCACCATCACATAAGACAAGTAGTCGCAGACAAGGATGATCATGACTCATACTAAGAGCGCAATTGCCCCAGTCTTTTTGTCATAACCAACCGCAAGTAGAAAAAGACAAGAAGGAAAAACCATGAAACATCGTTGCTTCTCTAAATCCTGTTTCCAAGACAGCCTCGAGAAACTAGCAACATGATTGCCAAAAGCACAAAAAGATAAAACCACCATCACGATACATCGTTGTTTTTCTAAATCCCATAGTCAGGACATCATCGAAAAACTAGTAACATGAGTGTCAAAAGATGAGACAATCATCATGAGACATCATTGTTTCTCTAAATCCTGTTGTCGGGATCTCGCTGAAAAACTAGTAACGTGAGGAAAAAGCGAAAGACAAGTGCCAAGTGTTTGCCAAGTGTTTTAAGATCAAGGTTGCCAAATGTCGGGCGATATCAAATTCAGGAAGGACACATCCTGAATGACGCTGATATCTAGGAGATCAATTCTCGGAGTTAGGAGAATCCATCAAGATGCCAGATGATGAGGACAATGCTTAGGAAGGACACATCCAAAAGCATATAGAAATGATGAGAGTTGCTCTTTAGAAGGACACATCTGAAGAAGAACCCAAAATTTTGCCAGGTTAAATTGTCTTGATAGAATTTGATTACATGCCATTGCTGACATGCTAAAATTGATCGAGATTGCAGATGAAATGGATTGCTGAAAGATTGTGCGCCCAGGATTGATGGAAGATTTGCTCGATTTGAAGATAACTTGACGTGTGTGAAAACAGTGTGCCACGAACCCTAATGGATTGACCTAGTGCGGCCTCAGGGGCTCATTGATTGATGGCCTTGCCTACGTCGTGCACTCAAAGACCTCGTAGTTTGACACAACCAATGATGTTGTCCAAAGGACAAAAGGACTGAACCAATGATTTTATTTGACAAACCTAAAAACTAACCTAAATGTCTCGAGGATTCAAAGATGAATCTTGCCTACATAGCAAATGCGTAGAGACAACGTAGTTCGGACAAGGACAAAAGACTGATTAATATGATCAATTGAATTGATCAAATTGACTCTATTTTTGGGATTTTAACATTGATTTGGATGTTTTTGGATTTTGACAGGACTTTTTGCAGATTTTTAGGATTTTTTTTTTCAGGACTTTTTTAGATTTTAAGGATTTTTTCCGAACTTTTGAAGAATGCGGGATCATGCGTGGTACCCACTGTAGTTGCATGATAAAGGTCTTGCCCCCAGATAGGTCGGGGAATATCTGAATTCAATGATATGGAGCTAGGCAGACAAACGCTAGGATATGCAAGGGATAATGTCAACCAAATGCTAACCATGGCCAGAATCGACAGGACTTAGGATGGATGTTATGAATGCGTTAGGCTTTTGTGATTATGATAAGTGGGAAAAGGTCGATTGGAGTAACAGTAGATGGCGAAGCAATGATCGACTACGCATGGCACCTATTTGCCAGGTTTTCACTATTGGATGAATTCATTTCTTTTTACTATTTTTGCCATTTTTTTTATTTTTTTGATGTCACCAAGACGCCTGTTTGCCAGGTTTTCATCAAGGGACGATTTTTTTCTATTTTTCAATTTTTTTGTTTTTTTGCATTTTGTAGGTTTTTAGCCCTGCTCTCTAATGCTATGTGTAGAAATTTCTTAGATGTAAGTTGTTGATGGGTTTTCTCAGTTGTTCTCCATCAGGTGTGACCAATTGATAAGCTCCAGAACCAAATGCTGCAGTAATGATATAAGGACCAAGCCAATTAGCCTTAAACTTTCATGGTCTGCTTGGTTTCTGGGGTTCTGCATGAGAACCAAGTCACCGATTTCAGATTTTCTCACCATGACTCTTTTGTTATAGCTTCGACAAAGACGATTTTGATATGCCTGCAAATGGTTTAAGGCATTTTGTCTTCTTTCTTGTAGCATTTCTAGCTCATGTAGGCGAGTATGTCTGTATTTTTCATCATCAATCATTCCTTTCAAAGAGACTCGGAGAGAAGGAATTTCAACCTCGATGGGTAATATGGCCTCAGATCCATAGACCAGGGAAAATGGAGTGGCTCCAGTGGGGGTACAGATGCTGGTACGATAGGCCCATAAAGCAGGATTGAGTTGTAAGTGCCAATCTCGGCCAGCGTCGTTGACTGTCTTCTTCAATATGCGAAGGATTATTTTATTGGACGCCTCAGCTTGGCTGTTACCTTGTGGGTAGTATGGAGTGGAAAAATGGTGTTGAATGTGAAATCGCTCACAGAGTTCACGAACATCCTGATTTTTAAATGGACTGCTGTTATCTATGATGATGGATTGTGGGACACCATACCGGCAAATGATGTAATTTGGGATAAACTTGGATATTTGTTTGTCTATGATGTATGTGAGAGGGACGACTTCAATCCACTTAGTAAAATACTCAGTGGCGGTGATTATGAATTTATGGCCATTAGAAGAAGATGGATGGATCTTACCCACGAGGTCGAGTCCCCATTGTGCAAAAGGACATGGAGAAGTGATTGGTCTCAATTCCTGTGCAGGTGCATGAATCAAGTCACTGTGTACCTGCATTTTTGACATTTTCTGACAAATTGAAGAGCATATTTTTCTAATGTCGGCTAGTAGTACCCAAGTCTGGTGACTTTCCTAGCTAAGGTCGGACCACTCGAATGAGATCTGCATATACCCTCATGTACTTCTCGTAAAGTCGTTTGTGCTTCATCAGTGTTGAGATAGCGAAGAAGGGTGTTGTCAAAGCCACGACGGTATAAGGTATCACTGACGATGGTGTGTCTGGCCGCTTTTTGGATAAAGGATTTTTGTTGGTTGTTGGACAAGTTGGGTGGGAGGGTTTGGGATTTAAGATAGTCATATATGTCCTAATACCAAGGCGAACTGGGACCAACAATCTCGCACACCATTTCTGATTCTGGAATATTATATGCAGGTATCAAAAGCTGTTCCACTAAGAATTCAAACTGTGACACATTCTTAGGGATGTCTAGGAGAGATCCGATGGTAGCCATTGCATCAGCTGCTTTATTCTGTGTTTGTGGGATTTGTTCAAATGCAATCATTTTAAAATACCTTTGGAAACTATCCACCATTCTTTTATAGGGAAGCAATTTCTCATCTTTTGTGTCATAGTCATCATTCACTTAATTGATAACCAACTGAGAATCTCCGAATACGAGCAATGTCTGGATTTTCCATTTTATTGCTATCTTGAGACGTGTGACCAATGCCTCGTATTCCGTAATATTATTTGTACAAGGGAAAGCAATCCGAAATGATTTAGGAATTGAATCCCCTTGTGGTGTGATAAATAATATGCCAGCTCTTGAGCCATGACCATTGTGGGACCCATAAAAGTATAGTTTCCATGGTAGAACTGGTTCTGCGTGAAAGATGGACTCATCAGGAAAATCCGTTATCAATGGATGTGTAGCTTGGATTGGTGCATCTGCCAGTTGATCTACTATTACTTGACCTTTTATTGCTTTTCGCTCCACATATTGTATGTCATACTCGCTTAATATCATGACCCATTTCGCCAAACGGCCTATCAATGCTGCTCAACTCAAGAGATATTTTAATGGATCAATATTTTCTACTCAATGTGTTTGATGACTCAACATATAGTGTCTTAGTTTCTGCGCTGCAAAGACAACTGCGAGGCATGCCCTTTCAATGGTTGTGTAGTTGAGCTCATATCCAATTAGTGTGCGACTGATGTAATATATGACTCTTTCTTTCTCTTCATGGTCATTTTGCGCCAATAATGCCCCCAACGCATTTGTCGTTGCAGAGACATACAGAATCAATGGTTTGCCCTCAGTAGGCGACATTAACATTGGTGGTGTCAATAGATATTCTTTAATTTGGTCACAGGCTATGTTGCACCTATCTATCCATACAAAAGGATTGCTTTTTCATAGCAAATATTGGAATGGTTGACATTTGTCTGCTAATTTTGCAATGAAGTGGTGAATAGATTGCAATCTGCCCTAAGGAGATCGCAACTCACTGATTCCCTTCGATGGAGGCATGTCTAGAATTTCTTTTACTTTTGCTAGGTCAACCTCAATGCCTCATCTTGAAACTATGTATCCCAACAAATTTCCTGAAGTGACTCCAAAGACACATTTCTTTGGGTTCAATCTAACTTTGTAATCTTCAAGCCGTCTGAAAATTTTGTCCAAGACTTTTAGATGTTCTTTTCTTGTCAAAGATTTTGCCAATAAGTCATCCACATAATCTTCCATTAGGATATGCATCATGTCATGGAAGATTGTTGTCATAGCCCTCTGATATGTAGCACCTACATTCTTTAGGCTAAAAGGCATGACATTCCAACTGTACATTCCCCATGGGTAGGTGAATGTCGTTTTATGCTGATCTTCCGTTGCAATTCTGATTTGGTTATATCCCGAGAAACCATCCATGAGGGAAAGCATCTCATACCCTGCTGTGAGATCAACGATCATGTCTATGTTGGGTAGGGGGAAGTCATCCTTTGGGAAAGCCTTGTTCAGATCCTTGAAATCCGTGCAGATGCAGATTTGTCCATTTGGGTTTGTAACAGGAACAATATTGGATATCCAATCAGCATAGTCTATTGACCTTATGAATTCAGCATCCAATAATTTCTTTAGTTCAGCCTTGACAAGAAGTGCTATCTGTGGGTGTATTTTGCGCAACTTTTGTTTGACTGGCTTGATTCCTAGGATGAGAGGAAGATGATGTAGAACCAATTCTGGATCAAGCCCTGGCATGTCAGCATATGACCATGCGAAGTTAACTTTCCTATCTGTGAAAAATTGTGTGAATTCAGGTTTTTCTTCGTCTGTCAATGATGCAGCCAGGAGAATCATTTTGGGATTCTCTGGTGTGGCTATGTTAACTTCTGTTGTGTCCTCAATGAGCATAGTTGATTTTTCCTATGTTACAGGGAGAAAGTCCAATCCTCCATCCTTAGGCACCTCAGAGAGGTTTTCACCTTCGGATACGTCCTTTATTTTTACTATTTTATTATCAAAAGGTGCCTTACGGTTTTCACCTAAAGATGTTTCTTTTTCTTTTTTATTCTTTGTATTTTTGTGACTAGAGGGTTGCACAATCTCCTCAAAGTAAGCTGCATAATCTAGATCAATGGAGAACCCTTCCTTGTGATCACCCCATGGAATACCTTCTCGTAGCCCCATGAATTCTGCAATTGCTTCACCATTCTGAAAAATGTCCATTATTGGTGGATCTTGTTGGTCCCAATCGATTAGTTGTGGGTAAACAAGATGGATCCCATCGTCAGTGTTGGTGAAAGATGGGGAGGATGCAAAAAGTGTGCAAATTGATGCCTCAAGTGTAAAGGCAAAGTTGTCAATTTCAACTTCCGTGTCCAATGCAATGGAAGGTCCATACTCTGAGTCAGATGAATTGAATTCAAAATCATAATATGGGATAAAATCATTATGACTAGTGGTTGGCATTTCAGAGGTATGGATAGCGGGCTCGGGTAGGTTAGGCTCATGGGTGGTCTCAAGAATGGGGTGGGATGATTCAGGTATTGCCGACGACACCTTGTGTTCTTCTGGGTTCCAAGGAATGCGCACCCATTCTTTATTTTTAGAATGTCAGTCAATAGGATCAATGTTATATTTCTGGTTGAATCGTTCTTCAAAGGAAAGTTGGCCAAGTTCTAGGAATAGTTCGTTAATGTCATAGTCACTTATAGTTTTGTCAGATCCCCATTCCCATTCATTTGAGTCGATTTCGGTAAGGGATTCTTCGCATGTCTCAACACTTTTTGTAGCCATTACAACCTTACTTGAAAGTTGAAGGGTATGTTGATCGTCAGTTTTGAATGTGTCAAACCCTAACCCTATATTCTTTGGTCTTGCAGTGATGGTAATTGGTTCCCTTCTTCCATTTTTGTTCTTTCCAAGGCCACTTGTGCCGTCAAACCCTAGGGATTTGCATATATCATAACCTTTGCCATAGAGATGTAATGGTAGTGGAGATAACTTTGTTGGGTCTTTGTAGATCCAGTTATCTATGTCAATAATGACTTCATTACCCATGTTTCCCCACCGTGTAAAAATACTTTTCGGTGGAACCTTGAAAGTTATTTTGGGCTCTACTACAAAACATGGTCTACCATAGACCTTAGGTGCCTTCGGTATTGTGGTTATGCAGTAAGTTGTATTCAATTTGAACTCTCCACAACCAAGGTCCTGGATCTAAAAATCTTTACTTGGGATGGAGGCTGATGAAGATGGTGTGGTAATCGTTAATGGAATGGATGATTTTGTGAGTGTGGATGAGTCAATGTATTTGGATGAAGTGGAAGTGGAGGCCTCTTGATTGATGGGTACTTGATGCTCAGTGGTGGCTCGCAAATTTGTGCAGTATTGAAAAGGATCGGGATATCCTGGGATAGTAATCTCAGTACCATCAAAAGGGAATTTTAGGCATTGGTGGTATGTGGATGGAATGGCCTTTAAAGCATGAATCCAAGGTCAACCAAGTAAGATGTTGTAGTGTATATCACAATCCAGGACCTGGCATGTTGTATCTATGATAATTGGTCCTACCCGGAGTGGAATTGTAATGACGCCTTTAGAGGCGCGTTCTTCATCATCATAGGCTTTGATGACGATGCTCTTGCTAGCATCTACACATGCATCAGAGAAACTGAGAGCTTTAACCAATTTTACAGAGCAGATGTTCAATCCTGCTCCGCCATCTACTAGGACTCGTCTAAGCTTATGTTTATGGACAAAAAATTCAATGTGGAGGGCATCGTTATGAGATGGTTTGGGTGAGGAATAGTTATTGTCTGAAAAGGTGATGTGATGGGGCGAATTTATATATCCAACCATAGTCTCAAAGTGGTTGACATCAATATTGGTTGGGATAGATGACTCTTGCAAAACTTTGTCCAAGATAGCTTTATGTGTGGGTGAGATACAGAGCAATTCAAGGATGGATATTTGAGCGGGTGTCTTATTCAATTGCTCAATAAGGTTGAATTCTGGCTTAGGGGTTGACTGTTTTGCAGATGGACCAGGTATGGTGATTTTTGGTTGACGTGGGGAAGGAGCTGAAATGGTGATCTTGCCTTTGCGGGTGGTGACATTGCATTCTGGGACTTTTTTAATGGTGATGGTATTAACATACTTATCTTCCTCAACAGCACAAAGATTGTTAATAATGGTAGCATCGGGGTAACTGTATGCAGGGCGAGTAGTATTGTAGGCCGGACGGATGTTGTTGGCTTGATTGTTTGTGCCAGACGAGGAAGCTTTACCATGATCCTGTAGTGGGTTTTTGTGTATAGTGTGATCCGCATTAGATGTGAAGGATTGCCCACCCATCTCGATGGTGTGGTTCTCAATGAGGTCTTGCACCAGATTTCACAATTGATGACAAGAGGATGTTTTGTGCCCTTTGACACGGTGGAAATCACAAACTGCATTATCATCCCACCACTTTGGTTTGAACTGACCAGGGTCATATGGTTTAGGGTCTTCCAATGTGATGACACCGTTTTGAAGGAGTTTCTTTAAGACAACTTCTGTAGGTTCACCCGAAGGAGTGTATGTACGCCTTTGGTTTTGTCGGGGTTGACGCAACTGCCTTTGATTAGTTTGGGTAGAATTGCTTTGGATAGCATTTGCAGTTGGTGTTGGTGTAGTTATAGGTGCATTTTGGTTTTGTACTCCTTTGATTGTGAGTACATGACCTGTTGCATTTATAGTTTTGGCATCAACTACACCATCGTTTTTGATATGCTTGTTCTTGACCTAGTATTTGTTTTTGTCATTTGAGCTACTTGGGTTATTATTGGTAGTGGTGTTGATGGTTTTGCCACCATATTTCAGTTCGCCTTTGGCAATCAAGGCTTTCCTGAGTTGGACACCCTTTTCAACAAGGTCAACAAAAGTGGTGCAACAATGAACTTGTAATCCATACCTTAGTGGTCCAAGGAGAGTTTGCACAAACATGGTTACTTTCTCCTTTTCAGGTATTTCTACTGGACATCTGCTTGCTAAGGTTCTCCATCTTTGAAAGAAAGGAATGAAAGTCTCTCCTGCATCCTCTTGGGTAAGTCTGCATAAGGAGGAAATGTCAATGTTTGTGTCAATGTTATAGGCATAGTTTTGCACAAATTTGTTTGCCAATTCATCCCATGTTTTGATTCCCTTAGGCAAGAGTGAGAACCATTCTAGTGCATGACCTACGAGACTTCTTGAAAAGAGTCTCATGAGATAGGTTTGTTCATAAGCAATATCCATGCAACTAGTGGTGAATTCTCTTATGTGTTCAATTGGATTTGTTTTGCCCTTGTATTTGGGAAAATGAGGTACCACATATCCATGAGGAAAGGGTGGCATATACAAGGTTGTATCAAATGGATAAGGACACAGGTCATGTTACAAATAAGACTTTTTGTTGGATTATTGCAAGGTCTCTACTTGTGTTTGAAGAGTAGCTAGTTTGAGTGTGAGTGCCTCCACAATGGGGTTGTTGGTAGCATCACACATGTTGGTGATAGGGGCAGCATGACTCCCTTGTTGTTGCGATGAGATGTATTGATTCAAAATTGGTTGTTGGTGAGAAAATTGAGTATTTTGAGGAAGTGGTTGTTGGAAGTAAATGTTTTGATGGGGTGTTTGTTGGAATTGAGTGTTTTGAGGTGGTTGTTGGAATTGAGTGTTTGGAGGTGGGATGTGCTGCTGTGTATGGACTTGAGTAGCATATGTGGGGATTTGAGATCCTGCCATGTTGGATTGAATTTGTGGGCCTTGCTGATGTTGAGTCTGTTGATGTCCAAATGGAGTAAAAGATTGGGTGCCTTGATTGCCTTGACCAAATGAGGCATTTGGGCCTTGATTGGTGTTTTGTCCCAAAGGAATGTTGGTATTAACCTGTGAATAATTAGGTTGGGGTCCTTGGGTGGTAACTCTGCGTTTATTTCTCCCAACAGGATGTGATGAGGTAGTTGCCATAGTATTTGAGAGACCCAATAATAGGTTTGTTGATTGACCCATGGTATTGAATGAAGTTCCAAAAAGATTTGAAGTAGTTGCCCCTATTGTTGACCCAAATGTTTGTGAAGGGGTAGTGGTTGTTTGTTGGGGGATGGATTGGGATGTGGTGTTGATTTGGGTATATGGTCCTCTAATGAATGTTGTGTTGGTTGTGGTGACTGCATTAGTTGTGGTAGCAACATTGGTTGTAGCAGCAACATTGGTTGTGGTGGTAGCATGACCAAGGGAGGTAGTATTGATGGTGTTGATGGTGTTTTGTGAAGAGGTTCCCATGGAAAGATTGTGTGATTGATTTGGAGATGTTGCTCTAATGGTGTTGAGGTCAAATCCTTTTGGTAACCTAGCCCCTTGGTCAAGGAGCATGGCTAAATATCTGGATGGGTCATGTAGGACTAATTCGTCCACAAAAGAGGCCACTTCTGGGTTTTGGGCAGCGGCTTGTAAAACTTCCCCCTTTTGATCTCTGTGGATAAATTGCTCAAAGGGATTGTGTGAAATGGATGCCTCACCGAAAGGATTGATCACCGAATTTTCCATGTCATTAAAAAGATCATTCATGTTGTTAGGGAATGAATTCATGTTATCGGTGAAATTGGGAATATTGATGTCTTCACCAAAAGGATCCATGAGTTTCTTCCTTTTTTGTAATCTAGTTTCAACCATAAAAAGTTTTGCTCAACTTTGGGATGATGATGGATAATGACCTAAAATGTGACACTATGTTTTTGGGTTTTTGAGAATAAGGAATGCTATGGAATGCAAATGAGATTTTTGAAAGGTTTGGTGGATGCAAAAAATGATATGATTCTAAAATGATATGCAAACTAAAATGGAGCCTAAGATACACTCACTATTGAGAAATCTAAGGAGATGACTACTTGACCAACAAAGTGCTTGCAATGTTTCAGGTTTGGAAAATCAAGGGAACAAAATGGGACTTTAAAAGAGGACAAAGTGAAGTTTCCACACTAGACTGTTCAGTGGGAAACAATTCACAAAAGTTTTGACTAAGTGACTAAGGGTGATGGGGTCCAATGATAACCTAATTTTGAAGACAAAGTCTTGACAATAGATGGTAAGGAGTGTATTCCTAAAATATGCAAAATGAGTGTCTAAGGAGATGATAAACTAACAATGCAACTAGTCAAATGCAATTGGAAACCTATGATGATTCTAAGAATGATGTGTAATGAGGGAAGTTGAGCAACTCAGTATCTGGTTTGACAGAAACAAAAAAGGATGGACTTGATGGAATTCTGGAAAAGACAAATTTTGACTTTGATTTTGGCAGTGAGTAGAATGTTTTTTGAAATCTGGCAAATGCGGCTCGATAGAGCATATGCGGTTCACAATGGCAAATGCGGCTCGGTATGTCAAATATGCCTCGACAGAGCAATTGCGTTGCAAGACTTGATTTTGGACGTTGTTTTCACAAACAGGCAAAATACGGTTCAACAGAGCAAATGCGGCTCAATAGAGCAAATGTGGCTTAACAGAGCAAATGTGGCTCAACAGAGCAGATGCGGCTCTATATTTCTCAAATGCAGTTTAAAAGATCAAATGCGGCTTTTTACCGCTCAAATGCGGTTCAGAAAACCAATTGCGTCGCATGAATTAAATTTTGGAAAACAGAAGGCTGTTTGGTCGATTTGCCGAGTTTTTTATCTAGATTTGTTTGATGTTTAGCTTGTTTGAAAGTTGTTTGAAAATAGTTTACAAGCACATAGAATCTAAATTACTTCAAATAGGCTCACTCTTAAAATTCAAAAGGTCATCATCGCAATCACAACCCACATCTTAAAATTTGCGTCGACCCACACAACCGTGTCACCCGCTAGAGGGCGCCCGTGTTTTTCTCTTTTCCAGGTGCGTACTCAAGGTGATAGAAGTGGATACCGAATCCCCTGAGCAAACAGTCTATGGCAATTATATGGTGAGTGTCTTGGGGGAAAATTCTTCCCTCCCCTTGCACTGTGATTGAAACAATGTTTGGTTACTGACATGGCTGGCTTCTACACTATGGTTCTTAGTCAAGGTTTCCATTCAGCGTGACAATAGATATACTCCCTGAAGAGACCTCCCAATCTTTAGAACAAAGATTTTGGGGATGGTTATCCTATCTACTGCTGTTGAATATGGGTTTCCCCAAAGTTCACTTTTGATTATAGTGGGTTGGAAAACCTGGCTTTGGTTGTTCCCACTTAGGTCGTTCCCGTAGGGTGAGTACTTTTTCCCACTACGGTAGGCCTTCTAAAGGATTTAATAAAGCGTGAAAGAAAATGAGTAAGTCTGGTTTTTTGATCACCCAGTAAAGGGGAGAGCATATACCTATTACCCAATCAAGCACAGTAGACAAATGTTCAGTTTTAAACCCAAAATGAAAATTTTTCTATTCTAAGTGAAGATGTTGCTTCACAAAAAACATGGGGTTCATTTTAACCAAACAAAAGTAAAATGAAGTGCCTATCCTAGGATTGATAGATTTCCAAATTTAAATTGCCTATCCTAGGATTGATAAATTTCCAATTAGATGTCTATCCTAGGGTTGGTTCTTTTTAAATCTCATCAAAAGGAAAGACTGGCCACATTCACGTCGGATCCAGATTACAATTCTAACAAAAAATAATATTTTTCCAGTCAAATGCGACGCACCCTGGCAGATGCGGCTCGGGAAGTCAGATGCAGCTTTTGGTTTGTCAGATGCGACTTGGCTCTGCGGATGAGTCATTTGGTTTGTCAGATGCGGCTCGATAGGTCACTTGCATCGCAGACATTATCAAATGCGTCGTTCAGAGAATAGACTGTTGGTTTCCTTGCGGATGTTGTGTTTGGTATGTCAGATGTGGTGCGTCTCTGTGTATGCGTCGTTTGAAATTGCAGATGCGGCTCAAAGTTGCAGATGCGTCATTTGGAGAAGCAGATGTAGCTTGAATTTCCAGATGTGTCATTTCGTCTATCAGATGCGTCATTTCGTATACCTGCAACCTACGGAAATGCCAAAAAATATCCGTACTATGACCTGCAAAAAAGTGACAAAAATTTCGTACTATGACTTGAAAAATGTGTTAAACAGAATGTCAGGTTCACCAATGTAACAAAGGATAATTCTTCTTGGATCTTAAATGTGAAATCTTGAAAAACCCTATGTGGTAATGAAGTGCAAAGGAATAGATGAACAATCTTGATAGATTGTCTTCATCCTCCATGACTAACCTCCATTACACCTTCTTAATTTACTGAAAATATGCATTTTGCCCTCAGATTTATGATGAGCAAAACAATAAAATGACAAGCCCTAAGCAAATATTGAAGGATTTAATCTAAAATGTCATGTAATGCAATTACTACCATTAGTAATGCATCTAAAGATCTAGATATGCTAAATGAAATGGAAAAATATAAAATATGCTATGACAAATGAGAATAACAATGCTAAGATTATCTAAAATGCAAGAGATGTGAGAAATGACAAGATAGCCGGGGGTGATAATGAGACCAAAATTGCTCTTTTATAGAAAAGTGCAATTTTCTGTGAACGGCCAAGATTGAAAGTCTATAGAATCAACGGTGTGACCCTTCACATGGCCGACCTTTGGAATTCCAAAGGGAGTGGGGTCATGGGGTAGTAAATAATTTAAATTATTTACTAAAAGAGGGAATTTAAATGGGGATTATTTTAAATAAATAATATTTATTTTAAATGATCACAATAAAAGAGGAGAAATTAAATAATAAGAGTTATTTAATTTAGGTGGGAATTAAATAATAGAGATATTATTTAATTGTTAGAGGAAAGTGACAAATAGGATATTTTAAATTAAATATAAGAATTTAATTTAAAGTTTAGGAGAGTGGACCAAATTAAATAAATAAAATTTATTTAATTTAGGAGAGAAAAGGCTAATGAATAATTAGATAATTAAATATAATTATTTAATTATAGTGGAAGGTGGATTAAATAAATAAGAATTTATTTAATTTTAGGATGGAGAAGACTTAATTAGTGACACATTAAATAAATAATTAAAATTTATTTATTTAATAATCCTGAAGAATAAATAGGTATGAATTAATTAAATAATTATGAATTATTTAATTAATAGTTGAAAGTGAGTCAAGGACATAATTAAAATGTCCCAAATAAGGTTAGAAGAAGAGCTTGCGGGCGTAGGTCAGTTTTATGTGTCTACAGTTTCTTGTGATAAAAATTTATCCTCGAAGCCTGTAGTTGCTGCCTGGCCTAGTCCCTCTCCTGAATAACCACATGTATCTATGTTGTCTCCTATTGTAGCTGACCTGTAAGTTGCTAAACTTGTTCGTGTACGGCTACAATCTATGCATTGTGTGGGACGAGACCTGGTGATGGCCCTTGTGGTGGCTGTTGTGGTGGCCTCAGATCTACCAGTTGTACTAGTGGCACCTATCTATCATGTCCATCCTACCTTGGTGGCTAGTCTGGTACCTACGCATCATGTTCATCATTTCCCCTTGGTAGCCCTTGTGATGGTTACTAATGATGATCTGGTATCCAAGGACCTCTCACTCATCCCCTACCCATTGCGGGAACAATTCACAATGTAAGCCAAATCGGGGCATGTGCCTGCTAGTATGCATCATATGCCTATGCGGTCCTTTCATCCTAGGGACCATCAAAATATACCCACAGATGCATCACAAGCTTCCTGAACTCATCTATTACAACCTAGGGATGGATCCCCTATCCCCATTCTGTCTCTCAGGATATCTTGGAAAATATGAGTCTATAGGAATAATTGGGTGGATCTTGCACCTCTCCAAACTATCTCACTACCCTATCGGGGAGGTAGCACTTGATCATCAAGTGATCCTACCCTTGCATATACCTAGTATGGCAATAGTAGAACATATTCTCATTATCATCATGTCATATGTGGTAGTGACCCAAGGCCTCCACCTAAAAACTATCATCTCATCAATAACCTCCCTCTAGTGAGGGATGCCTATGATGCCTGTATAGTGAAGGGTCATCATGCCCCCATACCTGTATACTACGAGCTCATCACAATCTCTCTATACATGGGCGATGGTAGGCCACAACACTACTATGTGCTTGTGCGCCCAAATGTGTAGTAATGTCACTCTGGCCCCAATACTATAGGCCTCACAATGTGCCACCTAGTGCATGTCATGATATAACGAGGCAAGGACAATTGGACCCCAGGAATAAACTATCATCTCCTCCATCATACGGGCCCAAAATATTCCCTATCTAACGATGCAACCCCTCTCTCATTTTTCAGGAATGAGGACTCCTTAAATCAGTGTGCCCATGAACAGAGTCAAGTCTAGGGCAATACCCTCATAACAATGTAGGTCAATCTTCCCACTATTAGAAATGTACTCATCAACCCCGAGCACTTGGAATATGGTGTTTCCATCAAACTCAACATCATAAATGATTCTCTCACCATGGATGGGGATGCACAAGATCTTCCATACATCCTCAAGAGTAACAGTGGCCACTCTAGTCGGTAAATGAAAGGATGATGTCTCACTCTATCACCGCTCAAAAAGCATTGTCATCATGGCAAGGTGTGTACGTATCGTAGGCATTTATGCCACATGTACAAACCCAACTATGCCAAGGAAGGATAATGCATCATCAGTCAAGTACCTCTCTTGACATAGAATATAGCATCGATGCTCCTTCGAATGGAGTGGACGAAGGACCTCCTACACTCAAAATGTGCATGACATCAAAATTTTACCAAAATAATGCAAATTTAAAAGATCAAAAAACCCTAAACTGCAAAAGCGAGTCAGTATTAGCAAAGTCAACACTCTGCATTATGAAAAATTGACACAATTTTTTAATGTGACACCCCATGAAAAATGTGAATCAACATCCTTGGGTAGGGCCCTACCCACCTGGACTCGTGCAGTGCTCCATAGCAAAGGTGAGATAACATTTTTTTGTGGCACTCCACATTGGATGCGCGACCTTGGACCCTAACTACCATGTGTGGTGCTATATCATAAAGGAAGTGATACAAAGACAAAGGCTATGAATTGGAATATGATTTTTCTATGAATTGAAATCTCGAGTTGTTTGTGTGTATCTAGTTTACAAAGATATCTGGTATTCTTAAATCTGTATTTGGTTATATATTGGTGTTTATACTATTCCTATGTGTTGGTGTATGCATCTATCTTTTTATTTGATTTTATTTTACAAGTATTATAGAGTTTATATTTATGTTACTTCATTATATGTAAACTAGTCTTTGTGCCAGTAATTTCATAAGTTGTTTCATACAAATTGGTCTTTGTGCTAGTATCTTATAATCTATCATATGGGAGCTAGTCTTTGTGCCAATATCTTTATTAATTTTTTATGCACATGATATTAGGAATATTCCTTGTATCAAGTTTTATATTTCCTACTTTTGGGTTAAAATCATACACATGTTTATTTATTTTAGTTAAATTCATAGGGATTTGTACCCCCAAAATTTAGAGGAAAGTCACAAATAAAATTATGAACTTTCTAGAGTTGTTGGGAACAATCACGCCTTTTGAGAAGAGCGATTCATTATTTCTCAAGGTGTCCAATCTATTAGTCAACACAAGGCTTGAATTATGACATAGAATTCTTGAACATAAACTAATAATCTTCTTTCAAAATCATTCAACTTGTCGTTGAAATAAGCTACTACTCTTCCTTCTTGACTCAATAATACTCCAGTTGTATTTCTAGTTGCATCACAATCAACTTGAAATACCTTGTCTATTTTCGATAATGCTCATACTGGTTGCTCTATCACTTTCTAATTCAACAACTCGAAACTCCTTTGTTCTCCGGACATCCACTTGAAATACTTCATGTCTCCTCTCATCGTCCTTGTCATGGCGTTACAAACACTATTGAAACTTCTGATAAAATTCTAATAGAAACTAGCTAATCCATGTGTAGACACTCAAAAATTCCTAATCGGTATTATGCATCTGATTATGATTAACTAACATCATTTCTTCCTAAAACACTTTGAACTAACCAATTAATTAAACAATCTTTATTATTTAGTTAAATTTATCAACTTCTACTATTAATCAAATAATTAATTTTATTGGATCAATTCACTTTCTTCTGAGTAATGTCCATCCTATTTAATTAAAATCAAATCATTTAATTAAATTCCCCTAATTCCTCTCATTTGATTAAATAAATCAAAATATTTAATTAAATTTCATAAATACCTTAACCCACTCAAGTTGATTAATTTTAAATTAATTCACTATAATTACTCCCTAATCCTCATTACCCATTTCTTTACATTTTAACTTCACCAAAGTTAAATCAACCCTTGCTCAACTAAACAAATTGCACATGAAAATAATTTCTTTGAATTAACTAAATAGATTATTTTCCTCACAATGGCATATTCCTAGTAATATTCCCCTCAACTACTCATTCATAAATTTCCCTCCAAAAGTCTTTTAAAGTCTTACAAAGGTCTTAAATGCTCTTACAAGATCCACCTTTGCCTTAAATGGCCTCTTACATGTCATCTTTTCCCTCTTACATCTCAACCGTTTTCATTCAATTCTCTTACATCTTACAAATCCACCTACATTCCTTAACTCCACACATTCCCCAAAATTTTCTTCACATCCATCCATTAGCCTCGTGACAAGTATCATAATCCTATTGGCTCCCCTTTTAGTCCCACATTCACCAATTCCACTCACTCTTCAAGCCTTGAGTCCTATAAGTAGAGGCCTCTTCTACTTGAAATGCATCCACAATCTCTTGCAATCTTACTATAGACATTTTCACTCATAGAAATCATTCACACTCATGTTCATCACATTTTAGCTTGTTTTCATTATAATTTTGCATCAATATCATACACTTGGAATCAATTACATCTTGGATCTTATCAAAGCGATCTGGAAAGGGCTACTTTCCACATCAAAGTGGCACCAATCACCCTATGGGATAAAGGTTTGGTCTTTTTAGTTTGGTTGCATTCTCTTATTTGCTTTCTTTTATGCTTTTATTTTATGTTTTCATCTTTGGTTGATCAAGAATCTCACAGGGAATGCTTTGTTTGTGCTTTCTAACATGACTAAGCTTGTTTTTTTTGTCTCTTGTTAGCTAGTTTTAGATTGGAATTCACACCATGAATGATCTTACTTCTCGAATATTTACCGGTGTAGGCCAATCTAAAATTGCTTTCACTTTCTTCGGATCCATCTTCAATCCTTCAAAAAAAATAACAAATCCCAAGTATACCAACTCTTTATTCATGAAACTACACTTCTTAACATTAATCAACAATTTATCTTCTCTAAACCTTTATAATACTTTCCATATGTGCCACAAATGTTCTTCTCTATTCTTATTGAAAATCAGAATATCATCTACGTAGACAATGACAAACTTACCTAAGAATTTCTTCAATTCCTCATTCATAAATCTCATGAAAGTGCTTGATGCATTGGTCAGTCCAAAAGACATGACTAACCACTCATACAATCCTTCATTAGTCTTAAATGCAGTCCTCCATTCATCTCCTTTGATCCCGATCTGCTGATATTCCACTCTTTAGATCAATATTTGTGAAATACTTTTTTCCACTCAAACAATCCATAATGTCATCCATACTTGGTAATGGGAATCTATAATTGAAAAATATATTATTGATTTATCTTTAATTTGTACACATTCTCCACTCCCCGTCTTTCTTTGGTGCAAGTACAATAGGTACTACACATAGGCTCAAACTTTCTTTGATCAATCATTTCCTCAATAATTCTTGTATTTTCAGTTCAACTCTATATTTTGTGTTGGTGTCATTCTATGTACTACTTTGTTTGGTAAAATTGATCCTGATATGAGATCTATATGATGATTGACACTCCAGATAGGTGGGAAATCATATGGTATGTATTCTCTGACACGATGTCCTCATACTCTGTCAACAATTCTGCAACTTCCTTCTATGGTAAATATTCCTTCTTTGTTTTCTCTGGACTACCTCCTCTCTTTGGAATCAGTACAAAACATCATGCCTCAATCCATCAAGAAATTTCCTTCCATATACTAAACATAGTCTAGAAATGCCACAAAATCGAGTCTTCTCCTCTTCCTCCAAAGGTATCAACTTGGTTTTCCTTCCATTTGATGTCATAGTATAAATATTTCTTCTTCCACCATGAGTTTATTTCTTATCATATTTCCATGGTATTTCTAATAGTAACTGACATGCATCCATAGGCATAATATCACACAACACTTCATCCCACTATGATCTAATATTAAATTTCACTAAACATTGTTCATTCACCAATATCTTATGCTCATCTTGAATGCATGCTATCCTATAAGGGTTTGGATGTTTCAATATCTTCAAGTTCAACTTGGTTACCATCTCCTCTGAAACTAGATTGTCAGTGCTACCACTATCAATGATAACTTTGCATACCTTTCCTCCGGACTTACATATGATTCTGAATAAACTTTTCCTTTGTAGTAGTTCTTTAGTTACTTCATGCATTAAAGTTCTTCTCATAACCAATGATTCACCTTTCTCAGGTTTTCCAATTGAATTATGGGATCCAACATGTTCTTCCTCCACATAAGTTTCTCTTCCCATATGCTCAGGTTTCTTTCTGATACTTCCTTGATGACACTCAAATGCTTTATGTCCTTCACCTCCACATTTGAAACAAGTTTGTCTAGATGGCCTTATCTCAGGTCTTCCTTCATCTCTTTGGTAGAAATTTTTGTCTTCTCTTTCTTTGTGGTATGGTTTAGCATCCTTTTCTTCACTTTGATAGGGATTTGAATCTTTTTTCTGCTCCACATATGGTCTTCTTTCTTTGGACTGGGGCCCACTCTTCTAAAATCTTCCTCTTGCACTTCTTTGCTTTTGTTAAAACTTATTGTTTAGCTTCTCTTCCACCTTCAATGCAAACTGATATGCTTCTTCAATAGATGCCAGCTTTATCAGGGTCAATTCTTCCTAAATATTTTTTCTCAGTCCATTGATATATATTGCTACCTTTTCTTTGCTAGTTTCACTCTAACCAGTTTTGATTATCATCTTGTAGAATTATTCAAAGTACTCCTTCACAGATCTTTCTTTTTGTCTCAAGTTCCATTCAAAAATTCCAATTTACAATCTATTGGTATGAATTGATTCTTCAAAATTTTCACCATTCTATCCCATTTGATGATTCTTTCTTTGCTTCTTTTATTTCAGTCTAATTGAACTTCTTTCCACCATAATGCAACATGAACTTTCAACTTTTTTTTTGCAATTTTAACTCTTTTTGGATCTTCAATTTCTTCATATTTGAAGTATTCTTCCATTTCATTTATCTAGTCGATCAATTCTTCAGGATTCAAATTTCCCATGTAATTTTGAATTTCAACTCTAGGTTGCTTACCAATCTTTGAGATTGCTTTCAACATCTTGACTTGATCTAATTCTTCCTCTTCTTCAAGTAGGGTTTCTGCAATTTGATTTGCATGTTCTAATTCATGATCACTTTAATCATTCAACTTAGGGTTTAGGCCTCACCTTTGATCTTCTTCAACAACACCTAGCCTAACTCGCATCGCGTGCATCATCTCTAACATTTCATCCATTCTTCTAGAAAAATTCACCAGAGCATGCGCTCTCCTTAGCAACATATCTCCCCTCATATCAGTACAACTGCCTCAATTCGGTGATCTAGCTAAAAGGGTTTCAACTACCTCAAAATCAATGAGCGATTGAAAATAAATGCAATCTGCCTGAGTTTCATGATCTATTCACCTCAAGGAATGCCTTCAAGAATTAAAAAACTCATTCTAATACCACTTAGTGTAGTCATGGTTGGAGGGTTCTTGAAGGAATAACCCAAACCATGTAGCAATGAGTCAACACAACTAAAACAACACAACCAATTGATATGTGAACATGGAATCCCATTGAATTTATAATCCTATATGCAACATATACCTCATGGGTGAATTCTTGAGGATCATGGGCTTGCCACAAGGGCTTCCAACAATACAACTAGCCAGCATGCCTTTTTACATGCCCCCGAAGGGTTGGTGCAAAAATATATTGAATATATCTATTCCTGAACAACTAACTGACCTACTAATGATCTAAAATGAATTAAAATTATTATAAATAAGCTCCTCAAGCTCTAATATAGGTCCACATCATCCGCAAGGGTTAATTACTTGATGAATGATCAAATATGAGTGTCAGCCTTAAGATATGAAGAATTAGCTCCACACAAAATGAATTCACTTGCAAATCTCCAAGATAGGTCCCAATGAACCCAAGATGCTTGTATGATGTCCAATTAAGCTACGCATGATCGAGATAGGTCTGAACTAAGAAATCTAGACTAGGTCAGCCCCAAATTCTCTAAATGGTGACATAGTGAAATTCTAAGAGTGATAACTTCTGGTAGAAAAATGAAAAGATATGAAATTTGGATTTGATAGATGTTGATGTGTAGATGCAATATCCTACTCCATGAGCTAAGAAAAAATTATGAGGTAAAATGTAGAATGCACTACTAAGACTTCTACTAAATATGCAAGAAAAGAACTATTTTTGGTTGACAACAAAAGAAACAAACAACAACTCTGCAAAAAGCAATACTCCCCCTCACTGGGGCATCTCTTACTCTCCACACTCTCTCTTTACCATTGCTTCGCAGACTTCTTCTCCCCCTATTTGAGGAGTTCTTCATTCTCCCATGAACTCTCTCCCCCCTATGTTTTTCAAACCAACTTTCTTGCACTATGGTTTTTCAACCACTCTAACTCTCTCCCCCTTTGACATCAATAGAAAAGTACCATAGACTCATCCAAATCTCTCTACTACATATTGTGTTTTTTTCACTTCTCTTTCTCTCTTCTTCATTGAATTCTTTTCCTCTCCCCCTTTGACAACACTCAAAGGGTAACACCTACATCATTTGCATATAATTTTTATTTTTGTTTTCCTCCTGTGACATCTACAGACACCAATTTAGATAAAAATTGCAAAACTAGTAAGAAACTTCTCTCTCTCCACTTCTATTTACACTCCCCCTTAGGGGCACAAAATACACTCCATCTGATTGCACCAACAAAAAATACAACTACCTACTCCCCTTGAGAGGTAGCCTTCAACGTTAGTCCAGACTAAGAATGTATCTTGAAATTATTCCTAGATAGATGCTCACACTTATGCATCTAGTCGAAAGGAGGGAAAAGAACCCCTAACTTATGTCAGAGATACTCAAAAGTATCTTTTGGAAGAGCCTTCGTAAAAATATCTGCAACTTGATCTTTTGTAGGAAGATACTCTAGCTTCACCTCATCCTCTTCAACCTTCTCTCCCAAAAAGTGATACCGGATAGAGATATGTTTTGTTCTTCAATGCATTATTGAGTTCTTTGATATATTTTTAACACTTGTATTACCACATAAGATAGAAATAGGTTCATCATATGATACTCTGAGATCCTTCAATGTATGCTTCATCCACAACACCTATGTACAACATGATGTGGTTGTGCTAGATGTATTTTTCTTCTACATTAGATAATGAAATTGAATTTTGCTTCTTGTTCGACCATGAAACCAATCTACTTCCGAGAAACAAAGAACCACCACTTGTACTTCTTCTGTCATATGTACAATCTACCCAATCTTCATTTGTATATGCATTCAGGGAGAAGCTATGTTACCAGAAATGAGAAATGAAATTTGCAATGGCAATGGAAACATGACGAGAAATAGGATATTTAAAGGTTGCGTATAAGAAACGGATTTCATATACATATATATTTTGAGTTAGATTTATTATAATTTTTTGTCCCATATATATAAAAATGCATATAAATTAAAACTTTGTCAAATAAAAAACATAATAAAATATAAACCAAAAATATTATATCATGAATTTAAAATACTTTTCAGTTCAAAACAAATATTCTATATTATAAATAATTTAATAATATAATATATTTTTCATTAATCTTGAATTATATTATTCTAAAAATTTCATGAAATAATAAAAAACTATTTTTAAATTTTTTGAAAGATGATAGAATATTAACTGGTTCTTGACCCAACTAAAAATATATTATTACAACACATAACTATTTTTAATAATAACGTGCATGTAATTTGATCATTAAAAATCTAATTTTTAAACTGTACCAATTTTTTTTTTTTTAACGCAACTTAGGGATCTCTGCAGAGTTAGGTTAGAGTATGGTTGGCTTGTAATCATTATTTTAGCTAGCTGAGATTTCCATTGATCTGAATGTTTGACCAGCGATTGTTTATTTTCAAAACTTCTATCGCAATCTTCTACAACCTTAGAAATGGTTGTTCATGAAAACAAATCCATTTCGACCGTCATGATGTGAAACGAGGCTTTCTCGTCATGTTTTTGGTAATGTAGGGGAGAAGTCAGTTTCCCTAGGATACCATAGACTAAAGTTTTGAGTGCCCTTTAAGTACCTAAATATCCTCTTCACTGTAGCAACATGAAATTCTCTAGGATCTTGAAATCTTGCCACAAGACAAACTGAATGCATGATATTTGGTCTAGTAGCAATTAGGTATAACATTCCACTAATCATTGATCTATAGTTGCTTTGATCTGTCTTAAGAGATTCATCATTCTTGCTAAACTCACAACAAATGACCATAGGAGTACATACCAGTTTAGAATCCTCCATTCCAAACTTCTTTAACATTTTATTAACATATTTTGACTATGAAATAAAAATAGCTTTCTATGATTCACTGATTTTAACCCAAGGAATTTTTTTATCTCCCCACACATTGAAATCTCAAACTCTTTATGTATTTGTTGTGTAACTCTCTTGCACATACCTTCATTTCCTCTAAAGATTATGTCATCAACATATACCACTACGATCAAAATTTGATCTCCTTCAACTCTGAAGTACAAGTTGCTATCTGCAGTACCTTTTTCTAAATCCTTTCTTCAACATGTACTTATCCAATCTTTCATAACAAGCTCTAGGAGCTTGTTTGAGTCAATAAAATAATTTCTTCAATTTGCAAACTATATCAAAATCATCTGATAATTGAAATCCTTTCGTTTGTTCAATGTATACCTCTTCTTGCAACTCACCATTAAAGAATGCAAACTTCACATCCATATATTATACTTTGAAGTTTTTGTGTGAAACAAAGGCCAAAAATATCCTAATAACTTCCATTCTTTTCACTTGAGAAAATGGCTCTTGAAAATCTATTCCTTCCACTTGTGAGTAGCCTTTACACACAACTATAGCCTTGTTTTTTCTAACTTTTCCATCCTCATTTAATTTGTTCCTAAAATCCCATTTTTTTCCTATCACATTCTTATTTACTAGTCTTGTGACCAACTCCCAAGTTAGATTCTTCTCAATATACTCTAACTCTTCTTTCATAGATTTGATCCAATTCTCATCTTTACATGCCTCAGTTACTATTTTAGGTTCCACTTCTTAAAGTAAATAAAAGCTTAATTGTTCCTCTGTCATGGAGAATTTTCTTCTTCTTAGCACACCTTTGCTCTTATCTCCAATTATTTGATATTTATAATATTTTTTCTGCACATACTTAGGGGTTTTAGAGATCATTTTTGAAGATTCTTCCTCTTCAATTGTCATTTCTTTTTCTTTCTCTTCATCCTTTTCTTCTTCACTACAAGGAGGTTCATCAGATTCACATTCTTCTATTAGCACTGAACTTTGATGCGGTTCTTCATCTAGTTTGAAACTTGCACCCTCAACTATCTTCTTTAGCCTATTGTTGTAGCACTGGTAGGCCTTGCTTCTTGTAGAGTATCCAAGGAATATTCCTTCATCATATCTCACATCAAACTGCCCTAAGTTTTCTTCATCTCTTTTGATATAACATTTGCTTCCCAAAAATTTAAAATATTTCATAGTAGGAAGTTTACCATACCATGACTCATAGGGAGTCTTTGAACTGTTCATTCTTGCTTGACCTCTGTTAAGAATGTAGACTACAATATGAATTGATTCTCTCCAATAGAAATCTGATAGATTTTCTTCCTTCATCATTCTTCTTGTTGCTTCTTGAACTGTCACATTCTTCCTCTCCACAACTCCATTTTTTTGAGGATTCCTAGTGGCTGATAAATGTGTCTCTACCCATGATATTCACAAAAAACTATTAAACTCATTTGAAGTAGACTCACCATCTCTGTCAAACCTTAAGAACTTTATTTTCACATCTATTTCATTATCAACCATAGACTTAAATGCTTTAAAATTATCTAGAGCTTCTAATTTTTCTTTGAGAAATGTCACCCACGTCATTCTAGAATAATCATCAATCAATAACATGAAATACCTGTCACCATGTGAGCTTCTTATTCTGGTAGGTCCACATAAGTTTGTATGCACCAATTCCAAAAGACATGCAACAGAATATTATTTTTTCTTGAACCTCTTTGTCTGCTTTCCAAACTAACATTCTTTGCATGTTGTATTGATAGGCTTTGTAATCTTTAGCAGATCTCTCACAACATCAGTAGAACTAATCTCCACTAAGCTATCAAAATTGATGTGACCCATTCTTCTATGCCATAGCCAACTTTCATTGATTTGAAACATAAAGCACTTAACACCACTACCTTTGAGCTGATAGACATTACCTTTTATCCTTGTTTTATCAACAACCAAAGTACCAAATCTTCCTTTTATGATTTCAAAACCACCATCCTGAAACACCAAATATTATCATCAGCTACACATTTTTAGGACACTTAGAATATTATGTCGGAGACCCTTGACATAAAGAACATCACATGTTTTATGCTTTCCATAAAAAAAATTGAACCTTTTCTTCAAATCTAAGTAGATGTATCATCACCAAAATTAACAAGACCATCATCATATTTTTGAAGTTTAGCAAACTTACTCTTATCACCTGCCATATGATGTGAGAATCCATTATCAATTACCCAGTAATTCCTCTACTCTCTAGAATGAAAAGTAGTCAAGTCATAGTTCCTTTAACCTTGTGACCTATTTTCAGGGGACTTTCCTTCATATATATTTTAGGATTAGTAGAATTAGTTCTGATGTTTAAAGCCATGAACAAGCATTCATCACTATCTTCATTAGGATAGTTAAACTCTTCATCATCAGATACACCATTGTATTTTTCAATATAATAGCTCTTTTTGATAGATTTATCTTTATGACCCTTATGTATATCATTTGCAACTTTGATTAGACATTTAGAAGCATAATGACCTATCTTTCCATAATTGAAATATTTAAAGGGTAAATTACCTCTATATTTTCTAGTGCCCTTTTTCAATCTCCTTACAAAATTTTATTCTACCTTATCAAGATCATTTAGATCTGATTCATCATCCTTTCTACTTTGCAGACTTTAAAAGCAGTTTCTTTACTTGTAGTACATATTTAGCAAACTCTCCCAGTTCAAAAGAAATTAAAGCACCAAACATCTGATCTCTAGAATAATTGTCTAAATTTTGATCTTGAACCTCAATAGTAGAAACTTCCAACATAGATACTCCACACCTTATTATCTGTAGGGGAATGGTCAAGCTGAAGCTTCAAACAAAACAATTTTGAAAATTCTGAAGAAAACAGTGAATGAAGCAGGTCGTGATTGGCATGTTCAATTAAATCCAACATTATGGGCCTATCGAACAAGCATTCACACGCCGACAGGAGCTACTCCTTATGCTTTGGTCTATGAAGCAGAAGCTATTTTTCCACTGGAAGTTGAGATTCCTTCACTTCGAGTATCACTCAAAGGGTTAATCAATGATGAAGACTACAGAGTATCAAGATTGCAAGAGTTGGAACTACTTGATGAACGACGTCAAACTGCGGTTAATCACTTGAAGGGATATCAACAAATCATGTCCCGTAGCTACAATCACAGAGTCAAACCATGAAGTTTTCAAGTGGGTGATTTGGTCCTCAGAGAAAACCCTCGAAATCAACAAGATCGGGAAAAGAAAGGAAAATTTGAACCTAACTGGTTAGGCCCGTTCGTTATCGTTGCAGCCTATGGATCGGGGGCATATCAGTTGTTAATAGCAGAAGGGGACCTGTTTGAAGACCCGATCAACAACATTCATCTAAAAAGGTTTTACACTTGAAAAAAATCAAAAACAATATAAAAAAAAAAAAAAAAAAAATTGTCTTGATGAAAACCTGGCAAACAGGTGTCTTGGTAAATAGCAAAAAATCATAAAATCAGGAAAAAGTGCAATAAAAACAAACAATGAAAACCTAGCAAACAGGCATTGTTTGTAATTTTATTTAGCTCTCTCATCTATTAGGATTCATTTTGCATATGCATCCTCGCATCAGTATCACACATGCCTCACTATCACATTCGCATCATTTTCCTTGAAACGACAAGGATCTCATCATGGCTTGATGATTAGAGGTTTATCCATCGCAACAGTTGTCTCTAGCAAGAGTCAGAGTACAAGGTCACTAGGGGGCAGTTCATTTTTCTAGGAAGTAGTCAGCAGCGGGTGTCTAGCATCAGAGTGTCTGAAACAACAGTTTCTGAGCTTACATGATTATCTTGACAGATGATTTAACAAAAAATTGGATGATCTTAATCTGAATAAAATGAATGACAAAACTTAAAAGTAAAAGTTGCAAATTGTTGTTTTAATATTTGATGACATCATATCTTTGGAGTGGTTCAATGATGTATTGAACTAGAATCACAAGGAAGAAGTATGATTTTTCTTTTACTGTTGTCTGTAAGTTAATCATTAGTATGATGCAAATTGGTCGCGGGACATATTCTACAATGGATCATTGATGACATTTCGGAATGTGCATAAGAAATTGATTAAATTTTGTCTATTTATGCAAGCAATACTCAAGGCATCTCGGGTGAATTATACCATCGATGCTTATATTAACTTGCTACATTAAAACATTATGGAAGCAGTACTCAGGTCATCATTGGTGCTAACATACCCTTTGATGCTTATACTAACTTTCAAAATATCAAAAGGCTCAATGATGAGAACTAAACACAACGAGAAATGGCAACAAGGAGAATGATTCATTATTTCATTTTAGGGTTGCATTAATTCATTTAGGACTACATAATTCATTGGCATTTTGAGGTTCTTTTTTTTAGATTTTTGAGGGTGGATCACATTCTTAAATATCTTTTTTGACAAATGGTTGAGTAAGACTGGACATTTGTTGCATCTCATCATCATATCATTATCATATTCATTATCATGTCATTTTCCATCATTGCATCATAGGCATTCATTACATTATAGGCATGGTTATCATTCATCTTTCATTAACATATACATTTGCATATTTCACACATTCACAAAATAAAAAATTGCATTCATATTTTTCACATCATTACATCATATATCATAAAATCATTACATGAGTGCATTTTCATTATATCATATCATCATTTGCATCATCATCATACACGACATGGCATATAAAAAAAATAAAAAATCAAAGCATCCATAACATGTGCATAATCAAATCGCCATTGCATATCATAGATCTCATCAAAACAAATATCCGGAAATACAAGGATATCAAATGTTTCAAAAAGATATATCATACAATGGCATCAATATGAATAAACTGCTCATCGCTGAGGGGCATCTGGCTGTGGAGCATGGCTACTGCTACCGCCGGAGGTAGTGGGTCTCGTTGGATCTCTGCTCTTGGAAGCTCTAATCTCTTGTCTGGCTGGTTGGCCCACACTCCTGGTCACACTCCGAGAGTGACTGCGTGAGTGAGTCCGAGTCCGGGTACCTGACTGAGTGAAGGCTATCTGCCGCTCAGGTGGGACTGCCTCAAAATAGCGCATCCCGTAATACTCGGCCTCTCGAGCAGTCTCTAGTCCCTCTGCCACAACCTCTCCAATAGAGGTGATCTCCACTAACCTCAGTAGCCTCTCAGCTACCCCCTCGGCCTGAACACATCTCTCTCGGAAGCTGTCCCTCTCAGCCATAAGATGTGCTATCTGTGGGTTAGGAGGTGGAGGCTGCGCTATTTGTCCCTGTAGCTGACTGATGGTCACCTGGGCCTATGCCAATTGACTCCTCAGAGTTTGAACCTCAGTTTGTATGGAATCAAACTGTCCCTGTGACAAAGCCCTAATGGTGATCCAAAGTGCTGAAGTGCTAGCCTGACCCACTGCTCTAACTGTCTGTGGCCTCGTCTTGAAGGGAATGTCAAAGAATAATCTCTGTCTCCCACCACCTCCATCATCCCCATCACCTAAGTCATCTGGCTCCTCATCTGTGTCCTCAGCCTCGGAGCTCTCATCATCTACCTCCATGGCTACCTCGCCGATATCTACCATTTGCCCTACCTGTACCTGCCCCTGATCTTGTGGCTGTTGTAACACTGTCGGGATAACTGGACCTCCCATCAATGGGGTGGGCTCATCTGGACTAGTAAAATGTGGAAAGGGATTTGTGTAGAAATACGCAACATAATCATCTGTCATCCGTGCATATGTGACCTCTGGTTGAATAGTCCAATCATTTGGCTGCAGATCCAGGTACTCCTCTCGGGCGGCCTCAATAGTCAAAATTGGCCCCCACTCTAGTACATCTCCTCGGCGCCTAGCATAGTGTGTCGTCCCTTGGGGCATCATCTGAACCCATCTGTACTGCCTCAAAACCCTCTGACCCAGAAATCTCTCAATGATGAAGGGGGTGCACCCAATCAAGTATCTGGGCCTCGTAACATATGGTAGCTCTATGTCATCTACCTGCCACGGGTCACAATCCACATACGGTCGCCAGATGACCGTGTCTAAATCATCAAGTACCCATCACCAGTACTCCAATTTTCCTAGCCTCGGCTGGACAAGGGGCCCTCTATATGCATAAGCATAGGAGAATCCGATAGGGCGATCTCTCCTAACGATCGGGCGGGTAATCGCAAAGTGCTCCCACACAAATAACTGTAAAAGAGTCACCCCGTAGGAAAGACTCTTCCCATTTGTATACATGACCTGATGAAGGTCATGGTACAAATGGGCAAGCATGCATGATCCCCATGCATATCTAGTATGGTGGAGGAGCATGTCCTCCAAAATCCTACCCCACCCAACTGATAGTCCCTTTGACCTGCGATCAGGACAAAGGAAATCACCAATCATCCCTGCTAAAACCGAAGGCAGTGGGGAATACATCTCCGTCATCTCCTTCCAGGGAATCTCATATCCGCAAATATGAGGATCCTGGAAGACTCGTCTCAAAGCATTTGTACCCCTGATCTCCTTGTGATCATAAATCACAAGCTCTCCAACCACAGGAATACCCAAAATCCTGTATACATCCTCTAGTGTCACTGTAATCTCTCCTGTTGGTAGGTGGAAGGTGTTGTGCTCATTGTGCCACTGCTCTGCTAAGGCAGTCAACAGTGCCCTGTTGACCTGATACTGCGGGATACTCAACAGAGCTCTCAAGCCACACTGGTCTATCAATCCCAAATCATCATGGGATAGTCGGGGAATCATCTCCCATGTCTGTGGAAATCTCTTGCTGATCTGAAGGAGGCCAAAATCCTCCTTTACAAAATTGTCAAGCAAGCATGCAAACTAAATCAGCAAATGGATATCATCACTCAATCAGTACATCAAACAAGTTTACATCACATCTAGTTTGTTTTTCATATCGCATGGAAACAAATTTAACAGTCATCATGACTTAATTTGACTTTCAAACAAGAAAGCAAATCTATCATCTATTTTTTTTTTCATATCGCATGGAAACAAATTTTACAGTCATCATGACTTAATCTATTTGACTTTCAAATCAGGAAAGCAAATTATCATTTCTATTTTATTTTTCATATTGCATGGAAGCAAAATTTATCAAATCTATTTGTTCTTCAAACACGAATACAAAATTATCAAATCTATTCATCGATGATATTCAAATGTGTAAAATCTGTTGTCTAATCTAGCAACAATCATCAAGCATGCATCAATTTTTTCTTCAAAAGTGGAAATTCGGCAAAAATCCATGGATGCGCTAAAACCATGGATGCGCAACTTTATTCCATGGATGCGCTAAAATAGTCTATGGATGCGCGATTTCATGGATGTGCTATTTCATTAATCAGATGCGCTATAACAGTTCATGGATGCGCTAAATCTCTTATGCACTAATCTATCATCTTCGACAGGCGGGTTACATAGATGCGCCATTTTATCTATCCTATGTGCTAAATCACCTATGCGCGATTATTTGGCCTCTATGCTCGACTATTCTATCCCTATGCGTGACTTTGGATGCGCTAAACTATTAACTGTATGTGCTAAAAGACCTATCGCATGCGCTAAAACAAATTTTAAAAATTTGAAAAAATCCGAAAAAGCATCCAAAAATGCATAAAAATTTCACGGAGAGGTTTGGATCGACTTACCGGGGGTCCATACGCAGGTGGTCTCTGATGACGGTGACCTCGCTCAAATCTGTGGTGCTCATATGGGATCGGCATCGCTTTTATCTCTCTCAGAGCTCCAATTTTCTCAAAAGTTACTGTTCAAATGAAAGTGACTTCTCACCTTTTTCATCTTTTAAAGGGGTAAAATAGCATTTATTACTCTGCAAAGTGCTATTTCGAGAGTTAAATCGCCAATTTTTCTCTGAAATCATCTGAAATCTTCCAAATCAGTATCATAATCATCCTCATCATGCGATTTATCTCTCGAGGGGGCATATAGCATCATCAACAATTTTCAAAGTCAGGGGCAAATTCTTTGAAGCAATGTGTGAAACACATCACTTCAAAGAGGGGCAAAATGTACACATCTAAAAATGGTCACGGTCGATCGAACCTGTTAATTAATTAAATATGAGTTATTTAATTAATGTTCTTAAGTCTTCTACATATAAATAAATTTAATTATTTATTTATATTGTTCATTTTTCTAATTCTTCTAATTTAATTAAATAAATTTTATAATTTATTTACATTAATTATCATAAGTTTAAATTCCAGATTTAAATGATATTCTTCTTTCCACACTTAATTAAATAATTTCGATATTTAATTAAATCATTTTCCAAATTCCCACTTCTCTCACAAAAATTAAATATTCTTAATATTTAATTAAAAGGATTTTTCCTTTTCTCATAATTAAATATTTACAATATTTAATTAAAGCCTTTTCACATTTCTTTCACACATAATTAAATATTTATTTATTTAATTATGAGAGACACCTTTCAATTTGTCTCTTCATTTTTCGTCTCTCAGAATTCAGCCTTCTTTTCGAATTCTCGATCTCTCACCATTCATTCCAACAGGCTTGAACTCGACCGTCGATCTTGGCCAATCGAATTCCTACCTTCAAAAATCTACAAATACAGCCCTTTCATGAGTTGAAAAAAGGATCTCGAATCTCATACTTTCATGCGTAGTTATTATAGTCACAATCTTAGCAATTCATAGCATTTTTTAATTCAATAGTTCAATCTTGTAGATGCATATGCATTCATAATAATCTCATTCTCTCAAGTGCCATTCTAGAAGTTGTGTTTGTACAACTGAGAGCAAACATATTGAAGCGAATCCTTGGAGATAGAGGACAATGGAAAGAATTTGAAGAAGTTGCTGTCAAGAGTTTGCATTTGCTTTATTTATTTAGTTTTCTTCAATCTAATGTTTCATTGGTGTATTAGATTAGATTCAATTTAATTGACACATTCTAACGTACACAATACATTTTTCACCACTTCACTTTCTTCCAACTTTCCACCAAGAGCATTGATGGCATTGACTTCATCAAATCTAAGCATGTAGGAAGAAATAATTGTTGAATATCTCTTGTGCTAATTTTTCCTTGATGACAATTTTTATTACTATCTGGCATCTTGGTGATAGTTTACTCAGTTGATCTGCTTCCATTTTGATTAGCATATTTACTATATTTTTGATATTATCTTGGGTGGCACTGATATCTTGACTCCATGTGTAGATCTCAGTTGAGGTATTCTGGTTACTGGTGTATGTTCCATTGATCAGGTGACATGTTTCTGATTTGATAATATGTGCTACAGTGATTCACTTATTTACATGTTTTTGGCATGTTCAATTTTCTACAAGTTGATATGTTGTGGCTTGATCAGTTTCTAGCATCATGAAATTGTTAATGGTTTTTTCTCATATTCAGAGTCATCATGCTCCATCTTCTATAGGTAATGATCTTTGGTTCTTGTGTTTGGGTTTATGAGATACAATTTTCTTTTCAGTTTTAAGAAAACCCTATTGAGTTTCCTTAACCAACTGATAATGGTTTGGGCATATGGATTATGGTTTTTGGCATGGGTGAAAGGCATTTTGAATTTAGCATGAATGATAGTATTTATCACTTAACAAGGCTTTGTATATTATTTGGCATATCATTTGGCATTGGACATTATCTTTGGAACAATATATGGTAGTGCATATTATATTGCTATAGGGTCTTATCTTGGTTATTTTTCAAGGCTTAAAAGTCGATAGCAAAAATAATGCTTTTGATTAGTTTTTATTTGTCACATTGGAAGTGACTTAGCCTTGATTACTTGGGAACATTAAGACTTAAGCATTCAACTCTTTGCATGCAATAATTCTAGGCATCATTTAATCAACATTTGATGGGTAATGTGGTCATGTCATTTATTCAGAACATCTTTTGGTCAGTATTTTCACTTTATCAACAATTGATAAATGGCTATAATGAGTTTGTCAACAGCTGCTCTTTGGACAGTCCACGGACTTCAAATGGCATAATGAGTTTTTGATTTATCAATGTCTTTCCTCTCAAACTCCAAATGATTATCAATATTTCGAAAGGAAATCTTGTGGTTGTTCATTTGGAAGTTTAGGCCATTATTTCACTTCTTAGTTTGAAGGGTTTGCAACCCTAATCTGGCCGCCACCATGGAATCACTCTCTCGTCCGTTTCACTGTGCATGTTGTTGCTTTACTAACCTTGGAAAGCATATGAGAATTCAGGTAAGACCACTATAATGGTCACTCCTTATGACTAGTGCTTGTCATTGGGTAAGAGCTCGCTATAAAGAAAGATGCACGGGTTGCTTAGCTTAGCTACAAATCTCGTAAACTTTTTTGTGATAGCAACTCCATCACTATGGGTATGTGCAGGATCATCATGGAAAAAACAGGCCCTTAAGAGGCAAAAAATTCAGAAAAATTAGAGTTAGGAAACTTGACATAAAAAATTGAATAAGTTATGTATATTATTTCAAAAATATGTAAGAATAGAATTTATAGAAAATTGAATGTAGTTTCTAAATTACTAGGTTTATTTACAAAAAAATAAAATCTATTTGGTGAAGATTTGAAATTTCAATATAGTAGTGTACTTAAATTTTAGGGAAAAATAAGAAGTAGGTGTCTGTCTGACCACCCTAAGCACATTAAAATGATAATATTTTTTTTTAATATTTTAGATATAAGTACAGGACTCATGTCCCAATGTGATACATATTTTTTTGTAATTTTTTTCCAAGTAAATAATTAATTATAATTTTTTTATGACAACTTTTAAAAAATATAAAGACTCATATGTCTGACCACCTTAACTTGGTCAAAACTTCATGAAATTCATTTTTTTATTTTTTTTATCTTATATTATGTAAAGCATAGAATGTGACGCATATTTTGGATTCAAAAAATATGATACTGTTTGAAAGCTATAGATGTTTTTGAATCAGCATAAAAATCAGGACTTTAGTCATAATTCAATAGAAAATGAATAATAATTATTTATTAAATTCAAAGTAAAGCATAATTTATATTGGTGGAAATCTGAGAATATCCTTTAAAAACCCTTTTCATTTCATCAATTTTGGGTAAAAAAAATGTCGTCAGCCACCTACCCATCATATTGCCACTTTTTAGCCCATCATGATCCTACACATACCCCTATTCTCAGGTATTCTTTCAGTTTTCTTTATAGATCCGTTACTTCTCAGGCAAGGTTATTAAGAGTTAAGTTTTCTATGCAAAAATAAAATTTTAAAATGAGTATTCCTTACATGGAAAAATTTGAAATGATTGCTCCAAATCTTGACTGCATTTTAGTGAAGGTTATCATGTCATTTTTAAGGGATAGTAATTTATGTTTGTGGGTAATGATAAGATCTTCAAAACTCTTCAGATACTTACCTAGAATATTTGGTAACTTCTCTTAAAAGCATGATATCGGTTATTGAGCTTAGCTCTTTCAGTTACTTAATATTTGCAGTTGTTTAATTAGGTATAGCTCATGGTACATATATTATTTTTTATGCTCGGTCATTGAGGAAAATGTGTGCAGGCTGCTTGTGAAGATTATGTTCAATCTCCTCTCTATCTTTGGCATACTGTTATTCTCTTCCTGTTAGGAGAGAATATTCTACTCTAAAGAACTTTGTCTTACCTGAAATGTAGCTCGATAGGAAAGTGGATACAAACAAAATGATCACCTTTGTTATTTTTTGTAAAAAACAAGTTTCAGATGTAACCGAAAGTTGTTAATTATGATGTAATCAGTAAAGTGATGAAAACAGAGAGATTAGGGATTTATCATTACTAAAAAACCTAAAAAGAAAGATGGGAGCAGTGTTGTTCTACTTTTGATGAAAAAGTGTAATTTGTTTTTGCTGATTTTTTTTGGAAAACACAGTGTGTTAACTATTTTGAACAATATCATGAAAAATGTATGAAACAAAGTGTGAGAAAAAGAAAGTTGGAACACACCACTTATAATACAGTTTGATGAGAAGTTGTATTGAGACTATAACTAGATTTTCCTCAAGCTATTTAAGGCTTGATAATGGGTGGAACTCTGAAGTGTCATTATTGACATTTGAGAATTCTACACATTGTTTGTCAAGAGGCACTTGACAAAAATCAGGGAAACAGAGAGATCATTTGTATCATTGTATGTCCTATTGAAAAATAGAAAAGGGGTTGGTGCTCAAAAATCAGCCTATGAGGCATTGTCAAAAATGATTATTGAAATGAAATCCTAAAAAAGGCAGCAGGTTCAAGAGTGGTTTTTCTACTCTAGGAGGGTTTTCCACTCAACATATCTTGTGTCTATTTGAGTATATGTGGTTCATTTGATTCAGTGATTTAATGATTTAAATTGATATGGTTTACTATTCTCATTTCAGTTTATGTGATTGCATTCAATACATAAATGAGTTTATCATTGATAAATGAGAGCATACATCTGGTTTATTTCAGTTTCAGTTAAATTTGGTAAAGAAGTTATTAACAATGATTCACCCCCCCCTCTCAGTGTTATTTCACTCCAACAATTGGTATCAGAGCCTAGGATTGATTCTGGCCTTGGAGTCTATTCAAAATGTCTCAAGCTCATGAAGGTACTTCCATGACTAGAGCTCCATTATTTGATGGAACTGATTATGTATTTCGGAAAATCATAATGGAGACTTATTTAACTTCTATTGACCTCGATGTTTGGAGCATAGTATTGTGTGGGTACACTATACCAGCTACTCTGCCTACTAATTTTGATGAAAATAAAAGATATGAAACCAATGCAAGAGAAAAGCATGCTCTTCTGTGTGCACTGACTAAAGATGTCTTTATAAAAGTCATGCACTGCAGCTCTGCTAAGGAAATCTGGGTTAAACTTGAAACTATCTATCAAGGAAATGAAAAGGTAAAACAGTCTAAAGTCCTCAGTTTAAAACACCAATTTGAAGATTTAAAAATGAGGGATGATGAGAAAGTAGCTGACTAATTTTTGAGAGTTGATGAAATAGTCAATGCCATGAAGGGTCTGGGAGAAGAAGTTAAGGAATTTGATGTTGTAACTAAGGTCATCAGAACCTTACCAACAAAATTTGAAGCTAAGGTTGCTACTCTAGAAGAGAAGAAACATTTTTCCCAACTTACCCTTGATAGCCTACAAGGCACCCTGACTGCCTATGAAATGAGGATTAGTAAAAATAATACCTCTGCAAAAGAAACTGCTTTTAATACTGAAAGGAAAGATAAGGATGAGCCCACTGAATCAAAACTTTCTGATTCCAAAGAATCCCACTTTGTGAGGAAACTCAAAAAGGGTTTTGGAAAGTATAAGGGAAAACTTCCCTTCAAATGCTTTAACTGTGGCAAAATAGGCCACTTTTCTGCAAAGTGCCCCTATGGTGACACAAGTAGTGATAACAAAAAATATGAAAAAATGGCAAGGAAAAAGGCTTATAGACCCAAACAAAAATTCAATTTCAAAAAGAAGAAAAGTTTGTTCAGCAAAAATGAAACAAACTTTGAATCTGAAGATTCTTTAGATGAAGAGGATGAAAATCTATTCATGGCTGAAATCATTCAACAAGATGAAACTAACAACAATGATGCTAAAGATGGCAAAGTGGATTATGAAGGGGAACTGAAATGTGCTCTAAAAGAGCTAAGGAAACTTAAAAAACAAATGCGTGCTCAAGAACAAAATACTGTTCAAGATATGTCATAGGAGCAACTCATAAATCTTGAGATAGTCTCATTAAAAACTCAACTTGAAGAATCCAAGATAGTTGAAGATTGTCTTCATATTGGCATAATCTTTAAAGATCAATACATTCAAAAACTTGAACATGAGATTGTAGATCTTAGAAAGACCATTGATAAATATGAGAGCACTCTTAAACTGAATGGGATGCTCAGTAAATAGAAACTGGTATTGGTTTTGTGAAAGGTGAATGTTCAAATAATTGTGCAAAGGACAATGTTGTTGCTGGAAACAAAAGTCCTGAACTCAAACATCTTGATTTTGATAAGGATCATGTTCATCCTTTTAGGAGCAACAAAATGGCTTATAATTCCTACCCTTTCTTTTACGGGTATTGTTACTTCTGCAACAAATTTGGTCACAAGGTGAAATCTTGCAGATTTATAAATTCTAGAACTCCTAGATTTGGCTTTAGAAAGAATCATGGTTTTGCAAGACAAATTAGATGTTTCACATGCAAGTCTTTGGGTCATTCTGCCAAGCAATATAATGTTGATCAGCAGAATAAACAACAAAAATCTATAAAGGTCTAGAAACCCAAAGTTGTCAACAACAATGAGCAGACCATGTTAATTCAAACTTCCTTCCACTCCAAGAAAAAGGACTTATGGGTCTTGGACAATGGCTGTTCAAACCACATGACTGGTGACAAAGAAAAATTTACTAATCTAGAAGACTATGTAGGTGGATATGTAAAGTTTGGAGACAACTCTGGAATTCAAATCAAAGGTAGAGGTTCTCTTTTTCTAAATGAAGACACTCTTATTTACAATGTGTATTATGTAGAAGGATTAAAACATAACCTTCTGAGTGTCAGTCAAATCAGTGACAGTGGCTATTAGGTCATGTTCACTTCACAGGGGTGTGAAATTAAAAATAAGATTGGAAAAACTATTGCTGCTAGAAGAAGGACAAAGGGAAATGTCTACAATTTACTTGACACTTTTGGAAATGAAAACAATCAAGGAATGTGCTTAATGAGTCATGTTGAAGAAAGTTGGTTGTGGCACAAGAGACTAGGTCATATCAATTTTGACAATATGGTTAGAATTAGTAAAAATCAAAATGTAAGAGGTTTGCCTATTCTGAAAAAGCTTGATAATGCAATATGTAAAGAATGTCTCAAAGGAAAGAAAAATAAGGTAAGCTTTAAATCCAAGGAACATTCCTCTACTAAACCTCTGCATATTGTTCATACTAACTTATGTGGTCCTACAAGGACTAGATCTATCAATGGTGAGAAATATTTCATGCTATTTGTTGATGACTACTCTCGTATGGTATGGGTTGCCTTTCTCAAGAATAAATCATAAGCTTTTGAACATTTTAAAGTCTTTAGAAAAATGGTCGAAAGAGAGTCAGATTTAAAATTGAAATGTCTAAGATCTGACAAAGGTGGTGAATTCACCTCACAAGAATTCATTGAATACTATGAAATACATGGCATAAAAAGATAGTATGCTACTGCCAGAACACCTCAACAGAACGAGACTGTAAAAGAGATGGCAAGAACTATGTTGAATGAAGAAAATCTACCAAACATGTACTGGAAAGAAGTTGTTCATACAGCTGTCTACATTTTGAATAGAGTCTAGATTAGAGTGAAATCCAATTTCACTCCATATGAACTCTAGTATGGTAAATCCGCCTCAATTAAATATTTCAGAATATTTGGCTGCAAATGTTTTATCAAGAGAGATGATGATAACTTAGGCAGTTTTCAATCTAAGACAGATATCTTCTTAGGATACTCTACTCATAGCAAAGACTTTAAATTCTTTAACAATAGGCTGAATAAAATTGTTGAATCTGTCAATGTCAAATTTGATGAAAAACTGCTTTTAGATGTTGAACCTATGCAGGATGATGAAGAGGAAGAATTTGAACTTGATATAAATTCTGAAGGCTTTGAAACTGCAAAGCTTGAAACAAAATCAGCAAGTCCTAAACTAGCTAAAGCAAAATATGAATATGTTGAAACCAACTTTGAAAAATGTGTAACTAAAACTCCTTCAAAATCTCTTGCTAGAAACCATCCTAAAGATATGATTATAGGAGATAAATCAACAGGAGTTCAAACAAGGAAAAAATAGTTAACTATGATGAAAAATCTCACATAGCTGAGCTTATTGATTTTGTTTTAATCACTCAATTTGAGCCAAAAAACTTTGATGAAGCTCTAACTGATGAATGTTGGGTTAATGCAATGCAAGATGAAATTGATGAAATTGAGAAAAATCAGACTTGGGAGCTAGTCCCAAGACTAGATGACAAAAATGTCATAGGAGGTAAGTGGATTTTCAGAAACAAACATGATGCAAATGGCCATGTTGTTTGCAACAAGGCTAGATATGTCTGCAAAGGATATGCTCAGCAAGAAGGTATTGACTTCGGTGAAACCTTTGCACCAGTAGCTAGACTTGGATCAATTAAAATTTTCTTGGCCTATTATGTTTTCAAAAACTTTACTGTATATCAAATGGATGTTAAAACTGCCTTTCTGAATGGGTATTTGGATGAAGAAGTTTACATAAAACAACTTGAAGGGTTTACTTGTAAAAACAAACCCAATCATGTCTACAGGATGAAAAAGGCTTTATATGGCCCAAAACAAGCTCCTAGAGCTTGGTACTCTAGATTGGACAGTCACTTAATATCAAAAGGGTTCATTAGAGGAGGAGTAGACAACAATCTTTATGTTAAAATTGAAGGGTCTGATATTCTAGTTGTTGAAATTTATGTTGATGATACTATCTTTGGCTGCAACAATATTGCTTTGAGCCAGAAATTCTCACAGATTATGGAATCTGAATTCGAAATGTCCATGTTGGGATAATTGTCCTTCTTCTTAGGTCTTCAAATCTCTCAACTTGAATCTGGTATCTTTCTCTCTCAAACAAGATATGCAAGAGAAATTTCAAAGAAATTTCAAATGGATGAATGTCATCCAGTTAGCACTCCAATGGCTACTGGTTGTAAACTCAGCAAGGTTGATGATTCTCCTACTGTCAACCCAACTGACAATAGGTCAATGATAGGAAACCTATTACATCTAACAGCCTCAAGACCTGACATAATGCAAGTTGTTTGCATGGTTTCTCGATTTCAGTCATCTCCTAAGGAATCTCACATTAATGTTGTTAGAAAGATTCTTAAATATGTACAAGGCACACTTGATTATGGACTTTGGTATCCTAGAAGCAGATTCTAACTGGGCTGGTTGTCTGGATGATAGGAAAAGCACCAGTGGTGTTGCTTTCTTTCTTGGTGATCGTTTAGTGGCTTGGCATAACAAAAAACAAGAATATGTTTCACTCTCTACTGCTGAAGAAAAATATATTGCTGCCACTTCTTGCTATACTCAGGTAATCTGGATGTCACAGACATTATTTGACATGGGTATTGAAATACCAAAACCTGTTTCTATTCTGTGTGATAATACTAGTGCAATCAATATCTCAAAAAATCTCGTTATGCAGTCTCACACCAAACACATCGCTATTGAGTTTCACTTTCTTCGTGACAAGGTGCTGGCTAACGAGGTTTCTGTGCAATATGTTCCTACACAAGCACAAGTTGCTGACATTTTTACAAAACTATTGGCTAAAGATGTTTTTGAAAGACTTAGGTCTAGATTGGGAGTTGTCTATCAATCTCTGTTATCTTAATCAGTCTATCCTGGTGATAGGGGGAGTTGGTTAGCTCTTCCTGTAGCTCATACTTTGCTGCTCAAATGTTACATCTACAGCTTCATGGAATTTTACTGTTGATTCTAGTTTATCTTGGTTGAATTCCCTTTAGCCTTGTGACAAAAAGGGGGAGAATTATGAGCATTCGGTTCCTGTACTTTATTTTGGCTTGGTAGCTCAATTTTTGCCATCAAGGACAAAGTGGGAGTTTTTTGAATCTCTCATGTGCTAATTTTTCCTTGATGACAATTTGTATTACTATATGGCATCTTGGTGATAGTTTACTCAGTTGATCTGCTTCCATTTTGATTAGCATATTTACTATATTTCTGATATTATCTTGGGTGGCACTGATATATTGACTCCATGTGCAGATATCAGTTGAGGGATTCTAGTTATTGGTGTATGTTCCATTGATCAGGTGACATGTTTCTGATTTGATAATATGTGCTACAGTGATTCACTTGTTTACATGTTTTTGGCATGTTCAATTTTCTATAGGTTGATATGTTGTGGCTTGATCAGTTTCTAGCATCATGAAAGTGTTAATGGTTTTTTATCATATTCAGAGTCATCATGCTCCATCTTCTACAGTTAATGATCTTTGGTTCTTGTGTTTGGGTTTATGATATATAGTTTTATTTTCAGTTTTAAGAAAACCCTATTGGGTTTCCTTAACCAACTGATAATGGTTTGGGCATATGGATTATGGTTTTTGGCATGGGTGAAAGGCATTTTGAATTTAGCATGAATGATAGTCTTTATAAATTCACAAGGCTTTGGATATTATTTGGAATATCATTTGGAATTGGATATTATCTTTGGCACACTATATGGCAGTGCATATTATATTTCTATCGGGTCTTATCTTGGTTATTTTTCAAGGCTTAAAAGTCGACAGCAAAAACAATGCTTTTAATTAGTTTTTATTTGTCACATTGGAAGTGACTTAGCCTTGATTACTTGGGAAAATTAAGACTTAAGCATTCGACTCTTTACATGCAATAATGCTAGGCATTATTTAATCGGAATTTGATGGGTAATGTGGTCATGTCATTTATTCAAAACATTTTTTGGTCGGTGTTTTTACTTTATCAATGATTGATAAATGGCAATAATGAGTTTGTCGACAACTAGTCTTTGGATAGTCCGCGGACTTCAAATGGCATAATGAGTTTTTGATTTATTAATGCCTGTCCTCTCAAACTCCAAATGATTATCAATCTTTGGAAAGGAAATCATGTGGTTGTTCATTTGGAAGTTTAGGCCATTATTTCGCTTCTTAGTTTGAAGGGTTTGGAACCCTAATCTAGCCACCACCATGGAATCACTCTCTCGGTCATTTCACTGTGCATGTTGCTGGTTTACTAACCTTGGACAGCATATGAGAATCCTGGTAAGACCATTACAATGGTCGCTCCTTCTGATTGGTGCTTGTCATTGGGTAAGAGCTCGCCATAAAGAAAGATGCATGGGTTGCTCAACTTAGCTACAAATCTGGTAAAATTTTCTGGGACAGCAACTCCATCACTATTCTCAAGTATTCTTTCAGTCTTCTTTACAGATCCATTACTTCTCAAGCAAGGTTATTACAAGTTAATTTTTCTATGCAAAAAGAAAAGTGAAAAATGAATATTCCTTTCATGGCAAAATCTCAAATGATTGCTCCAAATCTTGACTACATTTTAGTGAAGGTTATCATGTCATTTTTAAGGGATAGTAATTTTTGTTTGTGGGTAATGATAAGATCTTCAAAACTCTTCAGATACTTACCTAGAATCTTTGTTAACTTCTCTTAAAATCATGATATCGATTATTGAGCTTAGCTCTTTCAATTACTTAATATTTACAGTTGTTTTATTGGGTATAGCTCGTGGTATATATATTATTTTTTATGTTGGGTCATTGAGGAAAATGTGTGCAGGCTGCTTGTGAAGATTATGTTCAGTCTCCTCTCTATCTTTGGCATACTATTATTCTCTTCTTGTCAGGAGAAAATATTCTACTCTAAAGAACTCTGTCTTACCTGAAAAGTAGCTCGACGGGAAAGTGGATACAAACAAAATGATCACCTTTGTTATTTTTTGTAAAAAACAAGTTTTAGTTGTAATCGAAAGTTGTTAATTATGATGTAATCTATAAAGTAATGAAAAAAATAGATTAGGGCTTTATCATTACTAAAAAACTAAAAAGAAAGATGAGAGCAGTGTTGTTCTACTTTTGATGAAAAAGTGTAATTTGTTTTTGCTGATTTTTTTTGGAAAACACAGTTTTTTAACTGTTTTGAACAGTATCATGAAAAATTTATGAAACAGAGTGTGAGAAAAAGAAATTTAGAACACACCACTGATAATACAATTTGATGAGAAGTTGTATTGATATTGTAACTAGATTTTCCTCAAGCTATCTTAAGGCTTGATAATGGGTGGAACTCTGAAGTGTCATTATTGACATTTGTGAATTCTACACATTGTCTGTCAAGAGGCACTTGACATAAACTAGGGAAACAAAGAGATCCTTTGTATCATTGTATGTTCTATTGAAAAATAGAAAAGGGGTTGGTGCTCCTCGAGATTGGTGTCTCTAAAAAGAGGGATTGGTGCTCCTTGAGTTGGTGCTCAGAAATCAGCCTATGAGGCATTGTCAAAAATGATTATTGAAATGAAAGTCTGAAAAGGCAGTAGGTTCAGGAGTGGTTTTCCTGCCCCAGGAGGGTTTTCCACTCAACATATCTTGTTTCTATTTGAGTATTTGTGGTTCATTTGATTCGGTGCTTTAATGCTTTAAATTGCTACGGTTTACTATTCTCATTTCAGTTTATGTGATTGCATTCAATACATGAATGAGTTTATCATTGATAAATGAGAGCATACATCTGGTTTATTTCAGTTTCAGTTATATTTGGTAAAGAAGTTAATAAAATTGATTCACCCCCCTCCTCTCAGTGTCTTTTCACTCCAACAATAATTTCATCTTTAGACATCCTTAGGATTTCGAATTTGGTATTGTAGTTCTACATCTCTGCTTGTTTGAACTTATCATCTCCTTCATAAATGCTCTACAACTTTTTCTAGACATCTTTAGCAGATTTGAGACTTATCACATTTCCAAGTTCAAAATTAGAAAGACCAATTCTGATAAAATTTCTTGTTTTTCCATTGTTCTCATAATCCTATATCTCATCATCACTTTCCAGATCATTAGTAGGAAAGGTATATCCTTTCTCAACTAACTGCTAGACTCCAAATCCAAGAGAGACCAATTTTTTTTCCATCCTAGCTTTCCCATAGGCATAGTTCTTTTCATCGAACATAGGAGATTTGACACCCTTCTTGTGTGCCATCATTATCTACCTCAAACGGTTAAGCTTCTTCCAAGGAACTACAACTTTGATACCAATTGTTAGATGCACATGACTATTGAGAGGAGGGGAAAATTAGTTGTATACTTAAAACATGCAATCCCTCAATATCATTTGAACCCTTATCAGCCTTTAAACCCTTATCATGCATTAGCAAAATGTAAACATATGAAATAGTAATGCAAACACAACCAAACACATAAGAACACCAAATTTATGTAGAAAACCTAAGAAGGAAAAACCACAATGAGGATTAGCTCACATATATATGAATTGCAACACTAAATACAAGTAGGCTCACTACTAAGGGTTCGTTGCCTAGAAAAAGAAGAAGGGCTCACTACCAAAAGAACTCACTTTTTTAGAAAAAAGAAGAAATGGAAGAAGGCTGTTACAAAGAGATTAACTATCTCAAGGCATATATAGCACTGCAACTTTATGTCATCTATAACCTTCGGCTCACTGCCTCTAGCAACTTCAAGCACATTGAAATGTAGACACCTTCTACTCACTACATCCAAAAGTCATAAGCATTTTAGCTCACACTCTAATCACCACACTTAATAAAATTTGCATCATTTACATCTTATAGACTTGCCACACAGCTTCTCAACATGTCCAACAACTCACCTTCTTCATGGGAACACACACTATCAAACAACATATTCCATTGTCACACAATTTGAAACCTAAAAATATAGATATAACACCTCTAAACACCTCTGATCATCAGTTCAAAACCGCACAAGCATATCTTCAACCAGGAAGAAATGTGGAGCACGATATCAAACACACCTTTATCACACTGCACACTCTTTTATTCAAATTTTATCAAAAGAACTTGTAAACCAAGTGAACCAAATGCATCGATAGTTACACTACAAACACCTTCTCATTGTGACTACACTAGACGTTGACATCAAACCATATAGATGACAACATGGTGAAACATAAACACCAACACTCTCCACACAAGGGTTGACATTAAACCACAACATACCCACACTACGAACAATCTTCCAACATAACACCAACAATCTCTACATACAAGGGGTTGACTTCAATGACAACACTATCTTCCAACATACCTTTCATCCTACATCCCCTTAGAAAGTTGAGTTTTTTTTCATTTGCAAACATTGCCCATAATTTACCACCCAATAGTGAAAGGAAGCAAGATACATAAAAATACTTCCTATACTAATATTATCATGAGAGTTGTGCAAATTTCAATATTTTAATAGTTATAAAAATCATAGACATTTAAAAATAAAAGAAGTAGTATATCATAACAAAAGTGTATGTGTGGAAAACCATTTTCAATGAAAAACCACACACTCCAAAACAACCCAATGTATTATTCAATAAACCATAGATGTAATAAACTTGTAGATAAATCCTTCATAGTAATAACAACAACTAGAGATTTGGAGCAATTATGGCAACTTAACAATATCTACAAAACTCACACACAACCTTCATATCAAGTTCCTATTATATATGAGGTATAATACATGAAATCATCAAATGGTACTTAGAAATATATGAGCTAAAACCACTCAAAATGTGTTGTAAAAAAATATCCTAAATGAAAGATTCCTTACGATCTGTGATAACATGTATCATAAGTTGGACAATAAGTGTAACACCCCTTTACAACTCTTTTATGTGTCTAACATTTTTTTACATTTCTTATCCTAAATTATATAAATCATAACTTTTGATTTGATGGGTTGATACAATACCAATATATTTTTCCCAAGTGATTTTATTTTATTTTATAGTTAAAAAACACATTTTTTATAATATTAACATTAAGAGCAATTTGAGACACAATTGTGAACAAATAGGTTGACTAGGCCTTTTCATCCACCTTTTTTGATATTTTGATGAGATTATTAATTATTAGACCTACCCACCTACTAATTTCCTTTTCTCAAAATCCCCAAATATGTCAATAAAAACATCCACCTTTGTCTCATTTTAACATAAAGAAAGATAATTATGCATTGATTATCGAGATTTTTCTATTTTAGCCTATTCTTATAACTACTAAGATATTTAATTTTTTTAAAGAGAGACATATATTTCAGCTCCTAGTCTCAAATAATTTTATCTTTCTTTTGGACATTGCTACAATTGATTCTTCGTATGAAGATAACTAATTTCCTTGTCTCTGAGGTAGGTGAGAATTTTATTTTGTTTTTATGGGTTATCATGAAAACTAGATTTTTTTATTTAGTTAGAAGGATACCTTCCTACCTATTCCCACCACCATTTCAATCTAGTCACCATACTTTTCTCTTTCCCTTAGTGTCATTTTTCCAGAAAAATATTTCCCTAACCCTTTTGTATGCCATTCAAGAGTGTTAAACAATTCTAAGTGTTTTGATACCAATTATTCATCACCAAACATAATTATTTAAAATAATATTCCTTTAAATCCTCTTCTTTTATTCATCTTTAATCACTCAAGCCTCAATTTTCCATCTAGAAATGTTTCTTACCATCCCTATGTGAATTAAACTCCTCTTTTTCCACCCTTTTAAGGTCCTAGCCTTATCCATCAAAATTTTCTATTAAAGGTGGTTAAGAATAAGTTTTCCACCTCCCATATCACTCACCTCTAAAACATAAAACCCTTTTTTTTCTAAAATAAATGGTGTTCTCTAGAGCTTGAACATAAAGATTGAAAATGGATATGGAGTGCTTTAAATTTAGTTTTGGTTGATTTTTCATTGACTTAAATTATTTTATATTATATATTTCAAGTGGATCAATGTTTGATCACCCATAAGGTGGATTTTATTGAGGTAGACTCCTCTCTAAGTCTTATTTTTTAAGGTCCCATTTAGGATATTTGTAATTAAAAATTTATTTGAGAAGGTTACAAAAATTAAAAGAAATATGTAGGAGATTCCTATTAATTGTAATATTTTAGGTGTACAAAATGTTTTAGGTCTTTCTTTTTACAATATCAGGATTGCCTTAGGTAGACTAGGTCACTCTATTGGCATCTGAAAGTGGATAGAGGTACCCAATTGGTCACTGTTTATTTATTTTGGGTCAAAAAAACATATTTTCTATCCAAATAAAAAATAAAGGTCCATAACAACTATCCAAAGTCGTATATGACCAACAAACTACATTTTAAATAGTAAAATCACTCTAATTTGGTGTGTTAAGTTGATTTATCATTGAAAATAAATACTTTAAATATGTAGAAGTTTTTTAAGTTTAATTTATAGGTTTACAAATACAAACCCTTGTATGGCCTTTTCATGTTATCTAAGAACATCTTTCCATCTCCTAAATAAACTTGTTTGATCTTTCCAACTCACTATCATTGTTTCCTTTATATGCACACATTTAATGTTTTCTATTAATTATGTAATTTATTTTATCTTTGATGTGATTATATTTGAGGATTTGAGTTAAATTATTAGTAATCTTCCAAGAAATATTTATGTCTCTACACATTCTTAGGAAAAGCCAACCCCTATATTTGGCTCTTTTGGAAGCCATTTGGGCATCAAGTGGCCAAGCCCTAGCCTCCAAATACACCCAAATTTTACAACACTACAACAAATACTTGTGATTAGCTCCCTTTTTTGCTTCCACCCAATATTTTAATGTATTTTTCTCCAATTTTTTGAAAAATTCAGCCCTATTTATCAGGATGGCACTATTTTTGGCATTTTTTGCACCGATCGGAACAAGTAGGTGCTAATTTAGGCACAAATTAGTGCTTAAATTAGTGCCTAAATTAGCGCCCAAATTAGCACCCAGATTAGCGCCTAGATTAGCACCTACATTAGCACCTAATTTAACACATAATTTAGTGCCTACTTTAGAGCCTACTTTAGCACCTAATTTAGCACCTAATTTAGCGTCTAATTGTTTTGATCTAGCAGGGATTAAGGTTTAAGGGATTAGGGGTGTTAGAACAAAAAATCCTTCCCTAATATTCACTGGTCTTCAATTTCTTGCCTACATTTCAATTGCATCAAAAGATCCCTCAACCCTCAACCCTCAGCCTTAAACCCTAAAACCTCAACCCCTATACCCTCTACCCTATACATTGGACCCTCAACCCTAATCCTTCAACCATATACCTCAAACCTATACCCTAAACGCTCTACCTGTAATGACCTAAAATATCATGCAAACATGGAAACACTTATTAGTTGTACCTGCAAGTTAGTTAAACATCAACAATGAAATGCAAAGAAGTTAAAAACACAAAGTAATGCAAGAAATTGGAAAGATCTCACCTATCCTTTGACTCCATGACTGATTTTCATTGTACCTTCTCAAGCTTTGCTGCAATGATAGATTGCCCTCAGAGTGTGTGTGAGAAAACTTTTCTAATGCCTAGCCTTAACAATGCCTTTGAAGGATTTTAAATTATTAAACTATGCAACTAGAAACTCAATCCTAATATGCAAGCAATAATAAAATAAGCTTAAGATATGATATTAAATGCCTATAGTAAAAGTATCTCAAGCAAATGAACGTGGATCCGAAAATGAGATCAAGATTGTCATTTTATAGAAAATGCAATCTTGAATGGATGGACAAGATGACAGATTGAGGAATACCCTAGAATCAAAGGTCGAGATTCAATAAGGCAACCCTAATTAGGGTTAGGGAAAAATACCCATAGGTGTAAATAAGATTTAATTAAATAAATTAAATCCAGACTGAATGTGACAGTGGAGATGAAATTAGTAAAAATCAGAAGACAAGAGGATGAGATTTTTAGAAAATTGATAATTTTGGAAATTACTTGATTTGTAGAAGAATATTTCCCTTTTGAATTAAATTAATTCAAAATACAGATTTTGTGAGGTAATTAGTAATTGATTTTTGAAATTAATTACTAAATGAAGAATCAGTTAAGTATGTGAGATATTTTTAAATGATTTGTTTTATTTAAAAATATAGAAGTGTCACATGCCATAATTAAATAATTAAAATAATTATTTAATTTAGAAGGTTAATTAATTAAATAAATAAATAAATTTATTTAATTAAGAGAGGATTTAGGAATTAGTGACACATTAAATAAATATATTCATTTAATAATCAGGAGGACATTAATGATAAGGATTAATTAAATAAATTGATGACTTTATTTAATTATTAGAAGATTTTGACAATTAGTGACATATTAAATTAAATAAATAAGATTTATTTATTTAATAATCATGAAGAATGAAATATTATGAATTAATTAAATAATCATGAATTATTTAATTAATAGTTGAATGTGTGTTAGGGAAATAATTCAAATGTTACAATTATGCTAGGATGGAAAGTGGTAAAATAGTGTTCGCAGGCCTAGGTCATTTTTAGGTGTCTACATTTGCCCATGGCTGATTTTTCCTGTGTTACGAGGAGAAAGTCCAATCCTCCATCCTTAGGCACCTCAGAGAGGTTTTCACCTTCGGATGTGTCCTTTGTTTTTACTATTTTACTGCCAGAAGGTGCCTTGCGGTTTTCACCTAAAGGCATTTCTTTTTCCTTTTTATTTTTTGTATTTTTGCGACTGGAGGATTGCACAATCTCCCCGAAGTAAGCTGCACAATCGAGATCAATGGAGAAACCTGTTTTGTGATCCCCCAATGGAATACCTTCTCTTAGTCCCATGAATTCTATAATTGCCTCATCATTCTGAAATATGTCCATCACCGGTGGATCTTGTTGGTCCCAATCGATTAGTTGTGGGTACACAAGGGGGATTCCATCGTCAGTGTTGGTGAAGGATGGGGAGGATGCGGAAAGTGTACAAATTGATGCCTCAAGTGTAAAGGCAAAGTTGTCAATTTCCACTTATGTGTCTGATGCAATGGATGCTCCATACTCTGAGTCAGATGAATCAAATTCAAAATCATAATATGGGATGAAATTATCAACATTGTGACTAGTTGTAGGCGTTTCAGAAGTATGGATAATGGGTTCAGGTAGGTTAGGCTCATGGGTGGGCTCAAGAATGGGGTGGGATGATTCAGGTATTGCCAACGACACTTTATGTTCTTCTGGGTTCCAAGGAATGCTTACCCATTTCTTGTCTTTAGAATGTCGGTCAATAGGGTCAATGTTATATTGCTGGCAGAATCGTTCTTCAAAGGAAGGTTGGCCAGGTTCTAAGAATAGTTCATCAATGTCATAGTCACTGATGGTTTTTTCAGATCCCCATTCCCATTCATTTGAGTTTGTTTCGGTTAGGGATTCTTCGCTTGTCCCGACACTTTTTGTTGCTGTTACGTCCTTACTTGAAAATTCATAGATACATTGATCGTCAATTCTGAGTTGGTTGAACCCTAGCCCTATGTATCTTGGTCTTTCCATTATAATAATAGGTTCCCTTCTTCCATTGCTATTCTTTCCAAGGCCGCTTGTCCCATCAAAACCTTGGGCTTTGCATATATCATATCCTTTGCCATAAAGATGCAACTGTAGTGGAGATAACTCTGTTGGGTCTTTGTAGATCCAGTTATCCATGTCAATGATGTCTTCATCACCCATATCGCCCCACCATGTAAAAACACTTTTTGGTGGAACGTTGAAAGTTACTTTGGGCTCAAATGCAAAACAAGGTCTACCATAGACTTTTGGTGGCTTCGGTATTGTGGTTATATAGTAAGTCGTATTTAACTTGAACTCTCCACAACCAAGGTCCTGGATCTGAATATCTTTACTTGGGATGGAGGTCGATGGAGATGGTGTGGCAGAAGATGACGGAATGGATGATCTTGTAAGTGTCATTGGGTCAATGTATTTGGATGTGGTGGAAGATGAAGCTTCCCGATTTATGGGTACCTGATGCTCAGCAGTAGCTCGCAGGTTGGTGCAGTATTGGAATGGATCAGGATCTCCGGGGATAGTGATCTTAGTTCCATCAAAAGGGAATTTGAGGCATTGGTGGTACGTGGATGGAATTGCCTTTAAAGCATGAATCCAAGGGTGACCAAGTAATATATTATAGTGGATATCATGATCCAGGACTTGGAATGTGGTATCTATGATGACCAGTCCCACTCGGAGTGGAATTGTAATAACGCCTTTAGAAGCGCATTCTTCATCATCATATGCTTTGATGACGATGTTGTTGCTAGCATTTACACATGCCTCAGAAAAACCAAGAGCTTTGACCAATTTCAGAGAGCAGATATTCAATCCTGCTCCGCCATCTACTAGAACTCGTCTAACCTTATGCTTGTGGACAAAGACTTCAATGTGGAGGGCATCGTTATGTGATGGCTTGGGTGAGGAATAGTCGCTATCTGAAAAGGTGATATGGTGAGGCGAATTCAGGTACCCGACCATGGTCTCAAAATGGTTAACATCGATGTTGGTTGGGATGGTTGAATCTTGCAGTACTTTATTGAGGGTGGCCTTATGCGTGGGTGAAATACGGAGTAGTTCAAGAATGGATATTTGGGCAGGTGTTTTATTTAACTGCTCAACAATGTTGAACTCCAGTTTTGGGGTGGATTGTCTAGCGGATGGACCAGGTATGGTGATCTTTGGTTGACGAGCAGATGGACCCGAGATAGTGACCTTGCCTTTACGCGTAGTCACATTGCATTCTGGGGCTCTTTTGATGTTGATGGTATTAACAGATTCATCTTCATTAGCAGCGCAAATATTGTTAATAATAGTGCCATCAGGATAACTATATGCAGGACGAGTAGTATTATAAGCCGGGCGAATGTGGTTGGCTTGGTTGTTTGTATGCTTGGTGCCAAATGAGGAAGCCTTAACATGATCCTGCAGTGGGTTCTTGTGTATGGTATGATCTGCATTGGATGTAAAAGATTGACCACCCAACTCAATGGTGTGGTTCTCTATGAGGTCTTGCACCAAATTTCGCAATTGGCAACAAGAGGATGTTTTGTGCCCTTTGGCACGGTGGTAATCACAAAATGAACTGTCATCCCACCATGACGGTTTGAATTGACCAGGGTCATACGGTTTCGGCTCCTCCAATGTTATGATGCCATTTTGGAGAAGTTTCTTTAAGACAGTTTCGATAGGTTCACTCGAAGGGGTGTATGTACGTTTTTGGAACTGTCGTGGTTGACGCAACTGCCTTTGATTATATTGTGTATGATTTTTTTGGAGAGTGTTGGCAGTTGGTGTTGGTGTAGTTACAAGTGCATTTTGATTGTGTACTCCTTTGATTATGAGTACATGACCTGTTGCATTTACGGTTTTTACATCAACTACACCGTCATTTGTGATGTGTTTGTTCTTAACCCAGTATTTATTTTTATCATTTGAGCTACTTGGGTTATTATTGGTGGTTGTGTTGATGGTTTTGCCACCATATTTCAATTCACCTTTGGAAATCAAATATTTTTCCAGTTGAACCCCCTTTTCAACAAGGTCAACAAAAGTGGTGCAACAATCTTGTAATCCATACCTTAGTGGTCCAAGGAGAGTTTGTACAAACATGATTACTTTCTCCTTTTCAGGTATTTCTACCGGACATCTACTTGCTAAGATTCTCCATCTTTGAAAGAATGGAATGAAAGTCTCTCCTGCATCCTCTTGGGTAAGTTTGCATAAGGAGGCAATGTCAATGTCTATGTCGATATTGTAAGCATAGTTTTTGACAAACTTATTTGCCAATTCGTCCCAAGTTTTTATTCCCTTAGGCAAGAGTGAGAACCATTCTAGTGCATGACCTCCAAGACTTCTAGAAAAGAGTCTCATGAGATAAGTTTGCTCGTAAGCAATGTCGATACAACTAGTAGTGAATTCCCTTATGTGTTCAAGGGGGTTTGTTTTGCCTTTATACTTGGGAAAATGAGGGACCACATATCCATGAGGAAATGGTGGCATATATAAAGTTGTGTCAAACGGATAAGGACACAAGTCATGTGACATGTATGACTTTTTATTGGATTGTTGCAAGGTCTCCACTTGTGTTTGAAGAGAAACGAGTTGGTGTGTGAGTGCTTCCACCATGGGATGGTTGGTAGCATCACCTATGTTGGTGATAGGGGCAACTTGAGTCCCCAATTGTTGAGATGAGATGTGCTGATTTTGAGTGGGTTGCCTGTCGGCAAAGTGAGTGTTGTGATTAGGCGGTTGTTGGAAATGAATGTTTTGATGAGGGATATGCTGCTGCGTATGGATTTGAGAGGCGTAAGTGGGAATGTGATATCCTGCCATATTGGACTGGATTTGAGGACCTTTCTGGTTTTGACCTTGTTGATTTCCAAATGGGGTGAAGAATGGAGCGCCTTGTTTATTTTGAGCTTGTTGATGCCCAAATGGAGTATATGATTGCGTGCCTTGATTGCCTTGCCCAAAAATATTATGACCTTGAGGAGTGTTGGTGTTTTGGGTCATAGGAATGCTGGTATTGACTTGTGATGAAGTGGATTGGGTGCCTTGGATGAAAACTCTTCATTTATTTCTCCCAAATGGGTTAGATGAGTTGGTTGCAATGGCACTTGAAGAACCTAATAGTAGGTTTGCTGATGTACTCATGGAACTAGATGAAGTTCCAAAGAGGTTTGATGTGGTTGCCCCCATTTTTTGTGAAGGAATGGTGGATGTTTGTTGGGGGATGGATTGTGATGTGGTGTTGGTTTGGGAAGATGATACCCCAATAGATGTTGTGTTGGTTGTGGTAGTGGTATGACCAAGGGAGGTAGAATTGAGTGTGTTGATGACATTTTCTGAAGACGCTCCCATGGAGGAATTGTGTGATAGTGGAGTGGGAGAAGTTGCTCTAAGAGTGTTATGGTCAAATCCCTTTGGTAACTTAGCCCCTTGGTCAAAAAGCATAGCTAGGAATCTAGAAGAGTCATTTAAGACTACTTCTTCTACAAAAGTAGCAACTTCTGGATGTTGAGCGGCAGCTAATATGTCTTCTTCAAAGACATCCCGATTTTGATCCCATCGGATAAATGGTTCAAAAATATGTGAGGGAGATGATGGTATGTTCATCTCACTAAAAGGATTGATTGTGGAATTTTCCATGTCAAAACAAGGATTATTCATCATATTGGGAAATGAGTCCATGCCAGTTGTGAACTCAAGAAAGTTGGGGTCTTCTCTAAAAGAATCCATAAGTCGTTTCTTTTTCTGTAGTCTAGTTTCAACCATACAAAGTTTTGCTCAACTTGGGATGATGGAGAAAATGATCTAAGTATGAGACTATGTTATTGGTTTTTTGGATTTTCCAAAAGGATGCTATGAAAAAGACTTGTGGGTGTAAGTGGAGTGATACTAAATGATATGCAATAAATGATCCTAAGATGTACTTACTAGTGAGAGATCTAAGAGGACAAACTTTGTCAAACAATGTTTTTGCAATGATTCAGTTTTGGAGGATCAATGGACCATAGAAGGACTATAAATGGGACAAAGTGAGTTCTCCACACTAGACTATTGAGTGGGAAATGCTTCACAAAATGATTGAAAAAGTGACAAAGGTAATTGGGTCCAATGATAACCTACTAATGAATGCAAAGTTTGGACAATGAATGGTAAGAGTCAACTCCTAAAATTTGCCAAAGTGAGTGTCTAAGGAGGTGGTGAAGCTACCAATGCAATCTAATGGGCTAGATGGTATCTAAAAATGTAATGTTTAATGATAGTTGAGCAATTTAGAGTCTGGTTTGACTTGAAACAGTGAAGGAAGACTTGATTGGATTTTAGACAAGTTGTGGACTTTCTGTTTTGACAGTGAAAAATTATTTGTAGGTTCTAGTAAATGCGTCACAGCAAATGCATTACGACAGTGCAAATGCGGCGCGCAAAATCAAATGCAGTTCTGGAAGTGTCGATTGCGACACTATTTTGCAAGTGCGGGTTTATGTCTGGCAAATGCGGCGCAATTAACCGAATGCGGCTCACTGATTGCAAATGTGGCTCTGTAATTGTCGATTGCATTTTGACAGAGCGAATGCAGCTCTTGATGGCTCAAATGCGGCTCATCAGAGCAAATGCAATTTTTAAGATGTCGAATGCGGTGCAGCAGAGTGCTTGCGTCGCAATATGCAATTTTAGGGAAATAAAACCCGAACACAGTTTGCAGTTTTTGACCAATTTTTGTGATTCCAATTTGTGATTTTGTAATTTGTTTGAAGATTTTTAAGAATTCTTGGCAAACACAGAAATCAAAAATATGAAATGCTTGTTCAAACAGACTCACTCTTAAAAGTCAAGTGGGTCGTCCTTGCAATCACAACCCACATCTTAAAATCACGTTGACTCACACAGCCTTGTCGCCCCCTAGAGGGCACTCGTGTTTTTGTCTTGTCCAGGTGCATACTCAAGGTGACGGAAGTGGATACCGAATCCCCTGAGCAAACAATCCGTGGTGATTATATGGTGAGTGTCTTGGGGGGAGATTCTTCCCTCCCCTTGCACCATGATTGAAAGGATGTTTGGTTACTAACACGGCTGGCTACTACACTAGGTTCTTAGTAAGTCTTTCCATTCAGTGTGGCAATGGATATACTCCCTCGAGAGACCTCCCAACCTTTAGAACAAAGGCTTTGGGGATGGTTATCCTGTCAACTACTGTCAAGTTGGATTTTCATCAACAACTTGCTTTTGATTATAGTGGGTTGGAAACCTTGGCTTTAGGTGTTCCCACTTAGGTCGTTCTTGTAGGGTGAGTACTTTTTCCCACTACGGCAGGCCTTCTAAAGGTTGTAATAAAGCATTAAATGCATAAGTATGAAAAAGGGATAGGTCTGGCTTTTTGATCACCCAGTAAAGGGGAGAGCATATGCCTACTATCCAAAACACACAAAGCAAGTGTTCAATTTTAAACCCAAAATAAAAAGATTTTCTAATCTAAGTGAAGATGTTGCTTCACACAGACATGGTGTTCATTTTTAACCAAATTAAAAATGTGGTGGCTACCCTAGATTGATAAATTCCAATTAAATTACCTATCCTAGGATTGGTAAATTGAAATTTATGTAACTATCCTAGGGTTGGTTCTTTTTAAACACCAAAAATAAAAGAAAACATGAAATTTTGGCCGCGGATGCGTCGGATCCAGATTACAATGATGATAAAAAAGAACAACAAAGATTACCAGTTACCTGTGGCTCGGCAAAGCGGATGCGGTTTCTGTCAAATGCGTCACGGCCTGGAAAATGCGTCTCGGGAAGACTCGTATGCAGTGCGACAGAGCGGATGTGTCACTCACGATCACAAATGCGATGCGACAGAGCGAATGCATCGTTTGGGTCTTCAAATGCGTCGTTCCGTACTGGACCTGCGAAAAAAAAAATGTTTGAAGCCGAAACCTGCAAAAAAAATTCGTGTTGGAAAGTTGGGTTCACCAATGTAATGACCTAAAACATCCTGCAAACATGGAAACACTTATTAGTTGTACCTGCAAGTTAGTTAAACATCAACAATGAAATGCAAAGAAGTTAAAAACACAAAGTAATGCAAGAAATTGGAAAGATCTCACCTATCCTTTGACTCGATGACTGATTTTCATTGTACCTTCTCAAGCTTTGTTGCAATGATAGATTGCCCTCAGATTGTGTGTAAGCAAACTTTTCTAATGCCTAGCCTTAACAATTCCTTTGAAGGATTTTAAATTATTAAACTATGCAACTAGAAACTCAATCCTAATATGCAAGCAATAATAAAATAAGCCTAAGTTATGATATTAAATGCCTATAGTAAAAGTATCTCAAGCAAATGAACGTGGATCCAAAAATGAGATCAAGATTGTCATTTTATAGAAAATGCAATCTTGAATGGACGGACAAGATGAGAGATTGAGGAATACCCTAGAATCAAAGGTCGAGATTCAATAAGGCAACCCTAATTAGGGTTAGGGAAAAATACCCATAGGTGTAAATAAGATTTAATTAAATGAATTAAATCAGGACTGAATGTGACAATGGAGATGAAATTAGTAAAAATTAGAAGACAAGAGGATGAGATTTTTAGAAAATCAATAATTTTGGAAATTACTTGATTTGTAGAAGAATATTTCCCTTTTGAATTAAATTAATTCAAAATACAGATTTTGTGAGGTAATTAGTAATTGATTTTTGAAATTAATTACTAAATGAAGAATCAGTTAAGTATGTGAGATATTTTTAAATGATTTGTTTTATTTAAAAATATAGAAGTGTCACATGCCATAATTAAATAATTAAAATAATTATTTAATTAGAAGAAGTATTAAATAAATAAATGAATTTATTTAATTAAGAGAGGATTTAGGAATTAGTGACACATTAAATAAATATATTCATTTAATAATCAAGAGGACATTAATGATAAGGATTAATTAAATAAATTGATGACTTTATTTAATTATTAGAAGATTTTGACAATTAGTGACATATTAAATTAAATAAATAAGATTTATTTATTTAATAATCATGAAGAATGAAATATTATGAATTAATTAAATAATCATGAATTATTTAATTAATAGTTGAATGTGTGTTAGGGAAATAATTCAAATGTTACAATTATGCTAGGATGGAAAGTGGTAAAATAGTGTTTGCAGGCCTGGGTCATTTTTAGGTGTCTACACTACCCTCAACCCTAAAACATTAAACCTTCTACCCTCTACCCTCAACCCTAATCCCTCAACCCAATACCCTAAACCATCAACCCTATAGGTCCTCAACTCTATACCCTCAATTCTCAACCCTCTACCCTATACATTGGATCCTCAACCCTCATATATATTTTCCCTCCCTCCTCTTATCTCCTTCTCTCTATCTCACTTCTCCCTCCATCTCTCACTCTATCCATTCCTCCCTCTCTACCCTAATCCCTAATCCCTAAACCATCAACCCTTAAACCCTTAAACACTCAACCCTAAACCCTAAACCCTCAACCCTCAACCCTCAACCCTTAAACCCTAAACCCTTAAACCGGCCTCTACCCTCAATCCTCAACCCTTAAACCCAAGTAAACTCTATACCCTAATCCCTCAACCCTCTACCCTTAATCCCTCAAACCTTAAACCCTCAACCGTTACACCCTAATCCCTCAACCTTTATACCCTCTACCCTATACATTGGACCCTCAACCCTATACCCTCAATCCTCTACCCTCAACTTTAAACCCTCAACCCTTAAAACCTCTACCCTCTACCCTCTACCCTCTACCCTCTACATTAAACCCTCAACCCTCAATTCTCAACCCTCAACCCTTAATCCCTCAACCCTCAACCCTTAAACCCTAAACCCTCAACCCGTATACCTTCTACCCTATATATTGGAACCTCAACCTAGTCCTTCAACCATATACCCTCAAACCTATACCCTAATACTTCAACCTAATATTTTAATTGTATTTAACATGAAATTCAACAATTTGTGTGACAAGATCCATACTGTCACCAGCATTCCCTTTGTATATACCCATTTATTCATCTAGATAATCATAAACAAATCAAAATTTTCTTTTATCGCAATACAACAACATCAAAATAAAGGCAACATAGGATAGAGGCTTCTAAGTTAAGAAATAAGCCTTTACCACCATACTGCCAAGAGATTATATATATTGCACGGTAAATCAGTACTTACCACCACCCCACAAGGAGAATTATAAGGCAATGTGATAATTCGGTACCTACCTCCATCTCCATAAGGCGATTCAGAGGAGTGTGGTAAGGCGGTAAACAATAAGAAGATAAAGCATACACAGTTATACCGTTGGGAGGGTGAGCACCATATGCAGTAGAGTGGTATACACTACAACCCCATAGCAAGAAGTCTTGAGAAAGGTGGTAGAGCAGTAAGCACTAGATAAAAAGTGGACACTGTAGTACTGCATGAGGTGGATAATATGGCTGCGATAGACCGGTATACACTACAACCCCACAGTAAGAGGTCTTAAGCAAGGAAGTAGTGTGGTAAACAACATAAGGGAAGGTCAAAACATTGCCATACTACAATGGATAGAATAAAATATGTGAAAAGTACGGTAATCATGGCATCATTACAATTTACAACAATAAATTCAGAAAATCACATCAGTTGCCCTGACAACCCGACACACGAATCCAACGGTGTAAAAATTAAATGCATGGATTTGAGCTTGCTATGAAATTATTTTACAAAGAGTTGGAATTAAAAATGATATGACTAAATACCACGCCATCCAAAGACAAGTGAGTTTTCCTAATATCACACTCAATTGCAGTGCACTAGCGTGGAAGGAGCTAAGGATACAAGAAGAAGTCCTGCAACCGTAAAAAACTCAGGTAAGTTCATGAAAACTCTCTGAAAGAGCTCTAGTAATATAAAAATGTTTCAAGGTTTTGTCATCTGAATCCATAGTAGAGAAAATTGAAACATGCCTCCTAAAAGAAAACAATCAGAAGTAAAATAAAGTCAGCCTAAAATTAAAGACGAAGAACCTAAAGTAAAGAAGAGACCACTCGATTAGTCCAAATTAGATATACTTTCAGGATCTATTAAAGAGGGTAATAAGAAGTTTCTCATGGACACTGCAAAAATTTGTAGGGATACCCTCATTCCCAAATCTGGATGGGACCTATTTTGGTATTTTTATAGTAAGAGAAATGAGAAGATTCTAGTGTCAAACCCTTGGATATTGGATTTAGCAAGGTTGATTATCCCAAATGTGTTTGTTGATGTAGAATTTATTAGAGTGCTAGCCAAAAACTATCGATCACCTACCAAAATAGTAAGGTTTCCAAACGACACAATATTTGTTAGAAGTAACCAGAACAACCACCATTGAGTGTTTTGACTTAAACAAGTAGGCTCTGACCAAGATAAACCTGCAGAAAAGTGAGGAGGATTATCCTAGGTTAAGAAGGACTCATAGAAGTGACGAGCTACCCCTATATATGAAAAGAGGCACTGGTAACAGAACAATCCCCATCTCTACTACCACTACTAAACCATTTACTGTGACAAATTTTCAATATTACTTTGTGAATACATATTTTTCTCTTTGCCAAGTGTTGGGGATCGATGCTCAAGATAAAATTCCAATAGGCCTAATGATGATGGCCATGAGAATTAAAAACCATGAAACTAATATTGAATATGACTTTGCTTCATACCTTGAGAAGGCGTTAGATGATGAATTCTCCCAAGTTATAAAGGATAGAGCACCGATTACATTCAGACACTATTCCCTACTATGTCATCTGATATTGTGCCAGAATAGGGACCATTAGACTAAATGAATGGACTTGTCTAGAGTAGATGAGCAAGGGAATCCCACACCTATCCAGAAATGGTGCGATATTTGGGACAGTCAGTGCAAGAATTCAAGATTTGTTGTATTATATGAAGACTTTATACACAAAATCCTTGGAGTTCTTGGGTATGCAATACCAATATTGTCAACCAAAATGTTGCAACTATTGAGACCTTTGGCTTTAAGACTAGAGTAGGGTCATACACATAATTTTGGAGATTGGTTCTTCCTCCCAGAAGTTACAATAATAAGAGTTTATGGATTCCTTGTTGCTCCACACATACTACAAAAATTTGTGCCCCCCAGATTATCATTTCTTAATTTATGTGGCAAATGATGTGGATGGAGAAATATTTAATGCACAAGTAGAAGAAAGGCACTTTCTTGCCAAACCAATCCAAGTGTGAAGATTGGACTGTAGGCTCAGACACACTAGAGGAGTTACAGTATTATTTGAAGACAAAATATGCATTGAATTTTGGAAAAGGAGGAGCCTTTGACCCTTAAAAATCATATGAACAACATACGACACAATATTCCTACCAAAATGATAGTGGCACACCAAGTGGATTATGAAAAAGATGTCATAAGGAACAATATTTATTATAATGATGTATTTAGTAGAAGGAAAAAATGGGAATATATGAAGAAGCTTGAAGAAACGAAGAAGTGGAGGTCCAAGGAATTCCTAGGATACTTTGTCGAGGAAAAGGACCCCATCAAGAGGATAGATTTGATAATGGGTAAATTTGAAGACTTTTACAGTAAGAAGGAAGCATATCTCCAAGAACATGATAGTGGTGCAACTATAAAGCATACCCTAGGTGAAACCTTTGAACCTCCCATGGAGCAATTACCTCCCAAAAGATAGAAGACAAAAAGCATTGAACAATTAATACCTTATGAGGAGATTGAAGAGGTGGGCAATACTGAGGAAGTGGCTATAGTACTGTATTCATTGAAAGGTGATATTGAGGTTGATCAACCCATCCATGAGACCAGTGCCCATAAACATGAGGAAAGGATGGGTGATATAGAAAAAAAAAGTACAGAGGTACATGAATATGAAAGGGAAATTGCAGTTTTGAGATTCATAGAAGATGATGAATTCATTAAGACTCCTGAGTTTAGGGATTTCTAGATGAAGATGAAGATAAAATAATTTGAAGAGAGGATGGAATCAGTTGAAGCAGGAATTGAATAATCAAAGAAAAATCAAATGGTAGCACAGACTTTCCAAGAATTAAGAGTTGACAACATTGACATGAGCCCCTAGAAGGCTAGAGAAAGTCTTGAAGAGAAATATGCTCATTTTCCTTGGCTTGGAATTAAAGAAAATGTTTCTACTTGATCAAGTGTGGGCTCAAGAAGATCCAATGCTAGTTGCAAAGTTTGAATCTGATGAAGGAGTGAGTGGAACTAGGTATAACCCAAAGATTGAAACCTTGGCCATATGGATCAAACAGAAAAATACACAGAAGCCAAAATTATTTGATGTAATTCAAGGGATAAAAGGGGAAGCAATGGTAAGGACAATACAAGATACCACCCCTTTGGAGGCAGCCATAATTACCATGCATTCGACATTGTTCACTCGAGCAACTATTAAGGGATTAGAAGACAAATTGAAGGAGTATGAAAAGGAACAAAGGTTCCTAAATGATGAATTTAATAAACTATTCATGGAGAATGTCAAATTGAAAGAATAATTAAGAGGAGCAGGACCGTCACAAAGCAAGGAGATGGTGTTATATAGGCCTCCTATTGCTCCAATGGATATTGTGAAGAACATTTGTACAAAATAGGTAAAAACTCCAGAGAAGGAAGTGGATGATGTAAAGAAGGCCAACAATCAAACCTGGGATGAAGTGAAAAGGCGAATCTATGAAGTTATGGAAAAGATTATTGAGCACAAGATAAAATCAAATCTGGATAAATTGGAGAATGCACATGATAGTTATAAAACACTTCAGCAGGAAATGTATCAAATAAAGACACATATGCTTGTATTAGATCCTTTTTTCAAAAGGTGGCAACCTATTCACCACACTTTGGCTAAGTTATGAAAATTTCAAAAAAGAATTCTTGATGCTCCCACAACATTAAAGCCAATTGAACAAATTGTGAAGATGATTATTAATGAATTTCAATATATACAAGGGAAAGATAAAAATATTGTAACATGAATTGATTTATTCCATACCTTGAAACAGTGGTATATACCTGAAATCCTGAGAGATGGTGATCAGTTGAAGGAATTGGATAAGTGGAAGAAATAATTCACTCAGGTTATTCATAAGTATGTAACTCATATATAGGAGGATGATGATACAAGTCTTCACAGGCTAAATTAGATCATGGATGGGTTGAATTTTCTTGATGTGGGATACCTAAAGTTTGTCAATGATACAAAGGCATTACTATGTAGTCGGTGGAAAACGCATCTTGCAAAGATGCCAAAGATCCAGGAATATAAGTGCCCATGAAATTTTATGGTGTATCAGTGGGAGGAAAAGTATTTGGTTTCAAAAGAATAGGATACTGAGGCAAGAGAATTTGGACATTCATCATGGAGAGGAAGACTTTGCTAGATCAATGATCACATGTCTTCTATGTTGAAAAATGGAACCATATGTCAAAATGTCTTATGTCTTGTTATTTCCTTAATTATGTTAATTAAATAGTTGTTAGTAAAAGAAGTAGTTATGAAAGGTCGTCTCTTTTTGTAAAAGTCATGTAGCTTTTTGCTTCCTATATAAATAGGAAACCAGGGCCTAGTTTTAAATCATCATCATCATATATCATTTCCATCGCCACCAGTAGAAGTAAATAGGTTTCATATTCCACTCATCCACCATCACATTTTGAAGACTTATGTTATTAATGTATATCAATTGAGCAATATAATGAATAACATCTTATTATCAGAGATTCTCCATGACTGTGTTATCATTCTATATTTTTCTTATGTTTTCCATACGTATTTCTTCTTATATTTGAATGAATATTAGTTATTGAGCCTCAATATTGTGCTTAGCTGAATGAATATGTTGATACAGTAAACCATTTACTATGGATGTTTTTAGTTACATGTTCAAAATTATGTTCAACATAAAAATGGAAACTATTTAAAAATAATAAAGTTAACAAAGTTGCTTATTTAAATAATTGTGAGTTACGTGCATTAATATTTTATTAACTTGTGTCTTCACAAACATATGTTGATACAAAATGAATTGAAGAAGCATCCAAGTAATCCTATTTTTTTCCTGCCAACAATTCATACCAAAGATTAAATAATTTAAGGATATTGCAATAGGTAATTTGTATCGACACAAATAATATTACTGAAGCATTTCAAATTTTAGGCCATAAGAATCATCGTTTATAAACATGGATTGCAAATAATTCTGAAAATTTAGAAGTCTTGTTCATTAACATTATTGTTTGCTACAATGTTATCCAATGTATCATTTTCAATGTTCATATTTTCTTTCAAGTATTTAATATTATCATCATCCTCATCTTGACCTGCATCATCTTGATCATCATTGAAATTTGACTGTAGACCATCTATATTGTTACCAGATGTATTTGGATCATCATTTTATATACCATCCATATTGTTGTCCTTCATAACATCATCTAACTATGGATTGTTGTCTTCTTGTGCCTAAACATAACCATCTTCAACATCATCATGGATGTCAATTTCTTCGATGTTCTCTGATCCCTCTCTCATTTTCTTTACATATGTTATAACATGAATCCCCCTAATTTCCAATGGCATGATATGCTATCAAACACATTTATGAAAAATTCATTAGTAATTTTTTCTCACACAACAAAATATCAAAATATATTTAGTACTTAATCAATGTTACCAGTAAATATTAAATGATGATATATAATAACTTCATAAAATTATGAAAATCATGTGTTTTAAATCCTGTGATAAGTACATCAACTGTAAAAGCTTTAGCCAATGATGACCCATAGCCAGTAGGTGTCATTATTGAACAAATGCAATTTTTTAGTTGGTCTAGGTCTTCTTTTTTTAAATCCATGGAGCTTCTACATATGTTTCATTTTCCCTATTTGGCCACAAATTTTTCTATCAATTTTGGTACTTGAAAGAGAAATATCTCTCTTCAAAGACAAGGTGTCCTTCTCTTTGCCTGATATATGTCAAATATAGAATCTGGTACATTTTTGAAGATGTGCATAGGATCTAATAGGTGAGATATTAATATATCCTTCCAGTAAAATATGGATTTCCTTTTCATTCCTTCTGGCATATTAACTACAACTTGTTTTGGTTCTTAAATTGAATCACACTGATCAAAACAATCCTCCCAAGCTTTCAATTCAACATCTTCATACTTCTTAAGCCAATCGCCTAGACCCATAATCATGGGAGGGACTCTATTTTCAACTTTTCCATCAAATTGATTCTTCAAGCGATTTCTAAACTTATGATCTAGTGGTAGAAAAACCCTATTGTTTGCATAAATAAATTTATGTAGATCTTTAGAATACCACCCTTGAAATTGTTCTGCACATCTTGGACATGCAAATATCCCCTTTTTTTGAAGACCTACAATTCAATAAGTAATGTTAATAACATCAAAAAAATAATATAAAACTAAGGATGAAAGTTGGGATGAAAATATATTATGAGTGTAAATACGTTAATATGTTATCTTACCAGAACAAACACCAAGTCCTGGGAAATCATGAATAGTCCAACATAGCACACCATACAACATGAAGGACCTATTTTATGGAGGACGTGGTATGTCATACATTTTTATGCCTTCCATAGCAGTTGCATCTCATGAATAAAAGGTGCAAGATAAACATCCATGTTTTCCTAGAAATTTGACAGTCAACATAAGGTGCTCCTTTCTAACACTCATCCATGGGGGAATATTGTATACTATTAATAAAACTAGCCAAACACTATAATTTGAGCTCAGGAAAGAGAATGGGCACACTCCATCAATTGCAAGACCAAACATGATACTATGGGGTTCATGTTTGAAATTTCTTGGCCATTTTTCCTCTATGTTTTTCATTGCTTTGGAGTTGGTTGGAATTCGCTTGAATCCATCTTTACTCTTATTCTTTGCATTCTAGTACATCAATTGTTCAAGTGACTTGCAACAAAACATTCACTGAAGTCTAGGTATAATTGGCATGTGACGTAAAACCTTTTTGGAACTGTAGGACCTTGTACCTCTGTATGATATCTCTTCTCTTTGCATACAGGGCATTCTACCTTGTTTTGATATTCATTTCTGTATAAAATGCAATCATTTTTACATGAATGAATTTGCTTATATTCAATCCCCAACTCAACCAACAATAGACACGCCTCTTTGCAAGTTGATGGCAACACATTCTCTTAAGGGAATATTTTAGTTTTTAGTGCCCTGTAAGATTGCCAGAGATTAAATCAATTGAATGTTTGACTTATTATAAACATGTTTGATATGTCAATCTATACTAGGACTGTTTATATGCAATATATGGTTTTAAAATTCCCTTAAAGAAATATAAACGAAGTTGATGAATATTTATGAATTATGTACACCAATTGACAATACAAAGTAAGAAATAGATTTCAACTCACTTCAGTAGGGTAGTGAATCCTTTTTCTGACCAACCAAATAGGGACTTGATTTCTAATAATATTAGTGTGGATGCCAGTTTTGAGGTTGTACTTGCACCCGATTTGAACAAAGGTGTCTTCACTACTTGCTTGATGGAGTCTTTCAGGTTGTTATAATCAACATTACATTGGTGGTAATTTCCCCTGCTATCATCGTTACTGTCAACCATATGATCATTACGGTCATCATTGTTTCCAACCCCAAAGAAACTTGTAAGCATTTCATTCAATCCTTCTTCATGCATTGAATTTTCACTATCATGATCATCATCATTAAGGATAGTTGGCATTTCATCAGTGTATGTGGATCTCATCAACTCTTCATATTTCTTAGCTGGTAGTATTCTCTTCAATGTTGCTCTTTTCACCCTGGTATTGTTTAAAAGATGGTTTAGATCATCCCATCCAAATCTTAATAACCCAATTGGATCTTGGGTATTAGTATGTGTTTCATCAAAATCTTCTACCTATCAACAAACACAAGCATTATTTAATGTTTGGAAACAATTGGATAAATCATAAATGTATCAATTTCAAAGAAATATAATCAAATATGGCTTAAAAAATAAAAATATAAATTGTATGAACATATATACATCAAATGAATAATGAAACATTATTTTATAGACTACCTTTTTTATACAATAATTTAAATAAAACACAATTTTGATAACATATTTTATAAAACATCAATCCACACTCATTTATTATTCTTTGGTTTTATGCCCTTAAGAACATCCTTAGGGAGACCTTGTTCTTCCCTTTTCTTTCGCGCAGGAGTGCATTTTAAGAAGGGGTAATCAATCAATAACTCATCCCCAATGGTAAGGTCCATAATAGCCTCAACCATTATCAATCTATCAACCTCTATTTTCATAACTCCATTTTTATCATTTATAACCTCAACAAATTGACAATTTTGGTCTTACAGTAGGGTCCCTTCCCTTACAACTATTTATAAATCCTGCAATATTTTTGTGTGTGTATACATGTCCATCTATATACATAAGATGGCCTCTATTTATTTATTTTCCACCTTCCAATTGGAGATGATGTGTATACATATTCGAATTTAGACCATATGTTGACATGCTAGGCTTATATTTTGCTAGCCTTCTCCATTCATCACAGTAATATGATGGACCATAATATGGCATTAATATCCTAGTGGTTTGTTCTAAATTGTTTCTATGTTTAGATCCCACATGTACATTTTGGACAATAAAGAGGCCTAGATTTTCTCCATGAATATTGGAGGGTCATATCATGCAGTTGTATCCCCAAAATTGAAACACCTCGTACACTCTAGGTAGTTGTTGATCACTAGGCCAAGCACAATATAGTCGATGATAAAATGTCTCTTTGTAAACTGATCTCAAACTGTGGGAAATTCATCATCTCCATCACATTCATTCTCATAGGGTATGTAGTCCACCTTCCCCTTGTCTTTAAGAAAATTAAGCATCTTTAAACTGGTTCTTGTTCTGTTACTTGTTTTCATCAATTCCTCATCTTTTGAGCTGGTTTATTGGCACATATTTTTGTTAGAAGTATCATTTGATAAATGATCATTTCCCTCTAGGCTGGAATTCAGTGATCCAGGAAACTTTAAACCAAGAACTTTATCCTGCAAGTATCCATTAAGAAAAAAATTAGTTATTTAAATAATATAAAACAATGTTTAAATGAAGTATACATGTTATTTATATCAAATTGGAAAATTCCTTACCACAATTCCTATTGGATTTGAATTGATTGTAGGAGGCATACTACTAACTGGAAGCTCATCATATATGTAATGTATTTGTACAATCACTCATTTGAATTGTTTCATTCCACGACATACAAAACATCCACATGTAACATTTTCTCAAAGTATTCATCCCATGCACTATAGTCTTGACCAACCTCTTGTTCAATGCAAGCATTTCTTGTATCTATAGGATCCATTGTCATATCCTCTTCCACCCACTGTCCTCTACGTGATTTAGCAGTTTTAGGTCCATGTCCACATACATATCTTTTTCTTTTGCTAGTTGAACGCCTAGTCTCTGTATTTGCTCCAATCTCCATCTAAAATAGTCAACAACATGCATTAATTTATGTCAATATTGGATAATACATTATAAATTTCAATAATACTATGACAAAAGATGGATGTATCACAAAATACCATGAGATCAATTTTTCCTAAGTTAAGTCAAAATTTGAGTACTTGATGTCTCGCTTCATCCGTTGTGTCCTCATTTGATATGACATGATCTATTTCCATGGCCTCATCTTGCCCCTATAATACACAACATAGTAAATAATGTTTAGTACACCAATTATATCATTTCAACGAATATTCTATCCAACAAAAAACCTCACTTTAGTCATATATTTGACATATTTATATCATGTTTTGGCCATCCTAATATTCAAACTTTTCCCTTGATCATAGAATCACATTTAATCACCATTCTTGTACATTTTCAACCAATAAGTTTGACCTCAGAGGCCTCATGGACAAACAAATGACTTTATCTCCTTTATGTAGTAGCATTTGTGAATTCATAAAAACCTTCCTCCTTTGGTTGAGATTGCTTTCTCTTCTTACCTCTATTATATCTGCAGATTCGGTTGTCATATCTATTTCCACCCACTTTCCTCTCTGTGATTTAGTAGTTCTACTCCGTCCATGTCCTCTCTCCATGGCCTCCTCTGGATCCAATAATACACAACAATGACAATAGTCACATAACAGTTGTACACCAAGAGAATATTGTTGAAATTATCTTGTTAATACACTTGCTTTTCATTAAGACACACTATGATAAACAAAATAGGACATTGCAACATTTTTCTCTTCACAAAGAATTTACATGCAGAATCTTGACAACTAGAGCTAAAATCGTATGATGACAAGATGACTACAAATTCACATCAAAAAAAAATTATTTACAAGCCGACTACAAATAAAACCTATTACTAGTAATTTTAGTTGAACATCCCTTCAATGATCCCTTGTTATCCTAGATGAAAGAAAACCTATTACTAATAATTTTAGATGGTTCTCTACCTTACACTTCTTCCACAAATTCATTAAAACCATAGATATTTTCTCTTTGAAAACTAGAGATTGGATTTCTTATTCTTGATTGAAACCTACTTTACATTGGATAGTGTGAGAATATTTATCTTAGATAAGATCCAAAACTTTAATTCTGGTTTTTTTATTTTTCATGATTGGTGTTTATCCTCCATAGAGGTCGTGGTGAAAGTAGTTGGCTTGGTTATGTCGAAATACCCTCATCAAATAAAAGCCAACAAATATTGACAAATGGCTCCATATAAGACTTAACAATTTACTACAACTTTAATGAAAGATTGATACATAGCATGACCTACTTTATGTTATATGGAAATCATATTTGTAGCCTAATATGTTATGTTTTCATAATTGGCATTTTATGGAAGTCTAGCCACTAGCTAAAACCTTTGACATCTTGATTGATTTAGCTAGCATGTATATCTTCATTAACCAAGAGAAGGCATGAGATCCGAATTTATTCATTTGATATGTAAGAGAATTTGGTTTCCAAGTTACTAAAACACAATGCAACTTTTTTTAAGTTCCATCAAATTATGTTTTTATTATGTAAATTTTCTAGGATGTATCCATTTTTTTCCAAGCTAGTTGGTGGTATGTTGTTGTCACACTAGATTCCAATGTTATAAAACCCTTATTACTTAAAAATTTACCTCAATTTCAAATGTTTGCATGAGGAACATTTTGGCTTGGCACAGATAGGTGCTAAATTAGGCGCACTTTGTGCTACCTTTGGTGCCCCAAAGAGATTACATTTAGGGCTAAAATTCGGTGCTAAATTCGGCGTTAACTATGCTAACTATGGCATCGATTATTGAATTAAAAATAAAATAAAAAATTCCCAGTTGTGTTAAAACATACCACAACACAAAAAAACACAAAACAAAACTTTCATACCACAAACTTGACGAAAATAATTTGTAGGAAAATTTAAAAAGGGGTAGGTTTTGAAATATCCTCATCCAAATATGTTGCATAGGCTTCACCTCTCAAATAAATGGGCAATCATATTATTTAATTTATTTTATGCTTTAACGATTAGCAAAAATGTTTGGCTATAAATTCGCTGGTTTTGGCTCCAAAAAAGAAAACCCTCAAGGATCTGCAAGTGCAACTCTCACACTCTTACCAATAAATTCTCAAACCTCTGCATTTCACAGGCTCACAAGAGATTGCTCGAAACTTTCTTTCAATTAATCGCCTAGGTTGATTATATATTTGTTGCCAGAAAAGACAGAGGTTGGTACATAGGCGTACATTTCAAAAAAAATTGATGTTATGTAGGTTTTCAATTTAAGCTGGAGGGTTTTAAAGGTAATAATTGGTAGAAATTAGGTCGACAAGGAATACATGATTTTAGATTTTTGTTTTATTTTTTAAAATAGCGGATTTTTAATATAACTGCAATTTACCTTGTTTCATTATCGTATGTTTTTGAAAGGTCTAGGGGATTATGTGCTTTTTCAGATGATTGGGTTATTTTGAAGTTTTCATGTTTTTTTTGACATAAGTTGAAAAAGGATTAGGGCTCTTTTTTCATTTTTTTATAAGGGGTTTTGAATGGAATTTTGTTGTAGTAATTTTGATAAGCTAGACTGAATAGGGCTTGATGTATTGAATTTTTTGTGTGATTCAGGCTTCGGTTGATTTTGGTTATTTGGTGGTCTTATTTTTGAATAATTCATTCCATCACAGGGTTTGAACTCTTAGGATATATCTCATAGGCATTTAAATCTAGAAAGAGATTCATTCAAGGTAAATATTGCTCATTAATCACCTGTTTCTTTTAAATCGCCCATTTTTTTTAATTTCTTTGATTGGTGGCTTGCTTTCATACCACAAAACAAAAATTTCATACCACAAACTGGATGAAAACTTTCATACCTTGTAGTGTGTACTTTAATAACATTTTGTTTCCACAGTCCATGATCATTAATAATCAAGATTTCTGGATAAAATTGCACACAGTTTTATCTAGAAATCTTGATTACAAGTGTGTACTTTGTTTGCCTCCACAGACTGGATGAAAATAATTTTCCCTAGGTCACCTCAAAATGTCAAGAAATAGAGGGAAGGGAGAAAAGGGAGTAGACTCTAGCCACAATGAGGTAATTCATTTTCAATTTATAGATTTGTAAATGTTTCCATTGTTTCTTTGATTTTTTAGGTTTTAGTTTTTTATTTCTAAATTTAAAAGAAGAAATTTATTTTTTATATATATAGGGACATGAGACTGACAAAGATAAAGAGGCATTGGCTTCCATATTAGGGGTAGAGGCAGTGAACAAATTGGATGGTGTGGACTTGACAATGTTTTCAAAATACAAAGAAAAATGATCTACTAAATCCCCTGAAACATTACAACCAAATCAACCATGTCAAAGGGAATCAATTGATTCCCCAACCAATCCTAGATCGAGCAAAAGATCCAAGAGGAAATCAATAACAATAAACTATAAGAATGTGGAATAGGGAGTAGAGACTTCTAATGTCCCAACCACTCCTGGGACATAGACTTCTTCCACCATGCCATGTTTTGCATCTTGCATTGGTAGCTATGATACCAAGATAGAATACAATGTGGTTTCATGGGAATTCTGAATGACAGAGGATGGAAAAAAAATTGTGAATATGTTGAAGGAATCATGTCTTCAACGGTTCAAAGACCATCTACATTTTCCATTCTCAAAGATACCCATGCACCTACAAAAATAAATTATCCATGACATGGAGATTGAATTTGGCACAGGTTGGTCTGTAAATAAGACAAAGCTACGAATGTCTCAAAACTACAAGAGATTCCAGTACAACCAAACAAAGAAGATAAAAGAACTCCCTCACAAGCTAAGGCTCAAAAAAGGGCCAATTGATGTAAGTGTGAAATTATGGAAAGAGCTTGTAAAAGCATATGAGAAGTCCGATGCACGAAGGAAGTCTGGTGAGGAGAGTACGTAGGTATTTGAATTTTCTCATAAGATTATATCAAATTTATTAAATGATTTTTAAATTTTATTCGTGCATAGTTAAATTGAATTAGTATATGTTTTAAGACAAGGCCTCCATCTTGAAATGCACAAGACAATTGAGAAGGGGGGGGTGAATCATTTGTACCAAATTACTTTACTTCTAACCTTAATCAATTCCACTTTAACTCAATCTATTATTAAGTGTAAACATGAAATGCAAATAACAGAAAGTAAACACTAGAGACACCAAATTTACGTGGAAAACCTAATGAGGGAAAAACCACGATGAGGATTAGCTCACAATATAGTTATAATGCAATACTGAATACAAACGCTCATTGCCAAAGGGCTCCCTACCCAGATACAAAGGATCACTGCCTACTGTATGACTCACTATCCAAAGGGGGCTCACTTCCTACAGATAAAGAAAAGATAGATAAAGATCCACCACAAAAGGTTCCACACATTCACATCTTGATCAGAAGATTGTAGACACCATCAACTCACTGCTTTCAAGAATCTAACACATCAAAGTAATGCTACCTTTATTTGCTCTTACACACTCTACTTTTTGCACTTGTTCACACACTTCACTTGCTCGATGCTAAATTCACAACATCTTGATTTTATTTTATACCATCTTCAACCCTAGAAGCTTTCTCCAAGATTGGCTATACATCCTTCAATTTACAAATTCAAATTAGGTCGGCTACTTAACATTCCCGCAGTGGAAAAGAATGAGAGAGGACCAATTACACATTCAATTAGGACCCAAAAAACATCTTGGATCAATCACATGCTTCCTTAATTCGATGCAAACTATTTATGTAATGTGTAGACACCAGGTCAGACAAACCTAATGAGAACACCAGTGATCTTTGAAGTACGTGCATCTCCAGCAAGATGATCACATGTGGATCACCCAACACACTTCACCAAAAATTTTAACATCTCTTAGAAACCTTTAGGTAAATCTGCAACAACTGCAACAACCTTCATGCACAAAACATTCTTCAAAAGTCCAAATGGACCAACCAGCAACACATAGGAGCTCTAGAGAAAGTCTTTCGGAGCACCAAACAACAAGCACATTTGCTAGAACATAGAGAACATCAATATAAATTGTCTCCCAAATCCAAAAGATTTGAAATAAAACAACAGAAGATTGTGGAGCAAAAACATTTCTCCCATCCCACAACCAAATAGTTTTGTCAAATAGGTTCACATACCGGTGAACATATTTTCCAGTTTCCATCGATCCAGAAGCAAAATCTTAGGATATATTATCCATAAAATCTCATGAACAATACTACAGATCCGCATAGGCATAGGATCAACACAGAAGAAATGTAGAGCACAATACTAGAGTACACTCAACACTGCCTTCATTATTTCTTAAATTTTCTCAAAATCACTTGGCAAAAACCCAATTACAACTTCATAAATATAGCTCCATGTACTCAAAACATTTCTACAGCATCTGAACTATACAAGTACCATTTGTAATCAAATTGAATTATGTTGACATCAATGACAAAACCACCAAACACATCCATACTTGCAACAATCTCCCCTTTGTCATTGATGGCAACACATGATGTGAAAAACCATCGAGGACAACATACACATTCTCCTACTTCTTCTATTCTCCTCTCCTTATAAGACTCTTTCTCCCTTTTCAAAATTTTCACATGACTTTCTCTCCCCCTTTGACATCAATGGAAAAGGAATGTTTTGGATGAAAAAAATTGCCATATAAAGCTCTGATCACTCCCCCTTAGGAGTGCACCCACATCACATACTGAAACAATGCATCTCTCTACTCCCCTTGAGGAGTAGACCTCAATCATCAGTTTAGATGAAAAAGGATATGTGAATCCATTGGATTGATGCACCTCCATGTGCACCTAACTTCCCCTTGAGATACTCAAAATTATCCTTTAGAAGGTCCTTAGTGAATATGTCAACAATTTTTTCCTTGGTAGACACATATTCAAGTCTAACTTAATTATGCAACACCTTTTCCCTCTTGAAGTGATACCTGATAGATATGTACTTTTTCCTAGAATGCATCGCCAAATTATTTGAAATGTTTATTGCACTTGTATTGTCACAAAAAATAGAGATAGGCTCATCACACCTCACACCTATGTCCTTTAGAGTTTGATTCATCCAAAGTACTTGTGTATAGCAGGATGTTGTTGCAATATACTCAACTTCTACAGTGGATAAAGAAACTAAATCCTATTTCTTACTCAACCATGAAACCAATCTTCCTCCAAGGAAGAATGCACCGCCACTTGTACTCTTTTGGTCATCTACATAACTAACCCAATCTGCATCAGTGTAGGAATTCAATGTGAAATCATTGTCCTTAAGATACCATAGCCCATAATTTGTAGTTCCCTTAAGATATTTGAATATCCTCTTCACAACTGTAACATGTGCTTCTTTAGGTTCTGCTTGAAATATTGAAACTAAACATACTACATGCATGATATCTGGTCTAGTAGTAGTAAGATACAACAATCCACCAATCTTAGATCTGTACATGCTTTGATCAACTTTTTAGCTCTCAAAAACGCAGGTTTAAACCATGAAAGGTTTCCAAGCTTCCATGACGTTTTAGGGTAATAGAACAAGGTTTTGGAACAATTAAACCTTCTACTCTTTAGATGCTGCTAGACCTAGGTGGGTATACCTATTTGAATTAAGTAGATTTGACTTTTTATCTTCTCTTATTGCCCTAATTTATCCAAGATGGCAATTTGAAATGGATAAAATAAAACAATTTTGGTACAACTAGCACAATAATATTCAAAACTAAAACCTAAAACGCTCAAAAATGACAGATAAAAGATTGTGAGTGAAACTAGAGGATGAAAATGAAAAGACCAGTTCCTTATAGGGTTTACGGAGTCAAGAAAATCTAAAACAAGTTTACTTGTTCTGGCAGACATTCAAGTTGTTTAGCATTTTATTTGGTTTATAACTTGTATAAACATGCCATATTGTGATTACTGAGTTCTTCTTAATAATCCAACTGATATTCCCTAATTACTATGATCAATTCAGAGAATTTAATCTTTACTGGAAAGAGACAATTAATTGATCATACAAGTACAACAAATGTGCATCGATGAACTATGTAAAAACTTGTTTACACTAATTCAAATAACCAGGAAACACCATTACAGAGACAGCTTCAATAATACCCTTCAACAAATATCATAAACAACTGATACCAGAAACATCACACCATCATACTAAATTTTCATTGATATCTCCATGATTTACATATGCTACCAGTCTCATCCCTTTTTTGAAAATTATATCTTGCTATATCTTCTCTCTTCTCTATCTAATTCTACTTCGCCCCCCTTACATTGTTTTCAAAGATGATCATTTATACATTGAGAAGATGAAAGGACGCGTCCTTTCGGAAATAAGCATAACTAAAAATAAAACAAAGGCAGAGAATAATTAGGCTCTAGTTAGCCACAAATGATTTTTAGCGAGATGGTCCAAATAGTCTTGGCGCTTGTATGTGTCCGCATCTTCAACAGCATTCCGGATCGTGATTTCCATCTTGACCATTTCCTCATTTTGCTCGCTCACTTCCTCTAGTGTTGTATCCTCTGCAGAAGATGTCTTCATGATTCCATTCAATACTACATCGCATTCATTCCTCCATCTATTGGCATCTTTCAACTCCCCTTTACTATCAGAGAATGTGACCACAGTTTTCTTAGCAGCTTCAATTCATCCTTGCTTATCTCCCTGTAATTCTTCATAGAATTTTTTATGGCAACTGACAATATGATCTACAACCTCAAGTGCAGCACTGCTAATCTCATCATGTGGGGCCAATTCATGAAATTTATCCATAACCCGCTCATTCATCCTCTCATGCTCCTTCAATGCATCCATAGTAGCAGAATACTTTCCCCATAATTGATTCAACCAAGATGTCAAATTGTCCTGTCTCTTCTTAACAATGGCTACAATTGCATCATACCTTCCCTGATTATAGGCACTTGACCCGATCCAATGATCTTTTTTCTGAGAACTTTCTCCTTGAGTGAGCAGTTTGGTTGGGACTATTGGAACACCAACCAAGTCTTTCAATCTATCATTTTCTCTTAACATTCTCTCATTGTTCGCCTTATACATTTATTTTTCTCTTATCAATGCCTGGATCTGTGCTTTATTCAATTTTGCAATATCTATCCCAATCTCTGCAGTAACCACAGGATCAGCCTCTCCAACCTTTAGGGTCATTACATGGCCAAATTCCTTTTCTGTATCAATCACCACTGATTTCTTGTCAGGGGGATACAAAGCCCATATCATTAATGATCCCTCATCAGTATTATATTTAGAACCTGCATACACTTTTGTCACCTTTTCCTTATCAAGTTTGTGTATTGTTACTATCTCTTAAGAAGCTGTCAAACACCAATGCAGAATTCAAATCAAGTCTAGGAAAGATCATGACACCAGCATCCTCCAACGTTTTCCTCCCCTTTTCAGGAGTCATATTTGTTATCTCATCATCCACACACTTTCTCAATTGATCCAAGAATTGCTCTTCATTCCCAGAGGTGACAGCACCACACCTTCTCTTATTTCTTTCCCCTTCAGTTTGTACAAAAATGCTTTAAACTCTAGAGAAGTTATAAACTCATCATTTGAAACAAATGATCTATATTCCATATGTCGTGCATCAACATCACCACTTCCAATACTTTGTTCTCTAATTGGGCAAACATATTGCCGAGTTCTTAACCTAGATGATTTCTCCGTTCTGCTCTGTGGCGTTTCATCCATTGGGGTTTCCTCATCTCCAGAAGGCAATGTTCCCATATCCTGTAGCCCTTGGTTATAACTTTCAACCACCGCCTCTGCTTTCTCTTCATCCAGATTTCTGATCATATCATCAAAAGGATAAGGTACATGTTGATACCTTCCAAAGTTAATCTTTTCTTTGGCTGAATTGATATATCCTTCAGGGTCAAAGTTTTTTCTGGGTGGTCCACTTTTCATATTATAATGCAATAACTTATGATGAATTAAATTATATCCCTCCTTGGCCAATACAGTGAAATCACCAAAGCATAATGTACTAGGCATAAAAGCCTGCTTCCCATAAGAACTGAAAATCATGAAACTGTTGTAATCCATTTGTCTAACAATTTCCAAATACGCAATTCTGTTTGGAACTGTCCTTGGTAGAATAAAAGGGGTACCTTCAAATCCATACACCCTGGTCATTGTAGCTCCTTCCAAATAGTACCAGTCACCCCAGTTATAATCAATTGGCCCATTGAAATATTTTGGACGAAGAAACCTCTTAATCTCATTAGTCAAAGAATAGTTACAAGGATACTTATACAGTTTATACAAAGTTTTCACAAAATACTCTTCAAAATGTATGAAACTAGAGTTAGCAAACCTGCTATCCCAAATAGCAGTCCACAACTAAATAGGCAATGCTTCACCCTCTTTACCAACTTGAGAAATTCTCACCTCTGGAGGCCATACTCCCAATTCCTGACCAAAATACAGCACTAAATGCATCAATAACGAATAATACCTAAGATGGACAATAGAAGCTCCACTCTTTATAGCCATCAGTCCTGAATCAAGCTCCTTAGCAATATATGAAGCATAATCAAATGGCCTGGAGTTATGATACTGAATATCTACTGTGATAATCATTGGCACAATTGATATGAGTTCCAGAGCATCCATCCCCAACACTTGACACACTGAAAAATATGTGTATTTCATGTAAGGTTCAAACAAATCTACATGATAAGGAGGCCCCTCACTATCTTGCAAAGGTTCTGATTTGCTACCCTGTTTAACTCTGTGAATAGGCAACCTCCAACCCTTATAGATTGTATCCATTCTTGAAAACTCCTTTTCCAACTCTTCGCAACTGATCTCCTCATTGCAAAACCCTTCCAATTTGAAGACCTCGCCTATTGCTTCTTTGGACACATATATCTGTGGTTTTCCAGATGGGTCACATATAGCTTTATGTTTCGGATCATAATTGTCTGCAAGCACTTTTACTAATTTTGCATTTACAAAAACATTAGGGCACACCAGTCTCCCTACATTCAATTTCCATGGGTTACAGACTGGTTCAAAATGGTTTCTTCTGTGGTAATGGAAATTGAAAAGCTCATAACCTCTTATGGCAGTCCAGACATCACCTATGAACTTGCACTTGTCATCTAGTTTATCAACTTCCACCCTAAGCTGTGCAAACCTTCTCGCCTTAGGACCCGAGCCAAGTAATTGATCAATAAGGTCTTGGTTCAACCTTCTTACAATGCCCTCATGTTCTGCATCAAATCTGGGGCGAAATCCCTTTTCAACATCTATTACATCTTTCGCCAGGACAGAATATAGTCTTATCGACATCTGGGATAAAAAAAATGATGACTGTTGCTCTTGTTTTTTATATCACTATAACACTTCTGAGTCGGGGAGATGTCACATAGACTTCATTATCTCATATCGATATGTATTTCTTCAAGTCATAGTCATTGAGAAAAAATCCCCCTTTCACCGACGAATTCTCCCTTCGGCATATCCACCAAGTTCTCTCACCGAAAAAATAAACCACACCAATGAAATAATACCTTCGGCAAGACATAATATCTTCGGGAAGACCTATATCGTTGCCAAATTTTTTACCGATATCACTCTTATTTGGTGAAACTCACCCCAAGCCGCTTGTCGGTATAACTTCCAACCTTCGGTGAAACCTTATGTCGAAAGTTCCTCTCCTGGAGATGCACATCTATGTCGGCAAGACCCCAACACTTTCTCTAATACTTTTTTGGATTCCCCCGTATTAAGTTCGGCAAGACAACAATCATCTCGCCCAGACCTTCACCGAAGCACATAAGTCTTACCGAAACATTTTTTTGCAAGCCAATCAGTAAAACTAAATGGTTTCGCTATGACATCCTGCCGATACCAATCGGTTTGGCCGAAATGACCCCTCCACATGCTAGTCGGCAAGATCAATTGAATTCACCGTGACCTTATAACGATGCCCCGACACATGCCGATATGGATCTTTGCAGTCGCTGAAACAAGAGAAAAGTCTTGTCGATTATCTGCACAAACATATGTTAGTGAAAAATACATCTCGGGGAGACTTTCACTATGTCTTGCCGATATGGGTCTTTCAATGAAATCAGGAGAGGTAGACGGATTTAAATGGATCTCATGACAAAAAATAAGCAAAGCAAATGGAAAGAGGGGATTTTTTGCTTATGGTAAGGACTTAATGTTGGAAACTCATGAATCCAATAGACTGTAAAAATTCAAAATTTTACAGTTCTAACACAACTTTAGAAGATTCATCATCCTTACTCAACTTACATCCATTACCATAGGGATAAAAACTGGTTTGGATTCATCCATTCCAAACTTCTTCAACAATTCCTTAACATACTTAGATTGTGAAATGAATATCCCCTTATCAGTTTGATTTACTTGAAATCCAAGGAATAAATTCAACTCACCAATCATAGACATTTCAAACTCTTTTTGCATCTCTTTTGCAAATTTATTACACATACCTTCATTTCCACCAAAGATAATATCATCAACATATACCACAACCATCCTTTCTGAATCCTTGTTATGTCAAGTATCTATCCAACCTTGTGTAGTTAGGGTAAAAATCTTAAATCAAGGTAAATTCATAATCATCAATAATAAAACCCTAACAAGCACAATGAAGTATGAAACAACATGAAAATCAAAATAATAAACACAAACACAAACCGATCTCCATATTATGCTCGATTTATCTCCATTTCTCTTCTCAACCTCACATGAGAATGCAAGCTTCGAAGGATTTGATTGTTGAAGGAATGTTAATCGCTCACTATTGCAGAATAATGATAGGACGAGGATGATGGAAGAAACTAGATACCTCAAAGATGATGGATGGAAGATGATGAAAGGTTGCAAAATGAATTTGATAGAGTAATGGTGCTTCCATAATCAAATCCAGAATGGCTTGTGAGAGACCGTATTTATAGAGTTTTGATGTGGACAAAGAAAAAGATTTGATAAGATTTGATTTTTGATAAAAGAGCAAATACAACGAGATAGGATAAGATTCTAATAAAATAGAAAGATATTGATTTTCTCTTTTAAAGGAAATAAATCCTAGAAAAGACGAGAAGGATAATTGATGAATTATCCAATTAAATAAATTAATTAGATACACACAAGTTTTGATTTTAGAAAGAAGGCAAGAAGATATTTTAAGATTTTATTAATTAAATAAATATTTGATTTATTTAATTAATATTGGATTTATGATTTCATTAATTAAATAATGTAAATTATTTAATTAACATTAGAAGAATGAAGAGATTATGAATAGAAATGATTTAATTAATTAAATAATATAAATTATTTAATTATTATTAGCAGAATGGATGGATTATGAATGAAATTAGTCAAATAAATAAGATTTATTTAATTAATTAGATGATGACATGGGTACCTAGGGAAAAAAATGCTACAAGATGTCTAAATGACTTGATGTTGTGACAAAGTATTGTAAGAGGACATTTTTGGGTGTCTACATTTTTCCCCTCTTTGAGATGATGTTCGAGATGATGAGATTTGTATCGAGTATCATCATTTCAAAGAAGCTAAGGTATGGATAGAGGAAATGGATGATGATAGAAAGATAGGATGATGATGTAGAGATATGATGATGGGATGATGATTATGTAAGAATAGGATGTTGGTGCCCCCTCGAGAGGATAGGTGGGTTGGAAGGACACATATATGCTCTCAAAATGGATGAAATGATAAAAGATGGGTAAAGAGATGGATAATACGTTATGCTGCAAGAAAGTGAGCAATCATGGGTTTGATATAGCACTAGACGTTATGCGCCAAGGTATAAGAACCAAGGTAACGATGTGTCTCGTGCCCAAGCGTAATATAACCTTGTCTAAACATATGAGGAAGTAAACTTAGAGCACTAAAGTCCTAATGCACAAAAAGTATGATATGACCTTAGATGCCAAGGATAGTGTAAAAATCCATTCCAACATACACAAGATATGAATATTAGCTGGAATGATATGGATTTGATACAAATACAAGATAAAATGATAACACACACAAGCAAACAAGCAAGCATGCACAAATGATAGAAAAACAAACAAGGTATTACCCCTGTCAAACTATAAATTGTTGATTAATTGATTGATTGATGATGATGATGATAGTGTTGTCATTGTGGGGAATGATATATCCCTAGATCAAAACAAGGATGATTGATTGACTGGTTGATTGATTGATTGATTGATTTGGTTTACGACAAGATTAGGATCAAGACCATTGATGCAATTGGATAATTTGACAAGATTGATCAACTTGATTGGTATGGATTGATGATGACTTGCATTTGGATTTGATGGAGAATTGAATTTGGTGAAGATGATTGACTGGTTGAATGGTTGGATGATTGGATTGAGGTATTGGATTGATTAGATGAAATTGGAAGAAGTGATTGGATGGATTGAATTTATTGCTTGGATTTTCATTGGCTATTTGATTTTTTTGTATTTTTGGGTATATTTTGATTTTTTTTGTAATTTTGAAATGTTTTGATTTTTTTGGATTTTTGAAATGTTTTGATTTTTTTGTAAATTTTTTCAAGACATTTTAATAGAAGAATGCAAGGATAAGACTAATGAATAACATGACCAAGATCAACTAGATAAGATATGGACACAAATGCCTAAGTATTTTTCCCCTATTCCTCATCAAGACCAAGGAAGGGAAGAAATGATGTATTTAGATAGAATGATGGAATATATGGATAAAGTGTATAGGATAAGATGTATTATGTTCAAGAAGATCCTCAACCTTGTCAAGATCAACGATGGAAAGGTAAAGGATGAATGTAAAGAGGATAATGGATATGAATTACAGGATGGATGAAACTTCCCCCAAGTGTAAAGTGCAAGAGGAATATGGAAGATAGGATGTGGATAGGGATATGGAGGAAGGACTCAAGCATCAAGTTTCATGGCTAATATCCCTCGAATATGTACCCTAATAAAGCATGGAAATAGACTCATAAATTTTGGCATGATGGAAGAAGCTAAGGACTTAAACAAAGGTTTGGATTAAAGGAGGATAATGGGGGATGGATGTTGGCTCATGGATAGGAGGTTGGAAGGCTTGTTGATGGATAGATGGTGTTGGAAAAAGTGCCTCAATGCTTACTGACATGAAACTCCTGAAAGAGCAGTATCAGTGAGACCCTTGGAATGTCTTGTCGACAAGCAGTTGTCTTGGAGGGATCAAATTGTTGTGACTTTGGACCTCTCTTGCCGACAGATGTCATCGGGGTGATATGAACTGTCAGAGTGAGATTCCAAACTCATTTCAACAGCAGAGGTCTTGGCAATATCGGCGTGACCCCGTGGTTGTATTGTTGATGACAACCATCGGCGTGACCAGAACAGTCGGAGTGACATTTCTAACTCGTTTCGATGGTAGATGTATGGGTGATGAAGATGATCGGGGAGACTCTTGGCGATGGAAGTGTCAGGGACACTTGAGCTATCGACATGACTTCCTGAACTCTTATCGATAGTGTTGGGTCTCAAAAATGTAGGTTTGAACCATGAGAGATTGCCAAGCTCTCACAATGCTTTTGGCCAACGTACAAGGCCAATTGATGCAATTGAACCTTCTTCTCTTTAGGTTCTGCTAGACCAAGGGGGGTGTACCTAATGAATGATGTAGATTTAAATGTGTTTCCTAGTTGATCAATCTATCCACAATGGCAAATGGAAGTGGACAGATAAAAACACTACACCTACTCCTACTACAGAAAAGAAAGGATTTGAGAATATTGTTTTATATGAATTTGTATCTCTAGGTTGTGGCAGATCAATGCCTTCTATCCACATGGGAAATGGAGTCAAAAAGTGATATGTGTTTCCTCTTATTGGCTTAACTCTAGTTGTTAGGCACTTTGAAAAATCTATGGCTGGCATAAAACTTCACTAAATCTATGACTTGCATAAATAGTGCTAGAATTTTTCTCTATCAGGTTCTACTTCAACAATCCAAAAGAAATCCTAAAACCACTATGACTTATTAAAAGATTTTAATTATGACTTGCAAACACCAGTTAATTAAATCACACAAAATGAGAGTGCATTTTGATAAATCAGGGATATGCTTGATATGTTTATTTAAATAATTAAAAGATCTCAAGTTGGAGACAACCAAAATAAAGAATATGAATTTTATACATCACAACAACTGAACACCAGACAGAAAAATCACCAATTAAAAATATTTATCTCCATTGATTCTATTTCAGGAAAAGTATGTACCTGATTTCCATCCCAGTCCCTTCTCGGGAAAAATCTCACTCCTACTCTAACTACCTACTCTCCTGCTCTCTCCTCTTTTGCAACTAAATTTTCAAATCATTTATACATTACATTCCAAGCATTGCAACCTTTCACATTCCTGTTACAACCATTTGAATTTTATGGTAGAGATTTAAAATATTTAATTGGGTTTCCTTTTGGCAAATTAAATATTTTAACATTAGACGAGCTTTTATTTTACTTTATAACCTGACCGCCCTTTACATTTTTCTTTACATACTTCCTTTATTCTTACCGCTCTACTGTGGGCTTTGACCTTTCCTCCCACGGTGACGCAGTGACTGGCCCCACACTAACTGTCACGGCTACCTCCATCGCCTACTGCCTTACCACGGTTACCAACATTGCCAGCTACGGTAGCGTGGTATCAACCTTTCACCATCACCTTCACCATTACCATGTTACTGCGGTCATAGTTTCAATTGTGCGCGGTATAGCGGTAACCGCTTACCGTCTCCTTCATTGTTGACTGTTTTCCATCGACTCACCCTTTACCGCACTACCATGGTCATTGGTCTAACCACCAATGGTAACGCGGTAGTCGCTATCCTTTCACCCTTCGTTGCTATCCACCATCTACCGCGATCACCACGGTCTGCATTCTGACCCGTCGTGGTGCTGCGGTATCCACTTCGCCTGCTTCCTAGCCGCCTGTTGCACCGGTTATCTCACTGCCACCACGATACCACGGTCAATGAATTGACTGTGCATGGTGTGGCAGTAAGAACTTTATGCCCGCCTATTTAACCACTACCACCATACCGCAGGCCCCTTTGTGGGAGGCTGTGGTAAAGTGGTAAACACATAGAGAATGAAAATTAAGGGAGCGGTAAGGGCATAAGGTGCATATGAATGGAAAAAATCTTTTTTAAAGGAAAAGGTATAAAATGAATGGGTTTAAATAGGTGAAAAAATTTAGGGTTTTTTTTGAGGATTTTTATGGAAAATTATAGAAAAACCCTTAGGATTTTAAATGGAAATTTTGGTTCTAACAGATAGTACTACTCTTGCCGATGGATCTACTCATGTTGAATGATCGGTGTGACTCTTGCCGATATGTGCGGTCTTGGTATTCTTTGGGATACCGGGGAGACTTGAACCATCAGTGTGACCTTACAATTTGTTGTCGATAACACTAGTCTTGTTGATGGTACTGAGATCGGGGAGACTTCATCAAGTCTGAGTGATAGACCAGTAGAAGTCGGTGCAATGTGTGATGGTCTGTGGGCAGTCTGGCATTAGTGTGACATGGTATGTTGTCTCAGCGATGAGTGATATAGTTGAAGTCTTCTAAACAAGTATTTTTCCTACATGTTCTATCTTGGATCAATGAGAGAAGCAGAATAGGAACCGATTGGAAGTTCAATTGTTGTGATCATTCTCTTGTGGGAAACGAACAAACTACTTGAGCATGAATGAATAGCTCAATCAAGGGTTTGGTTAGAGAGTTCAACAAAATTTTGATCAGAATTTGGTGAAATTCATTTTATGTTGAATGAAAGCATTGTAACATTGTAATTCGATACAAGGCTGATCAGGGAAATGTTGTTGATATAGAATTGTCATCTAAAAAGAAGAGTTTGTAACTTCTATGTAATTTTTTTTACTATAATACAAGTGATCTTTCTTTGGTGTGGTATTTTTTTTTCTCCCGTAAGGATTTTCCCATGCAAATCTGGTGTCAATTGTGTTATGTGTTTATTTCTCAATTTTTTTATTTCTTTCTTATGCATCTTAGCGAACTATAATTTCAAATTCTAAAAGGAATATCTCTTCCTCCTCTTAGTTTTGACATTAGGAAAAGTTTGTTCTGCAATCGAATTTTTCCTAACAAGTGGTATCGGAGCTTGTCTAGTTGTGTTATCCTTGTGGGTAGGTTGGATTTTTTGTGTCAATTTTTGTTAAGTGGGAGTTTTGTAGAGGTCTTGAATTTGTCTAATTACATATTGAGATGGCATTTACAAGTACGTCTGGAAGAATTGATATTGAGAAATTCAATGGCAGCAATTTTGAGTTATGGAAACTCAAAGTGGAAGATCTATTGGCTGACCGTGATATTTGGGTTGTTGTGTCTAGAACGAAACCTACAAGCATGAAGAAAGAAGATTAGGACCTCATAGATCAAAAATCAAAGGGGTTGATAAGGCTATGTTTGGCAGATTCAATTCTTCAGAATGTTCATGAAGAGAAGACTGCATCTTCTTTATGAAAAATTCTGGGAGATATTTATGAGGGCAAATCCTTGGTGAATAAGTTGTTCTTAAGGAAGAAGTTGTACTCTTTGAAAATGGAAGGAGGAAAATCTATTGTTGATCATTTGAATACCTTTAACATGCTGATTTCTCAATTAACATATGTAGGTGTGAAGACTGAAGAAGAAGATCGTTGTATGCTCTTATTTTGTTCTTTGTCGGATTCGTGGGATCACTTGGTGATGGCGATTGGGAGAATGACAACCACTTTCAAGATGGAAGATGTGGTTTCTTCTTTTTTATTAGAAGAAATGAGAAGGAAGTTTTCTGAGATGGTGAAGGAGGCTCTATCTATTCGAGATAGATTGAAAGAAAAAGGCAAGAAGAAGGACAAGAATTCCAAATCAAAATCAAAAGGGAGATCAAAGTCTCCTGGCAAGAAGTCCAAGGTGAAGTGTTGGAATTGTGGGCAGCCTGGTCATGTCTGAAAGGATTGCAAAGAGGAGAAAAAGAAGTGGAAGAAGAATTCTTCTGACAATGACTCTTCTTAGAGTGATGCAGATGCCTTCATTACAGCCTTGGCAACTCAGGCAGTAAATGATGTCTGGCTGATTGATTTTGGAGCATCTTTCCACATGACATCTCATAGAGACTGGTTTACAAAGTATGAAGAATACAATGGTGTAAAGGTGTATTTGGCAAGTGATTCATCTCTAGAGAAATTTGGTCGTGGAAGAGTCAGAATTCAGTTTCCTGATGGTAGAATTAAGGGAATTGATGGCATAATGCATATACCAGGTTTGGCTCGAAATTTACTTTTTGTAAGCAAGTTCAACGATGTTGGAGTGCAAGTCTCGTTCTCTAGCAATGGTTGTAAAATTACTAGAGGCTCGATGGTGTTGGCTAGGGGTGCCCAAATTGGTACTTTGTACAAGCTTGACGCACTGGCTGTTCAATGCCATAGAGTCTCTGCAAAGTCACAGAAGGATGTTCATAAAGAGAAGAATGAAAATGTTCCTATTGGAGAAAATCTATTAGAAGTTAAAATTCCAGCAGAAAAGACTATGCTCTGGCATCAAAGGCTCGATCACATTGGTGAAAAAGGTTTGAAATCCTTGAAAAATAAAAACCTGGTTGAGGGGCTTGATAACTGCAACCTGGAATTTGAATTTTGTGAACACTGTATATATGGAAAACATCACTGTGTTTCATTTTATTCTAGTCCTCATAAATCTTTTGGTGTTTTGGATTATATTCATTCTTATGTGTGTGGTCTAGTAGATGTTCCTTCATTATTGAAGTCTAAGTATTATGTTTCTTTCATTGATGATTATTGGAGAAGGGAATTTGTGTATTTTTTAAAAATTAAATCAGAAGTGTTCAGTCATTTTAAGGAATTTAAAAACCTTGTGGAAAATCAAACTGGAAGAAAAATAAAATGTTTAAGGACTAACAATGCTGGTGAGTTTTGTTCCGATGAGTTTGAAAGGTATTGCAAAGAGCATGGGATTAAGAGGCATAAAATAACACCTTACACTCCGCAGCAAAATAGAGTTGTTGTAGAACATGACGTTGATGGAGAAGGCAAGAAGTATGTTGAGAAATGTTGGTCTAGAGCAAAAATTTTGTGTTGAGGTTGTGGCTACAACATGCTACTTGTTAAATTTATCTCCTTTGTCAGCACTTGTTGATAAAACGCCTATGAAAGTTTGGTCTGGTAAGAAGCCCTCTCTGAGACATATTTATTTCTTTGGCTGTGAAGCATATGTTTATGTTCTAGATGTAAAGAGATCTAAATTGGATAAAACGGCTGAAAAATGTATCTTCATTAGGTATGGCCTTGGTGTGAAAGGATACAATCTTTGGAACCCTATGACTAAGAAGGTATTGTACAACACAAGTGTAATCTTTCAGGAATTGAAACCATCTTCAATGGATCTACAGTCAGGGATGGAAGAAGATAAAAAGGATAACAATGATGTTGTTGAGATACCTCTAACTCCTGAAAAAGAGGAACAACACATTGAAAGTGTACCTAAAATAGAGGAGAGTTCGAGTAGCTTTGAGAGTTCTGAACAAGAAGAAGAACCACAACCTCAGCCTCAGCCTATGAGCAGGTCTACACGAGAAAAGAAACAATTGGATAGGTATGGATTCTCTATGATAGATTCTAGTTGTGCCTACGCTTTGATTACTAATAGTAATGATCCTAGGACTGTAAAAGAGGCAATTGAAATGTTTGATTCAGATTCCTAGTTGGAAGCCATGAATGAAGAAATGGCATCATTAAAGAAAAATGATACTTGGGATCTAGTCCCATTGCCTCAAGGTAGAAATCCTGTGGGCTGCAAATGGTTGTTTAAAAAGAAAATTGGTCTGGATGGCTGTGTCAAAAAGTATAAAGCGAGATTGGTTGCGAAGGGTTGTTCCTAGGTAGAGGGAATCGATTATGGAGAAATCTTTTCTCCTATAGCTAAGCCGACGTCTATAAGATTTATTTTGTCACTTGCAATAGCGTATGACTTAGAGATTGAACAGACGGATGTGAAGATAGTATTTATTCATGGTGATCTTGAAGAAGAAATCTATATGTCCCATCTTGAGTACTTTGTGAAAAAAGGTAAAGAAAATCTAGTTTGCAAGTTGAAAAAATCTCTGTATGGATTAAAACAATCTCCTAGAATGTGGTGCCAGAAATTTGACACTTTTATTTTGTCTTTGGGATTTGTAAGATCAAAATCAGATCATTGTGTGTACTACAAGACTGAAAATGATTGGATTCTTATTATCGTCCTTTACGTTGATGATATGTTGTTCATAGGAAATAGTAAGTTAATGATTTATGATCTAAAATATCAGTTGTCTATAAAGTTCAAAATGAAAGATCTTGGTGCAGCCAGGTATATTCTGGGGATGGAAATAACCAAGGACAAAAATGGCAGAAAGATTTGGCTTAGCCAGAGTAAGTATATTAATACTATTCTAGAGAGATTTGGTATGAATGATTGTAAGCAGCTTGTTCTAGTTTTGCAGGGGAAAAAGCTATCTATTGAAGATTGTCCAAAATCTCCTACTGAGATGGAGGACATGACTAGAGTGCCTTATGCTAGTTTCATTGGAAGTTTAATGTATGCAATGGTCTGTACAAGTCCAGACATTGCCCAAGTAGTGGGAGTTCTTAGTCAATTTATGGAAAATCTAGGAAGGACACATTGGGATGCTGTGAAAAGAGTCTTTAGATATCTGAGGGGCACTTCAAAATATGTTTTGTGTTACCATGGAAATTTGGTTGGATCACAAAGAACTCTCAGCTTTCATGGATATGTGGTTTCTAATTGGGTAGGGGACATTGATAGTAGAAGGTCCACCAGTGGATATACTTTCATGTTGAATGGTGGTGCAATTAGTTGAATGAGCAAGCGACAAGTTGTAGTCGCTTTGTCCACTATGGAGACTGAGTAGATGGCAGAAACTCACGCCTATAGAGAAGTAATCCAGTTAAAATGTTTGTTTTCTAACACTAGGTTTGATGCAAGGCAGATTACAATTTATTGTGACAGTCAGAGTGTTATTTCTCTGGCGAAAAATCCAACTTTCCATTCTAGGATGAAACATATCGATGTGCAGTATCACTTTGTATGAGATATGGTGGAGGATGGAAAGGTCTCTTTAGAAAAGGTGGATACTCTGGAAAATGTTGCAGATGCATTGACAAAACCAATGATCATAGACAAGTTTAGGTGGTGTGCATGTTCGATGGGTCTTGGTGCCCATGAATCTCAGTAGTTTTGTTGTGGTCTGGAGGTGTCAGTAAGATCTTCGTCAAGTGGGAGATTGTTGGAAAAAGTGCCTCAATGCTTACTGGAATGGAACTCCTGAAAGATCAGTACCGATGAGACCCTTGGAATGTCTTTTCGACAAGAAACTATCTTTGAGGGATCATATCGCTATTACCTTGGACCTGTCTTGCCAACAAATGTCATCGGGGTGACATGAACTATCGAAGTGAGATTCCAGACTCATTTTGACAGCAAAGGCCTTGGCGATATCGGCGTGACCCCGTGGTTGTCTTGCCGGTGAGAACCATCGGCGTGACCAGAACTATCGGAGTGACATTTCTAAATCATTCTGATGGTAGATGTCTGGGCAATGAACATCATCGGCAAGACTCTTGGTGATGGAAGCATCGGGGAGACTTGAGCTGTCGAGGTAACTTCCTGAACTCTTGTAGATAGTCCTACTCTTTTCAATGGATTTGCTCCAGTTGAACGATTGGTGTGACTCTTTCCGATATGCATGATCTTGGTGTTCTTTGGGATATCGGGGAGACTTGAACCATCGATGTGACCTTCCAATTTGTTTCTGATAGCGCTGGTCTTCCCGATGGTCCTAAGATCGGGGAGACTTCACCAAGTCTGAATGATAGAGTAGTAGAAGTCGGTGTAGTGTGCGATGGTATGTGGGTAGTCTGGGATCGATGTGACAAGGTATGTTGTCTTGTCGATGAGCGATAAAGTTGAAGTTTGTTGACCAAGTATTTGTCCTACGTGTTCTATCTTGGACCAATGAGAGAAGCAAAATAGGAACCAATTGGCAGTTGAACTATTGTGATCATTCTCTTGTGGGAAATGAACAAACCGCTTGAGCTGAACAATTCAGTCAAGGGTCTGGTTAGAGAGTTCGACAGATGTGTGATCAGAATTTGGTGAACTTCATTGTATGCTGAATGAAAGCATTTTAATAGTGTAATTCGTTACAAGGTTGATCAGGGAAATGTTGTTGATATAGAATTTTCATTTGAAAAGAAGATTTTGTAACTTGTATGTAATTTTGTTTACTGTAATACAAGTGATCTTTCTTTGGTGTGGTGGTTTCTCTCCCGTAAGGGTTTTCACACATAAATCTGGTGTCAATTGTGTTATGTGTTTATTTCTCAATAATGTTATTTCTTTATTATGCATCTTAGTGAACTGTAATTTCAAATTTTAGAAGGCATATCTCTTCCTCCTCTTAGTTTTGACATTACCACAATCGAATTTTTCCTAACAGATGGAAAGGATGGCAAGATCAATATCAACACACACCTTGAAGGGTGGTGGAGTGATGGAAAAGAAGTGGATTTTGAATTTAGAGATTTAGATGGAGGAGTGGATAGGGATTTTGGGATATAAGGACCCAAAATGGATGGTGGTGATAAAGGATATTTAGAATTGCATGGATTTTTTGGATAAGCAAGTTTGGATGCCAATTTTAATTTTATTGCTTCTACGAGACTTTTAGGAATCCACATAGCTTTTGACTTTGATTTTTGATTCATGGGCCTTTGTGGCCTTTGAGATTTTTATTTTTTCTTCAAGGGCCTTTGTGGCCTTTGATTTTTTTCTTTTTGCTTTATGGGCCTTTGTGGCCTTTGAAATTTTTCTTTTTGATTTGATTTGGATCTCATTTCATTTTATTTTTGCATGTCTATTTGAGGATACATGTTGATCCTTTGATGTATGTGGATTTTGATATGGAATATTTTGACATTTGGCACCCAAATTACTTCCAAGAGAAATGGGATGGGTGTATAAATATAAATGATATGAAGGTATTATGGATGGGTTGGTGTAGGTATGTTGGAAAAGGTTTAAGGGTGTGTACCTTTGTTGATCTTGACTAGGGATATGAGGGATGTAGGGCCCCAATATGGATGGAAGGGTTGATGAACTAGGGTTTGGATGATAAGGACCAAGGATAGATGTAAGGTTTGATGGACTAGGATAAAGACCTAGGATAGATAAAAGGTTTGATGGATATGTATTGTTTATGAAATTAGGTACGAGTCCATGTTGGGGAGGATATGATATGGATGAAAGGATAGTTGTTGGAAGTAAACCGGAGTGGATGAAGGTAGAGGAACCCATTTTATAAGTGTGGGGTCCATAGATAGCTTGAATAGGGGTGAAAGACTCTTGTGGAGGATTGTGATCATGACATGAAGATAAAGGGGTGCTTTAATCTTGACTTAAGGTAGGATCATGGGATGGGATGGATGGTATCATTTGATCTTGGTTATAAGATGGAAGGGGCTTATGAAATGGAGACGAAGGGATGCTTTGACCTTGACTTAGAGGAAGGGGATCATTGCATGGAATAGAAAATTTTAGAGAGGGGTCATGAGATGGAAGGGTATCATGTGATGGAGTGGGTGTCACATCTTGATCTTGATTGGGAGGGGTATCATTAGATGGTGTAATGAATGGAAAACTTTTTTCTCATGATGGACTAGGGTCATGTCATGGAGGTGGTATAATAAGATCATGATATGAGGTGGATATGCTTGGATCATCAAATGGGTTGGATATGGTAAGATTGTGAGATGGTATGGATTCATTAGATGAGGTGGAAGGGGATGACTCTTTAGTAGGCTCGACATGTTCTAGATGGTCAACAACATGGAGACATGATGGAGGTTGACTTGGGCTCAATGGGGGAAACTCTTGAATAGGCTCAAGGGGGAGACTATATGATATGGTTGTAAGAATCAACATGATGTTTGAAGACTCTTTGGTAGGTGGATGGGTGGATTCAGGTAATTCCATAGGTTTAGTTTTGAAGTGTTTGAATTTAGGGCGAGGATTTGATGGAGAATTGAAAGGCTCTTGATTGTGTTGCCAAGGTGGACTTGGGATCCTATGTTCTTGTTGTGATATGGGTGGATATGTTGATGTAGCATTGACATGATAGGTAGATGGGTTAGGTTGGCATGATGATGAAGGTGACACATAGGATTGTGGTTGAATGTGTTGAGGTTGGAATGGAGTTTGGACTTGTTGTGTCATGGTTTTTTGTGATAATGATGGAGGTGTTACATAGGATAATGGTTGTTGAAAGGTGGATTTATATGGATAAGGGTTGACATTAGAAGAGGTGTGATAGGTTGATGAAGGGGTGACATGATATGTGGATGGATGGGGTTGATATGATGATATAGGTGACACATAGGATTGATGTGATTTTTTTTGATGTGGTGATTGGATGATGTTGTGCTTATTGCATTTGACAAGTGGCTATGAGGTATTGTTCTTGTGCTATGAGTTGTAGCATTTGAGGTGATTGGTTTTTTTGAAGGTTTTGGATCATGCCATGGATTCCTTGAATGGTTTGTTGGTTTAAAGGTGATAGGCTTGTTTGAGCTTCATGAAGTATGTAAACGAGCTTTTGTGTTATGTCTTCTAATGTTGGCATGGTGTAAAATGATGTTGATTGGATTAAAGAGATGGTGATGTTTAAGATATGATGTGGAATAACAAGATTGGATGATTTGGATGATGTGGCAAGTGTTTATTGGAAGTTTGACTTGGGAAATATCAAACATAAGATATCACATGTAAATGCATGAACACATACACCAAACACAATGATAAATTTGTCTTTCAAGATTAAATGTTATGATTAAACAAACACTCTAATACACAACAACAAGCCTGATGTTAGTCAAGTGGGTATGGCCAATTAGGTTTTGAACTAGGATGCACAAGGTTGACTAGGGATGATTTGAAAGAAAAATCTTGCCACATAGCCTAGAGAAAGGGGTAACCTACCCTTCACCTTCACTTCCCAAAGGTATAAAGTTCTTTGGGGCTTAGCCAAGAGTGACAAGATTTTAACTCTCAAACAAGCGTGTCTTTCGATTCACACTTTGATTGAGGTCATCCCTAGGGGTGATGAAATCCCCTAGCAGGCCTCCTATGAAGGGTTTGAAGAAAGCAAACCAAATGAGGTGTTTTTTATCACACACACACTTGATTCACACTCGCAGTTGTTAATTTCCCTTAGAAAATCAAAATGTGTGGAAAATAGACAATGGAAGCACTCATTCTTTTTAGATCCAAAATCAAGATGTGATGGAAGACAATGGTTAATTTTAGACCCGATTTTTTATATGTGATTGTAGACAAGATTTGTTTTAAGCCAATTTCAATGATGTGATCAAACAAGATTGATTTTATGCCCCAAATTGAAATGTGTTGACAAGCAATGATTAAGAGAGGAAAGATGGAATGTGTGCACCTGATTATTTTCTCTTTCCAAATTGTTGTTGTGACTGATCCAAATTCTTTTCCAGCTCCGTATGATTTACCTACAAGTCACAAAATCGGGAAACAACAAGTAAACTTGCATAGAAAAGCGTGATATGAAAAAGATGAAGTCCGATAAAATCTGATTAAGATAACCTGATACAGCTGAATGGATTACATAAACAGAAAATTCAGAATATTTCATGCACTTTCAAAAACAAAGTCGTCAAAATTGGATCAATTTTTCTCAAGATATGTTCTTTCAAAGTTTAAATGAAAGCTTGACTTTGACTGATTAAAAAATATTGAAAGTGATACAGCCACCTGAAATGGTCTTTTCCACTACATATTTTGTTGAGTCATCTTTCCAATGCTTTTTGAATTTCAAAAATCCGAGTTGTTACGCAAAAATTATGTCCGTTTTCGTGCAACTGCATCTTTAAAGATGTGCAAAGAAAGAGGGGCTCTAAGTTAAGCCCCCAAATGCCTAAGTTTTGGCCCCACATGACCAAGTGCATGACTGAGTGCTGAAAAATTGCTTAGCACAGCTCTTGGTCTTCCATTGGACAAAGGGTGAAAAAAAATTAAAATTAAAAGTAACAAAAAGCTTTAAATAAATTAAATGAACTAAAAAAATGAAAAGTAATCATAAAAACTTTTAATCTAAGTTTAAGCGCTTATACTCAAGCAATGATTTAAAGCTTCTCTTTTAAAAAGGAAAGGTGCGCATGATTTTTTAGACCCTATGCAACCATGCAAAAGGAAGTGTTGCAGGTTGTGTATGGAGTATACACAAAAAGTACTTATCAATACAATCAAAAGGAAAATGTGCAGCTACATATGCATAAAAACAATGCAATACACACAGGTTTTACTTGAAATGTATATATATATTTGCAACAAACCCTTGAATATATACTTGCAACAAGAGGGTAAATTTTTATGTATATATATTTTTGGTGTTTAAAAAAAAATTCTGACATGAATAACTTCCAAGAATGATGCAGACCTGTGTGTATATATTTGTAAAATAAAATAAAATATCTCATATCTGTGTGAACATATTTGCAGCAAAATTTTAAAAGTATATTCACTGTATATATATTTGCAAGTAAAAAATCAAAAGAAAACTTCAAAAATATTTCTGCAAGCAAAATATGTCAAGTTATATGTCAAAAGTTGTCGCCCAGCCCCGTGATCGCAATGGTGAGGTTATTTTTCTGATTCGAGACTCCTATAAAAACTTTATCTCCAAGCCCTCTTTAGAATAACCCTTGACCTGCAAAATAAAACTCACAAAGGCTCAAAAGAACAAGGGTTAGAAAGTTGGGTTCACCAAATGTAGTTAAGGTAAAAATCTTAAATCAAGGTAAATGCATAATCATCAATAATAAAACCCTAACAAGCACAATGAAGTACAATACAACATGAAAATCAAAATAATAAACACAAACGCAAACCAATTTCCATATGATGTTCAATTAAATCTCCATTTCTCTTCTCAACCTCACATGAGAATGCAAGCTTCAGAGGATTTGATTGTTGAAGGAATGTTGATCGCTCACTATTGCAGCATAACGATATGATGCAGAGGCAAGGTGCTAAACTCCTTTCTTATGTCAGTACAAAGGTTTCCTCACAATCACAGTTGTTAATTCCACAAAGTCCTCCACTCAACAACCTACACCTCACCCTGCCCTTGTAGCACACCAAAACCAGTTTAGGCCAATTCCCACACAACCTTTCCAAAAGACCTAATAACTAAAGGTGGATTAAGATACCCTTTTCAGGGTTACACAACATACCCAAGAATCAAGGGTTACTGTTTTGGACCAACATAGACTTTTAATACACCTACCTGGTTCTAAGCTTCACAATTAGGCCTAATTTCCAAAGGAACCCTCACTCAAGCTTATCCCCAAACCAAAAGAACCTAAAACAATATTAGGAATGGTTCTCAAACTCAGGATTTCCCAACTCCTAGAGCACCAAAGGCTTGTCTTATCCCTCTACTCACAAACCCTCCTAACCCTTTACAAAAACAAGGGTTTTAAGGAAACTCCTAACTCCTGACTTTCCCAAATCCTCCCAAGGGTCTAGACACCCCACAATACCTCTGCCCTAACTCAAGGAACACTTACAATCCCATTCCTTTCACTATCTCTCAGAATCACCACTTAGGTTGCTTACTTTCATGGTGGAAACACCCCTGCTCAGCCCTAGGACAACACAACATGTTGAGTTCCTTCACTCCCTCGATACCCAAATCATTCATACACTTAACTAAGCACATTATAGACCAATCCACTAAGTCACGGATTTGGAACAGTAGGTGGATTGGTTACTATATCATAGTGAGGCCCTCAAAACCCCAATACAGAAAATAGGGTACGTCTGAGTTTGTTAATCCCTCTCACACAAACGATGGTACTAAGCCTCCAATACAAATGCAAGAGATGGTAAACACATATATGAATAGATACTCAATGTATCAATGCATCTTAAACCTGCACGGGCTTGTGTCAGGGAGAAAAATTCAGAAAAACCAATGGAAAACTATGATCAACGTTTGCCAACAATACAATTTCTTTATTAGAACTCAACAACAACCTTTTCTCAGGGATTACATGGATGTATATACTGATTCCAACTTCCACCTGCCTCCTACAACCGACCAACTACTCTCTAACAGAAATTTGAACCACTAATGACCGTTGGAGGTCAAGATTATACCCCTTACACAATTTGATTAGCCAATATCAATACATGTTTGCAATGTTTGCTCTTTTTTGACCCCATACTTACCCAACTTATTAGAAATGGTTTAATGAGACCTTGTTTGCATAAGGAGCATGACTTAAAGCCATCTACTATCTACCTACAATCCCTTGTCAACATGATACACATGGACAACTTATTACAAAGCAACCTATTTTAACATATTTTGCAACTTCCTGGTTGCATATGATTTAAAAGCCTTCAAATTCACTTGTTGAACCTTCAAGGTCCACCTCTTTGTCTTTATCAAGTATAGGTGCCCTTGCACCATGATAGGACGAGGATGATGGAAGAAACTAGATAGCTCAAATATGATGGATGGAAGATGATGAAAGGTTGCAGAATGAATTTGATAGAGTAATGGTACTTCCAAAATCAAATCCAGAATGGCTTGTGAGAGATCGTATTTATAGAGTTTCGATGTGGACAAAGAAGAAGATTTGATAAGATTTAATTTTTGATAAAAGGGGAAATACAACAAGATGGGATAAGATTCTAATAAAATAGAAAGATATTGATTTTCTCTTTTAAAGGAAATAAATCCTGAAAAAGACGAGAAGAATAATTGATGAATTATCTAATTAAATAAATTGATTAGCTATACACAAGTTTCAATTTTAGAAAGAAGGCGAGAAGATATTTTAAGATTTTATTAATTAATTAAATATTTGATTTATTTAATTAATATTGGATTTATGATTTCATTAATTAAATAATGTAACATTAGAAGAATGAAGAGGTTACGAAAAGAAATGATTTAATTAATTAAATAATATAAATTGTTTAATTAATATTAACATAATGGATGGATTATGAATGAAATTAGTCAAATAAATAAGATTTATTTAATCAATTAGATGATGACATGGGTACCTAGGTCAAAACATGCTACAAGAGGTCTAAATGACCTGATGTTGTGACAAAGTATTGTAAGAGGACAATTTTGGGTGTCTAAAAGTGAAAAATCCAAAAATGTCCTTAGGCGTATTTGAAAAGAGTCAGATGTAACTGAGGGTAATTATTCTGTTAGATAGGTTATAAAATTAAATGCAAACATATAAAGCCCACAATAAGTAATAGAGTGCAATGGAAATTAAATAAAGAACAAATTGAGTGATCTCACCCAAGTTCTTCATCCTCCATGATTGATCTCTATTACCCCTTCTAGCTTGTTGAAATATGAAAGGTTTCCCTCATATTTTGATGAGCAATCTACTATTGTGTCTAGTCCTAAGCAAGTGTTGAAGGATTCAAGCTACTATGCAAGAGAATGTAAAATCCTATATGCAAAACTAAATGACTAAATGACAAGAAGATGTTAAGCTCAAGAAAATGCAAATAACTTTTAGGATATTAAAAGATGACAAAATGAGGACAAAATTGGCATTTTATAGAAAATGCAATTTTGGATGGACGGATGAGATTAAAGATTGAGAAGTGCCCTAAAATCTATGGTCAAGATTCAAAGTAACAACCCCTTAATTAGGGTTGGGACAACTTTACGGCGAAATTCAAATTGAGTGGACAAGATTTAATTTAAGTAATTATATCAAGGAATGAAAATAGGGGTGACAATGAGATGAGAATTATCAAGTAGAAAATGACGAGTTAGAAAATCAAGTCATTTTAGAAATTACTTAATTTGCGGAGGGAAATACTATTTTGAATTTAATATTTTAATTTAATTCAAAATGATGAAGTCATGTGACAGTAAATAATAATTAAATAATTTATTTGAAGAGAGAGATTTAAATAAATGATTTTTATTCAAATTTAGAAATGAATTGTGAGAGACAATTAAATAATTAATTGAAATTATTTAATTGTGGGAGAAGTGGGTTAATAATTAAATAAATTATGGGGGATTTATTTAATTATGAGAAAACTTTAATGTTAGAGACATATTTAAATAAAATTAATTTATTTAAATAATCAAGAGGGAATAGGGGATAAATAAATTTAATAATTTATTTAATTTAAAGAGGACTTTAGACATTAGTGGTGTATTTAAATAAATGTGATTTATTTAAATAGTCAAGAAGAATAAGATAGATGAATTAATTAAATAATTGGCCATTATTGAATTAATAGTTGAATTTAGTCAGAGTGACATAATCAAATTATGTTTAGAGGAATTGATGAGAAAATTGAGTTCACAGGCCTAGGTCAATTTTATGTGTCTACACCTTGCATACCAAGCTTTGGGAGCCTATTTAAGTCCATATAGTGCCTTTTTCAACTTGCAAACCATGTCTGGTTTCTCTGATAGCTGAAATCCTTCTGGTTGCTCCATATATACTTCTTCCAATTCTCCATTTAGAAATGGAGACTTGACATCGATCTGATACAATTTGAAGACTTTATGAGTTGAAAATGCCAAGAACCCGAATGGCCTCCATTCTTGCAATTGGTGCAAATTTCTCTTCAAATTATATTCCTTCAACTTGTGAATAACCTTTGCATACAAGTCTTGCTTTATTCCTTACCACTTCACCATCTTCATTCAACTTATTCCTGAATACCCATTTTGATCCAATTACTTTCTTGTTTACAGGTCTAGGGACTAGTTGCCATATCTCATTCTTCTCTATCGGTTGTAGTTCCTCTTTCATTTCTTTAACTCAAATCTCATCATTACATGCTTCACGCACAATCTTAGGTTTTATCTTAGAAAGTAAACACAATTTTACCTCAACCACTTTGCTTCTTGTCTTCACTCCTTCACTTATGTCTCCAATTATCTGTTCCTCCAGATTATTTCTCTATACATATTTAGGAATCGTAGGTGTAGGTTCCGAAATCTCCTCTTCATCATAGATTCATCACTTATTTCTATTGGTCTATACATAGTTTCATCAACTTTTACATTAGCACTTTCAACTATTTTCCTCAGTCTTTTATTGAAGCATCTATATGCCTTGTTATTTGAATATCCAAGGAAAATTACTTCATCACATCTAGCATCAAACTTTTCAAGATTCTCATCATCTCTTTTAATGTAACATCTGCTTCCAAATGCTTTAAAGTATTTAATGGTAGGAGATTTACTAGTCCATAACTCATAAGGAGTCTTAGTGCTATTACCTATAATCTGAACTCTGTTAAGAATGTAAACAACAATGTGGATTGCTTCTCTCCAATACACATTAGGAACATTTTCTTCCTTCATCATAGTTCTAGAAGCCTCTTGAATATTTTGGTTCCTTCTTTCCACAACCCCATTCTACTGAGGGGTTCTAGGGGAAGAATAATGTCTCTTTATTCCATGCTCTTCACAAAATTCATTAAAATCACCAAAAGTGAATTCTCCACCTCTATCAGACCTTAAACATTTGATTCTCAAGTTTACCTCATTCTCTACTCTTTCTTTCAATACCTTGAATCTATCAAGAGCCTGAGCTTTCTCTCTAAGAAAAGTAACCCATGTCATCCTAGATTAATCATCAATCAAGAGCATGAAATACCTATCACCATTAAGGCGCCATGTTTTTGTAGGACCACAGAGGTCTGTATGAATCAATTCTAGCATTTTGGTAGATGATTGTTCCTTTCATTTAAAATTGATTGTTTTTTTTCTCAACTGGCAACTTATACAAATTAAATTTGAAGGCTTTCTAATTCTAGGAAAATCTCTAACGACTTATTTTGAACTAATCCTGATTTGGTTGTCAAAATTTACATGTCCCATCCTCTGGTGCCACAACCAACTTTCATTAATCTGTGAAACACAACACTGACCATCACCACTCTTAAGCTGATAGATGTTTCCATGAGTTCTTCTTCATGTTGCTACCATAGTTCTGGATCCTTTTCGGATCTCACAAGTGTTATCCTAAAACACAAGCTTAAGTCCTTTGAGACACATTTTCCAACACTTAAAAGATTATACCTTAAACCCTTAACATAATAGACATTGTCAGTACTATATTTCCATAAAAAATAATTGTTCCTTTACCAACAATCTTAGCACTAGAATCATCTCCAAACATAACTATTCCTCCATCATACTTCTCAAGTTTAGTGAACTTACTTTTATCTTTGATCATATGATTATAACATCCATTTTCAATTACCCAATAGTATTCATCCTTTCTAGCATGAAAATTAGTCACCAAAGTACCTTCCATCTCATCCTTCTTGCTCTCCAGATTAGATTCCTTTGCACATCTTTCATGGTTAGCAGATACAACTTTACTTTCTAAGGCTGGAAATAAACTTTCATCTTTAAATCCTCAAAGTCAAACTCATCATCAAAAATTCTTGTATCTTCTTTAACATAATACAATTTCTTGAACTTCCTATCCTTTTTTTCTTTGTGATTATTATTATTATCTTTGTTCTTCTTGTGTTTAGCTCTTTTTGGACATCTTGAGGAATAATGACCAATATTTCCACAATTGAAGCATTTAAAGGGAAACATACCTTTGTATTTACCAGTACCTTTCTTCAATTTCCTTGTGAAAATTGCTTCCAACTCTTCTAAACCATCATCATTCGAGTCATCTCTCATCTTCATTGCTTTAAAGGTTGTTTCAACTTTCTCCTTATCTCTTGCAAATTTTCTCATCTCGAATGAAATCAAAATGCCAAATAGGTGCTCCTTAGTAAATGTCTTTGGATCATTTGATTCTTTAATAGCAGAGACCTTATCACTGTAATTCTCTGGTAGGGTCATCAATATCTTCTCAATTATATCTTCATCTGACATGGTACCACCTTGATTCTTGATCTCATTTGCTACAAGTTCAACTCTATAATAATAGCTTGCAATAACTTCACCCTCTTCCATTCTCAAATTTGCACTTAGTTGTTAGCTTCCTTGAAAATTTTACTCTATCATTTCCTTCATAAATATCTTTCAATTTTTCCCAGACTTCATAAGCAGTGCCTAAAGAAATTTTTTTTTTCCTTTTAGTTTTAGATAGAGCACTGAAGATATCATACCTTGTCTTTTCATTCTCCTCATAAGCAGCAATATCATCTATAGAGGAAGTACCAGCAGATGGTGCATCATACTTTGTCTCCACAACTTTCCAAGTCTTGAAACCAAGAGAGACCAGATAACCTCCCATCTGCTCTTTCCAGTCACTGTAATCAACTCCATCAAAAATAGGCATTTGCAACTTGTGCGCCATCTGATTTACCTCAAGCGGTTAATCTTTTCACCGAGGAACCAGAGCTTTGATACCACTTATTGAAATGCACAAGACAACTGAGAGGGGGGTGAATCAGTTGTACCAAATTACTTTACTTCTAACCTTAATCAATTCCACTTTAACTCAATCTGTTATTAAGTGTAAACATGAAATCAAAATAACATAAATCAAACACTGGAGACACCAAATTTATGTGGAAAACTCAATGAGGGAAAAACCACGATGAGGATTAGCTCACAATATAGTAATAATGCAATATTGGATACAAAGGCTCACTGCTAGAGGGCTCACTACCCAAATACAAAGGCTCACTACCTATAGTAGGACTCACTATCCAGAAGGAGGCTTACTGCCTACAGATAAAGAAAAGATAGATAAAGATCCACCATAAAAGGTTCCACACATTCACAGCTTGATTAGAAGATTGTAGACACCATCAACTCACTACTTTAAGGAATCTAACACATCAAAGTATTGTTTCCTTCATTCGCTCTTACACACTTTGTGTTTCGCACTTGTTCACACACTTCACTTGCTCGATGCTAAATTCACAATATCTTGATTTTATTTTATACCATCTTCAACCCTAGAAGCATCTCCAAGGTCAGCTATACATCCTTCAATTTACAAATTCAAATTAGATCGGTTACTCAAAATTCTTGCAGTGGATAAGAATGAGAGAGGACCAATTACACATTTAATTAGGACCCAAACAACATCTTGGATCAATCACATGCTTCCTTAATTTGATGCAAAATATTTGCATAGCGCATAGACACCAGGTCAGACAAACCTAATGAAAACACCAATGATCTTTAAATTATGCTCATCTCCAACAAGATGATCACACATGGATCACCCAACCCACTTCACCAGACATTTTAACATCTCTTAGAAACCTTCAAGTACATCTGTAGTAACTGTAACAACCTTCATTCATAGAACATTCTTCAACAGTCCAACCGGACCAACCAACAACACATAGGAGCTCTGGAGAAAGTCTTTCGAAGTGCCAAAAAATAAGAACATTTTCCAGAACACAAAGAACACCAGTATAAATTATCTCCTAGATCTGCAAGATCTGAAACAAAACACTAGAAGATTGCATAGCAAAAACATTTATCCCAGTCCACAACCAAATAGTTATGTCAAACAAGTTCGCATACCGGTGAACATATTTTCCACTTTCCATCGATCTAGAAGAAAAAACTTAGGATATATTATCCATAAAATCTCATGAACAATAATACAAATCCGCATAGGCATAGGATCAACACAAAAAAAATGTAGAGAAAAATATCGGAGCACACTCAGAACACACACTCAACACTGCCTTCATTATTTCTTAATTTTTCTCAAAAGGACTTAGCAAAAGCCCAATTACAACTTCATAAAAAATGCTCCATGTACTCTAAACATTTCTACATTATCTCAACTATACAAGTACCATATGTAATCAAATTGAACTATGTTTCCATCAATGACAACATTAATGACAACACCACCAAACACATCCATACGTGTAACACTCCAAGGCTAGGCTTGACAAACTTCGTGCCATGCATCACAGTGGCTAGAAAGGTTTAGATGCCTTGATTTGTACATTTGTAAGTATATTTAATATGTTAAATGATATATTTTTATTTCCTAGGAAAAAGTAGATGATTGCATATTAATTATTTTAACTAGTCCATGTGTCATGTTTTGACAAGAGGAGAAATATGGCCGACATCCAACGCAATTTTAAAAGAAAATGTTACAAAAAAAAAGTGGACCGATTTTGTAATCTAGATGGAGAACGAGGTATCAATAGTTGACTTTCAATAACTTAGATGGATATTGTTGTGTTAATATGTCAATTTTCATTTCTTTTGTTGAGTTGTTTATTGATGCATAGGATGAGTTCTAAAGTGCTTCTCTATTGGCCCTAGATCCCACTCAATTTTCCCATTATTTCATGTTGAGGAAAAAAATATTGTTTGCCTTAAAGGATAGTGGGTGACATTCATGCCTGATTTTAATCGCATCTTTTAATTAATGACCATGGTCTTTTAATATATCTTAAGTGTCCTCATTCAAGTTATGAGTTGTATCATTTGAGTAACTTAGTCCCATGTTGATTTGATTTATCTTCCTTTCTCTCAAACATGGTATCTCAAGGAGTGCTTCCTTGGTATCTCAAGGAGTTCTTCCTTGAATTCATGTTGCCATTCTACTAAGTGATCCACATGCATCTTTGTCATCCTTCCTCATGATGGTGCCATTATTTTAACATGTAAGAATGTTTTAATGCATCTTGGTAGGCATCCTATAGATCTAACACATCCTCGTAGAACTCATTTTTCACCAAGGTCAAGTCATCATGGATTTCTAATGCATGTTCCATGAAATCACCTATGTCATACCTTGCAACCTTGTAGTATTCCACTTGATGTTTTAGTGCTCAATTTCCTTCTTATTCCCTTCCATTTCTCATGTCATTTTAAGGATGTTTGATTCATTTTCTTGTGTTGTGGTGACCGTATTCGTAGCCCTAGCCAGTAGATCCATATCATCTACATCCATTACCATTGCTTCCATGGATTCATTAAATCTCAAGAGTACATGCAAATTCTTGATCAACAACATGTTAGGTACATGCTTGGGAAAAGTATGGGGTGACTTTGTGGTGCCATAGATCTTCCTATATGTTAAAAAATCGTATAGGGAGTAATATTTTAGGTTCTCCAAGATTTTGATCATGTCTTAACCTTTTCTCAAATAATAGCTCATGCAAGGGAGCAAAGAATTAGTCACAGATGTGCTCATATTTGGATGAATATTTGTGCTCTCATCGGTCCTAGCAATAAACATGGACAAAACGACATGGGATGCTCCATGTCAAATTCATCCCCAAAGAATTTATTAGTTGCATAAATAATATAACATAAGTAAGAGGTTGTATAGAATATTGGATTTGTGCCCATTGGAGGAGACTCGAATCTCATTATTTCATTGCATAAAGTGAGTGACAAAAAAACTACCTAGTTTAAAATTGGCCCTTCTTTAAGAAACATATGCAGCAATGAGACTTAGGATTATTGAAAATTAGAAGCATCTATCTCCCCATACAACCTGCTAACTAGGGCCACTATGTTTTTTACGGAACCCTTAAGGCTGATGGAAGGGTACCATTTAGTTTTCCTAGAAGTTAATTGTCTAACTCCTCCTATTGAGGTTTAGACTATGTTTTAGGCTTGAAAAATAGGCACTTTTGTTGTAGCATCCACTTCTATGACCCATGGGTGATGTGGCACAAGGCATTGAACCACCACATAAGTCTTATAGAGAGAGTGTTTGGTGTAAAATCCAAACCTAATTCCTATAGAGAGAGGGGTGGCGCTAGACTCCAAGCACCAAAAAACCATAAAATAGTCCCCTCATGCATGAACATGTGTGCCCAAATGCTAGATCAACCCCACAGCTGTGGAAGATGAAGGGCCACTCCACATAGAAAAGTAATAAAGTATCTTGTGTGGGTCAAGTAGACCAAATAATCCATGCATGAACCAATAAAAAACCTCCATGATGCCTCAACATGTGTGCAAGGGTGTTGTGTCATCTCTATCATGCCTCAACATATGTGCCAATGCCAAATCAATCCCCATGTGTGGTGATGAGAAGGTCGATCTATGTCAAAAAGTGATGAACGAACATGTGCGAGCCAATGGAGACCAAGTGCTCCATGAACCAATCTCATATAATTTGCAGTAGAAACTTATACATAATATGTTCATGTCTTAAGAAAATAGGCATCACAATATATCACCATGGATCTTGTAATGATTATATTGTTCATAAAAACAATAAATCACATTCATTGTATACATAATCTCTAGTTAAAATCATAATAAAATTTGACTTTCAATATTGACTACAAAATATGGGGACATATAGACTAGTTAATTCTAAAAGAACCTTTGAAGCAATATATTATAGTGCCAAAATGTCCTAGAAAAATATCCATTTCTGAAATATAGGAGAAGAAGATATATAGACCAGTTAACTCTCAAAGGATCTTCAAGGCAAACATAATCATATATAGCACAAAATGCAGAGGGTTGGAACTTAAGGTTATGTAATAGAATTTACATTTGATAGTTAAATTGTATAACAAATTTTCTTATGATCTTTGCTGACGTTTATTAGAATTGTTGCATGTTTTACATCATTGGAATGGCATGTATTAGTTGTAAATTTTTTAAAAATTATTATGGTATGTGCACTTTGATATGATGTAATATGATTATGGTTTCGTTTCATATGTTGTAATATTAGATATATAACAAAAAAATAAATTATTGCATGAAATAAATAATAATTTTTCATTTTTATTTTTTTGTAGAACATGGGTCTTCCAAAAGATCAAGATGATCCTCATGATATAGATCCAGAATATGTTGGTTCTAGTATAGATCACATGGCATAGGATTATGATGACATAGATACATAAGACATTGAGGTTGATGACGATGATGATGACGACGACGACGACGACGATGATGATGATGATGATCACGATGGTGATGATGATGATGAGGCAGTTGCTAGTGGTAGCCAATGACATTCATGATCATATAGACTAAATCACGGATCATTGTTGATATATCGTTATGATGCCTCTTTTCATGGTTACTATCATATGTATCATTTTCACGGTCTGCAGTACCATATTATTGAGTTGTATCATTTTGACTTACATCATTTGGACATGTATCATCTTGACTTGTATCATTTTGAGTTACATAATTTATCATTTTTACTTATATCATTTATACATGTATCATTTTGACTTATGTCGACTATTGGACATGTATCATTTTGACATGCTATTGATCTACTGGCATATTTGGCTTTCACTTGTTTTAGTTATATATGATGATGATCTTATCAGTATTAACTTGTCAATTTATATATATTGAAAGTGGTCAATGATTTTTGGATGCATATTTATTACGTATGATGATTTTAATTTACTGCTTAGGATGGATGTTGTCAAATTCAATTAAATTATAGATATTTGACTCACTTTTTTAATTATAGATGATGATCATGTTATAATAATTATCTTATTATTTAATCATATGAGTTAAATAATTAAATTAATTACTCTATAATCATGAGTTATTTAAGAGGCATGATACATTTAACTAATTAAATTGAAATTAAACATATGATTTAATTTACTTACTCTATAATCATATGAGTTATTTAAGAGGCATGATATATTTAACTAATTAAATTGAAATAAAACATATTAAATTAATAAATGGAAGCAAAACAAGAAGCAATTTTAGAATAAAAAAAGGAAGCAACAATGGAAGCCAAAATAGAAGAAAATGAGAAGTAATCTTGGAAGAAAAACTTGGCATTATCTAGGAAGCAAAAATAGAAGCAATTTAGGTAGCAAACAAAGAAGTAATAATGGAAACAATTTTAGAAGCAACAAAAGATGCAATAATAGAAGCCATATTAGAAGCAACAAAAGACACAAAAATGGAAGCAAAGCTAGATGCAACAAGCAATGTTATATCATAATCAAAATTGGAAGCAAATATGGAAGTGAAACTTGAAGCAAAACTAGAAGCAAAAATAGAAGCAAAATTGGAAGCAAAACCAGAATAAAACTTGGAAGTAAAATCAAAAGAAAAACTTGAAGAAAACCTGGAAGCAACACGAGAAGCAAAATCAGAAGCAAAACCAGAAGCAAAATCAGAAGCAAAATTGGAAGTAACAAAGGATGTCATAATGGAAGCAAAATTGGAAGCAACAAAGGATGCCATAATGGAAGAAAAACTTGGCATCAATTAGGAAGCCAAAAAATAAGCTATTTTTGATGTCATACCAAAAGAAAAACAAGAAGCAGATTGGGAGCAAAGCTAGAAGCAAAAATGGGAGCATACATGGAAGCCAAATTGGGCACTAATTTAGGCACTATTTCTGACATTAAATTGGTTGCGCTTCTTGACGCTATTTCTAGTGCTATTCCAGACGCTAAAGGAGGCATTATTTCTTTCACTACTTTTCCAATGCAAAATCCGATGTTAATTTTAGCACAAAATCCAGTGTAAAATCGGTGTCGAAGAGAACATGCACTCTGGTGTTGAGTTTTGTGCTGGCAGAAGTGTACAATTCATGAACTCAAATACACTAAATTTTGGCGCTATTTTAGGTGCTAATTGCTTGTTTTTTTGTAGTGCAATAAAATGCAAAATTAGGTTTCTAATAAGTTTCATAGCTTCCACTTTTTCATCTAGGAGCATCTTTACCCTTTACTTTTAACTTTTCTACATTTTAGTATAGCAATTTCAAATTTCCTAATCTAGTGTTTATCGAATTAGCATAGTTTGAGATAGTAATATATTGCATAATACATACCAACTCATTTTTGGTTATCAATTGGGGTTTCTCTTGCTGGAAAAAAAACCCTAGGAACCTTAGTTTCATACAATTATATTCATATAACCTTAATTTACACTCTTAGTTTACAAATTACACACACCACCACACATAGAAAAGAAACATACAAAGTTCATTTTCTCATTTCTTTTAGACGAAATTTTATAGTGTTTCTATTAACTACATCCTTCATATCATTTTTGAATGGTTTTTTTATATTACTTTGAAAAATTATGAGTTGATTTAGTGGGTTGGTGTGCTTGTTGGGGGTTTTATCTTCTCCGTCTTATTTTTTAAGTCATAAGAGTAATACATTAATCTACCCAAAAACCATTTGAGACATAAATTATTTATGATATAATAAATGAGGTTTATACATAAATATATTTTGAATTTCTATATTTAGAAGGTGTTAGTGCATTTTTACCAATATATATTGGAAATGCATGACAAAATCACTAAGTTTTTCATCTAGACCTCGCTTGCAATGTATGAGATTAGTGAAAGTTATTTCAAGACATATTTGAATTTAAAAATGGTTTATGAAGGATTTCTTGATTATGTCAAATGTGTGAATGGACCTATGAGGCATTGAATACAACCATTCATGGATATAAATCAATGAATGTATTTCATAATATGTAATGATTATACTCATAGTCTAAATAAAAGGAGTAAAATATTCTAAATTTATTGTGGGATCTCCATTTTCACCTTAAGGAGAAAGGAAATATAAATTCAATTTGGGTAGAAATAGATAAGAAATTAGAGATCATAAGATAATGGATTTTGATGGAGGTCCATTATGATTTTCTTGGGTAGATAAGGTACCTAGTTTTTGTTACACTTGTTGGAATTGGTGTAGTACATGGGACATGGAATAATTCAAGGGGGAAGTGGAGGTATATATTAGTAAGATTGGTGAGGTGATGGAATAGAGTGAATTTGAGGTGATAAATGATATGTAATTTTGTTACTAAAGTGGAGAAGGAAGAGGGAAATTAAATAGGTGTGATTGAAATCAAGTGAGAAAGCGAAGGCACATAGGGTAAGTGAGGTATGTATGGTGAATTAGAGGTAAAGGATGAGAGAGAAGAAAAAATCATAGAGGTAGTAGGAAGAGATTTAGTGGTATTCATTTTATCACATGAGTATATGAAGCCGTTGGATGTGGGTAGGGTGAAAATTAGGTGGAGGGTAGGAGTTAGCATAGAGAAAGAAGGAATGGTAGGGTGAATAAATTATGGTATATTAGGTTGGAGGAAAGGTTTTATGGTGTTAAAATGGGCACTAGATGGTATAAGACCAATATATGATGTAATGATAACAAAAATAATATTAGGTGTCATAATTTTAGGAGGTCAATAAATGTGAGATGGGGGGCATCTACATTTACAATAAGCCCAATATTTTATAACATTTCTAACTCAACTAGATTAGTTAAGATAAGGTTTCCTAAAGAATCAATCATGTTAGATGGTATTGGGGAAATATTTAAGTTAATGGGATTTTAAACTTATTGTAGTTGGGAGATGACTTTCATTCAATTTTGAAGGTTAAGTTGAGATTCTTGGTTATATTTTTTTGATAGGAAAAAAAGGAATGATATTTGAAGGGGGTAGAGGTATCAATTATTCTTCCTACACTAATGTAAGATGGGATTAATGAGTAGAATAATTAATATATTACAATTATAAATAAATAAATAAATCTAACATAAAAATATGACTTACTTATGGTTAACTGGTCTTTCACTCATATCTTATTGTAACTAGGTTTTAAGTTCCTTGTAAAACCTATTTACCCTATTATAAAAATAAGATGATTTATGTGGGGAAATCCATTTCTAGAGAAATAAATCCATACTTCAAAGAAAAACCAATCATATTATTTAACAACTGTGGTGTTCTAACATTGGTTCTAGGCTACATTCATTTATAGGATTATCTCCAACGTCTAGGTTTTAGAGTAATTTCGGTAGTATAATAATGATTTTAAATAAACATAAGAAAATCCATCTCTAAGCAACAATAAATAAGCAAATGTCAAAACCACAAAAAACCTAAGGAATCACAAAACCATGAATAAGTTCAAAAAACAAACGTGGTGTCATATTTGACTAGAATTTGAACACCGAAGTTGGTCATTGTCTTCCACGATATTTTATAACATTCTCCTTAACCTATCATAAATTCTCATAAAATCTACCATATTTATCTTCTTGATTTCGGTGCCTCATAAGGAATATTCAAACTCATTCAAATATTCCTTACAAATTTTTGTAATGTTGGTTAATATTCTATTATAACTCACTTATAATCATTATGACACATCATAAAAAAATTCATAAGTAACTCCCACCTTACAAAGTCATTAATTTTTTTTTTTAAATCTTACACACTTCCTAGGTATTCAACACATAGAAAGTAATTCCAAGAAAAAGTGGGACACCCTATTTCCCATATGAGGCCAAAATAAATAAATACAAATATTGGGGTGTAAAATTTTTAAACCTTCCCAATATGTATCTTCAACATAAGCAAATAAGGATGATGGACTAGCCATATATATGTTTAAGTAGGGACTATAATGGGTAACAATCATAGGGTTGGGCCTCATTCTTCAAGAAGAAAGAATATAGGGCATGAACTAGGAATTATTGTAAAAACAAAGTGATAAAAATAATGCAAAAATAATAAGGTGCATTCAAAAAAAATCTATTTGAAACAAATAAAAAATGATGGGCTAGTGAGTAGTCAAGGTTCAATCAATGAAAGAATCTTAAAGACGATTTAAAAAAAGAGAGGATGAAGAGATGTTTGGTTTATTTAATTTAGAGAATTATATTAAGTAAATTAATGAAAACTAAGAAATAAATATGAATCAAGTTCTTTTCACACCAATTACCTGACAATGGAGTTAATATTAACTACTAACATGAGACTAGATAAAATCAAATAATAATGTCAACAATAAACAAAGTAAGCTAACATAAAGAGACAAAAAAAACTAGGTAAATATAGATCTGGATCCATCTATATAGAGGTTCACTAGGAATAAAATAATCAAAATGGTATGTAGATTCTTTTTGGTAAATTTTGGAGGTTTTTGAACAAAGGAAATTGGTTGTTTAAGGGAGAACACCATATCTAATTACTTGGTTTTGATTTTAGACTTTCTCTAAGTACTTGGTAATGTGTAAAATTTATATCCCTAGAAAGTGGTACTACCCTAAAAATTATAGAGAGGTTGACTTCAATGAACGTAGGATCCTCAAGGGTGGGAGACTATCAAAAAGTAGAAAAGCATATTAAACCAATGGAAAAATTTATGTAGGTGTTTGAAAAGAAGATGATGAAGGAAAAGATCCTAGAATGGTTTGAGTTGAGAGATAAAATGATATGGTATTGAAACTTGTATGAGGAATGGTAAAACTAAATAAAAATATCTATGAAGATAAATCATTATAGCTAACAAAAAAATATATCAAAATTGACATCAAACCTGCATTTTTAGGTAAAGAGAAATAGAGAAATGGAATGAATAAATAAATTTAACTTCGTTTCTTATTTATTTATAGTTTATAGTAAGTCTATGAACTAAGAGGGACCTACCATAGTATATTGGAGGTTAGAATATACAAAAATAAGGAATATATGAAGAATTGGTAACTATTGTCACCTGGATTTGAACCCTTTTATTGATGTTATTATTTGAAAATTTCCAACGACACAATGAGAATGGTCTCAAGGTGTCAAATCCTTGTGAATGAGATCAAACCTCTAGAGAAGGTTGGATCTTTTACTAAACCTAGATGAAAATTTTGATCCAACTCAACATTGAGTAAACCTATAAACTAATCCTAATCTACTGATTTGTTAAGCAAAAGAGGTATAAGGAATTGCAAGAAATGAAAGGTTTGTAATGCACCAAATTTTATTTGAGTTGTCTCCTCATAACACTAGCACAAGATAATACTTTTAGAATTGGTAATTCATTGCACAAATTCTACCAAAACTGTTAATAGGTAAAGCTTTAAACAAAATATAGCAACCAAAGGGGTACTATGTATATAATTAACCTAAAATATACTAACAATTACTATTTTATGAAGATCATAGTCACAAAATACACAATATAATTTAAATTACGGAGAAGAAAAAATATTATTCTTTATTGATTGCAAGGATTATACATTGTACAATCTAAACTTCTAAAAATAGGAAAAACATTACAGATAATTTTGTTATGTTTGTATATTTTGAGAAAAATGGGAGAACTCATTTATAAAATGGAAATGAATCTCTATATATCATTATGTAGGTCACCCAACAAAGGAAACATGCATACTTTCACAAGGACCTTGAGAAAAAATGATCTTCTAATACTACAATGGTGGCCATGTATTCTTGCATCACCTTTATATAATCATACACTTGAAACCATGCCTCCTACATCATCAACCACTTGTTTCAGTACACCATTCATGTATTCGAGGGGCCCAAATGTACCAAGAGGGATATGAGAGACTTCATCTATCAAATAATATTCATTTGATGTCATTACTAGAATATTGGATTGTGCAAGAAGGTAGGTAGGAATTTTTTTTCAAATGTCAGAGTTTCATGACTTTACATAACAAAGGTGGAAGAATGGAAAAAATACCCCAAAGGTCTGGTATCCATGATGGCATGAGAATATCTGAAAGTCCCAAAAATATAATTGGAGGGAAATGCATGCCAATGATGATAGTTCTGAAAGGGATGAAGGAATGAAAATTTTAGAATTCTGGAAGATTAACAGTCTTTCAAGAAATCAAGGAAGGTAAAGGAAATCCCAAATCTCTAAAACTGGTAAATACTTCTAGGTTAATTCCAAAGGCTTTGATAGAGTTTTAGATCATTAGTGGTGCATGGAAAGAGTTACCAAAATAGGTGATGACCAAAATTCTAACTCCAATAGGATACATAGAGCAATCGATGGAGTAATAAACTATTGAGGGAATCATGCCCATGATGAAAAGTTTGATGAATATGGATGGATGAAAAAGTCCAAAAGCTCAAAATATACAAAGGACTTAGGCTCTTAGAAAAAAAATGCACTTTGGCACTTGGAACATACCACATTCCAAGGATCAAAGGATCAGTGAATAAGTGAGTTGGGGAAACCAATACCAAAGGATTGATGGATGAGGGAGTCCAAAAGTATGGTGGATGCAAATGAATTAGGATTTTTATGATAGTTTGAATATTTGAGGGTGGAGAAAGATGAGTAATTTATGAAGGCAAGGGAATCCTTGATAGTCTAAGAGATCAACAAATTTATCTTTTAAGAAACTTTTTAGGCTTCAAACCTCAGGAATTAGGTGGGAACAAATGAATGGTAGCCATGGGAAGAAAACCATAACAGTTTGAAAAGATGATCACCTTGACACTTAGGAAAAAAAATTATGAAACTTATAAAATGTCATGTTGTATATTTTGGGGATCATGGATGCCAAATGAATGGTATGAGTACAAGAAAAACCCTAACAAGCCAAAAGGTCAATAAATAACACTTGGCCAAGAATATTCTTTGGACTTTGGGGATTAGGGATGCTTCAAGGAGTGACAAGTGTAAGGGAAAACCTAAAATTATTAAATTCTAGAAAATAGCATTTAGGAAACTTTCATAATGATTTTGGATGAGGTTTTAGGAGCAATATGAAAGGCATGTAGTGATATATAACCTCAAAACTCTAAAACTTAAAAAAAAATATAATTTTGAAAGGATTTTTTTTTTTTGGGAAATTCTATCTCTATTGACAAATGAATTCAATTGATGAGATAATATGGAATTGCCATGGTTAGATCAATCTTCTTTACGACATGATAAAAATCAGCCAACATATCATGCTTATCAACACTATCTTATGTGAACTTATAACAACAATATATAAAAAATAACATCACCATAAGATAGTAGAAACGAGGCACAAATCAGAAACACAAGAGCATCACATAGCAAATGATTTACGTGGAGAAACCCTTGTGGGAAAAATTCCACCAAGAAGAGAGACCAAGTATGCATTATCATCAAATACATGAGATTACAATACAACCACTTCCATTCTCCTATTTTTCTTTAACTTGGAAGCACCTATGTACATGTGAAAAACCTCATTATACCTCAACCTATCGTTTTTCCTATAGAGTAAGACTATGTTCAATTTTTGCTCCTTGTTTCTACATCCAAAGAGTTGATTTAATAGATGTGTGAAGAGGTTTTAAGCCCAAATTAGGGCTTCCAAAGATGATTTTCAATACAAATGACCTAGCCCTTGGAAATCCTCCATGGAATATGAAAGGACACCTATTTTGGCACCAATACTTTCCCTCCAACTTGGGCCCCCAAATATGGAAGATAAACATTACATTAAATAAAATAAATGATGGAAAACCAAGTGACACATGTTGCCTCTTTCCAAGCACCTACTTTGAGAATCCCAATAGTCACTCATTTATCCTTTTCATTATCTTTTATTATCTCATTCTAGGCATACATATGTGGGAAATAATATTAAATATTTATTTCCACAAGCCACCTTTACCACTGTTAGTGGAACCATCACCCCTTATGAATATATTAAAAACATTGGTGAAATTTAATATTAAAAAAATATTTTACCAATACACCCTAAATTCTTAGAGACACTTTCTACGGATGTTGGAGCCATGACATATGATTTACAAGGTGGATGGAACCTTAATCCTAACATGAGCAACCTTGAAAAACACAATGCTTAGCAAGATTTGGGTTTTTTCAACTTGGGTATTTGACTAAGAAATAAAAAAGGGGGAACTAATACAACAACCAAAGGTACCATTTTAAGAAAGATGACCCATTTACAATCTTTGAGATTGGTTATAATTGATGGGAAATAAAGGGGGGCATGAAATGACATATTTTGGTGACCTTTTGAGGATGTTTTCTTGCTAAACATGGATCCAATATACTTATCATTCCATTGGAAATTTAGTCATAGGGGCATTACCAACAATTTGAAAGGGTACCTCAAAACTCAAAAAAATAGAAATGAAAATGTGCAGAATACACTTGGAGGAAAATAGAAAACTAAAATTGTGCATTTTTTTGCACAAGCGGTTTTTGTTACACCAAAAGATCAACCTATCAATGCTTGATACAACTACCAGATTTATACAATATCCAAGATCCATAGGAGGTAGTTAAGCCATGTCACGAACCCAAGAGTTGCACTACACAACACAAGGAGACCAAACCCTTGCAACAATCCCCCCCAACGCAAGCAAGGGGTTCAAACCTATGACCTTGGCTCTAATACCAATTGTTGCATAGGTGGTTGTCGTTGCACCAAAATATTGACCTATTAATGTTTGATACAATTGTCAGATTTATACAATATCCAAGATCCACAAGAGGCGGTTAAGCCATGTCATGAACCCAAGCGTTGTGCTACACAACACAATGAGACCAAGGGCGAATATCTTGCAACACATTCTACTAATGAGGATGTAGAGTGTGCAACAACACTTCTTTTGAAAACAAAACAAAAAAAAATTAATACGATTGAAAATAACCTCAAAAATAGGGTTTGAGGTGTATACCATTCAGTGGGATAGAAAGAGCATATCCATCCATATTTAAAACTTGGAAAGCATTAGCCCCCCTCTAGCTATTAATGACATACAAACACTCCACTTGGCATCAAATTTAAAGAGTCTCTTGGCCTTTTTTTATATGTACTCCACTTCAAGACTAGATCACCTTGCTTGAAGTGTCTATCAAATGTAAAGAGCGAAACTCTTTAATTTCAAACAATCACAATTCCTTAATTAAATTCATTTATATTCCAAGAAAATTGTAAATTCGTTCAATTAAATAAGTTTAATCCAAAATATTCCAAAATATCGACTTAAAGTCTACAATAAGATTCATAATACATCCAATTACATTCATAAATGTGTCATCTTACATGACATCAATAATACAAAAGCATTGTAAAAGAAATTTACAATTCAAGACTTAGGCATTCTGTCACCTTAAGTTCTACAATAATCATACAAGAATAAAATATAATAGATATATGAAGAAATCTTCATTTGATCTTCAATCCAATTGCATATCTTCAAACATGAAGATGAGAGCAAAGATCAAGCACTTTTTCCACCCAACCTTGAAGCTTACGCTTCCCCGGAATTCCTTAGTCATTCAAAGAATGCCCGACCCTGCACGAATCGCTTAGCAAAAGAAGTCGACAAACAAGATGGAATTTGGTGCATGTCTATTATAACTAGTAAATCCACAAGCATTTTCATTTTTCTAATTCATTTAAGAAACAAGCAAGTTTGATACTAGGATATGGTAGAGAGTGTTATTTTCATTCCATCTATTTCAATGGTCCTTAAGTTACTTGGCCAAGTAAAATGTCATGCACGACAAATAATAGTAATTTTGGAAAAGAAAAACTACGCTCTCTAAAAACCCATATTCGGCACCCATCCCAGAAGGTAACTTTCCAAACACATGTCATGCACATTCAATTATCAGGCATCCATGGTTCCATGAAAAATTAAGATTATTTTTCACAAACATCTTAACTGCACTTTTATTTTGAAGCAAACATGGTTTTAATACAATAATCTCACAGATTTAAAATCGTAAATAACATAATGTTTATATTCAAAAATAAATAAAAGAAGGTGTATCTCAAGTATGTAACTAAGTACATATAAAACCAAAATAAATGAGCACACATTCTTTCGGTTCATTTGCTCATGAAATTTAATTACATTTTAATATAGTCTTTCTCTAATTCGTTTAATTTCAAAGTAATTATATTTTACTTTATTTTCTTTCTTTTCTGGTTTTACTATTTCCCAAAAATCTTATCTTTTAAAAACATAAACACCATACATTTACTTCTGTTTCGTAGCAATTTAATATCAATCCAAGATAATTATCATATTTCACTTAACTTTTCAAGAATATTTAAATACACAAAAGTTATTTAATCTTATCATTTTAAATTTTATTTAAACCAAGAACATTCAGCTGTTTAATTATGTAATGATTTCACTATCTTTTTTGTTCTTTTTGTTTTCAAAATTTTATCTCTCTAACAGTTTTGATTTTTTTTAAGCATTTCTAAATCTAAATAGATCTAAAACATATTGTTTTCTATGTGCATCTTTTCAATATTCTAAATCAGAATTTCATAAATAAAGAAATCTATTGTCTCTTAATAGTTTTTTGTTCAAGTTGTTCAATAATTTTCTGTTCAAGTTGTTCTTTATCTACAGGAAAATACAGTCCGGTGTTTGATCTTTTTTCTAAATTTGATAAAAACAGTGATATGTTTTTTGTTCAAGTTAAAATATATGAATAATAGAAAATGGTTAAACTCAAGCATATTAATATTATGAATTTGGTAATTGTAGTTTTCCATCAATCCTACCTGTGAATCTTCTGTAGTTGTTTGGTTTCCTAAATCTGAAAATGATTCTTTGTTTTATTATGTCTTGTTGTTCCTTCTTTCTCTCTCTTCCTGGGTGCACCTTCCAAGCTCTCTTCTCTTAATTTTCTTTCTGTTCAGAATTTATTTCTCCTCTTTGGCCGCACCTTTTCTCCTCTTCTTTCTTCCACACCTCTGGTCGCGCCTCTTCACCTGCTGGCTGTGTGGGATGAATGGAGGGTAGACTCTGTTCTCCTATTCTCCTTCTTCTTGCTGACACGCCTTCTCAGAGAGAAGATTTCTCTTTTCTATACAGGCCGACTCCTCCTCTCCCTTGCGTATGAGATAAGTAGAATCTCATGAAATAAAAACATAGTCTATTTTTATCTTTGCTCTCCTGGCCGCGCATGGGGAATAAGGAGAATGGAAAAATTCAATCCAAATAAAAGCTCCATGTCCTCTCCTTCACACGTGTATGAGATATGTCCCTATTACAAACAAAACTCCATCCTTTCCTTCTGGCGCATGAGGATATAGGAAGGATTAAAAATTAAATAAAAAACAACTTTGTTCTCTGACCAGCTCTGCCTCTTCCCAAAAATGGATTTTTGTCTTCCTCCTTCATTCATGCGAAATGGGAGAAGTTATTAAGAAGATTTGATCCACAATCTGTGCTATGATCTCCAGAAAATGGTCATAACTCCAAGTTTCTCCGTGATTGCATTCGGAATTTATTGAGAAGAGATCATTTACCAATTGTTAACTATTGTTTTCAATTCAATTTCAATTTCAAACCTCCTGTTGTTTTCTTATCTTCATTAAATACTAAATTTAATATCTATTTCTTTTAAACATATATTCATTATATGGATATTCTAATAATTTATAATTATAAAGCATTATTATTTTCAACTAAAAATCAAAGATTTACATAAAGAATTAATTATTTAAATAAAATCAATTTATCCCACAACAATAATCAAATTGTCATTTCAAAACAAACATATTCCTTTTCACATACATTTGAGCAATCAGATAAACTTATTTTAAATTTTCAAATATAATCATAACAAAAATACATTAATAATAACTAAGTGGTGTGTGAGATTCCATCATCCTCATTAACGTCTAATGACTAAAACGACTCTACCTGATCAATGTTCTCGCCTTCATTCTCATTCACCTACTCCTGCGTTCACTTGCACTCAAATTTTCATCAGCAATGACAAACCCCGAATTTCATAATAATGAATTTCAAATCATTTCATTTGCATTTAAATTTCAATTTCACTTTCAATTTCAATTTAAATAATCATCTAACATAAACATGAAAATCTCCTGATTAATAATTGCATTTAAATAAATGATAAAATCAGTACGTGACAATATCATTCCTATCAAATTCTCTCTTGAAATGCATTGATGAGCCTCAAGTGTCTTTATAAACTAGTATCTCACCTCTTGAAATTATATCAACTTAATCTTATTGTCATAGCATCATTTTCTAACATATCCAACTTCTCTACCATAAACCAACATGAAAGGAAAGTCACCAATGACTTTATTTGGTGTGATCTTATCAACCCAAAGGGCTATCCTGAGCTTAATGTGCTAAGTCCTTTGATAAGATCCTCTATTTTTTAATTCTAAATAGGCTCTTGTTGAAATACTCAACTGGGCCATCACCTTGAGGTAATAATTTGAATAAGTCTTCAAGAAGATACCATTCTTAACTTCCCATTCATTGATTTTTGTGCTAACAAAATATTTAGTATTATTAGAGATGATAGTACATGGAACACCAAAGCTCATTTAATACCCTCCAAAAAATCCAAAATTGAATCTTCAATAGCCTCCCTTAGTGCAATTTCCTATATCCACCTTGTAAAATAATCTCTGGTTGTTAGAACCCACTTGTGTCCAACTATAGAAGATGGGTTTATCATGTCAATAAAGTCAAAACCCTATTGAGAAAATGTTTGATCTGCTTGAATATGATGGAAAGGGAGGGAAACTAGTCTTTGCTTCCCAATAAAAAAAGCACACTTTTCACAATTTCTTACCCACTTATGGGCATCCTTTTATAAACTTGGGTATTAGTAACCTACTCTCATAATTTTAGTGACATTCATTTTTGAGGAAAAATGACCTCCCAAAGGGTTGTCATGGAACTCTTCAAACATTTTGTTAACTATGTTTGGCTCAATGCATCTTATTAGCACTCCATTCATATATTTTCTATATAGAACACTATAAATATGACAAGGGGGATGGGTTGCAAGCTAAAATACCTCCTCCTTGCATTTTCAAGGCCTTGAGGTATGTTCTCGGGTGTATAAAGTTGGTCATGTCATGCACCCATTGTTTGGAGTATCAAGGTCAACTAATTGAGCCTCTTGCTATAGAATATGTGGTTTCCTTGTCAACTTTAAGGGCTTCTACAAGCTACTCACACAACCCCTTATCAGCTTGGCGATCTTGATGTTCATAGCATACTCCATGGCATTAGTAATCTAGCCAAAAAAAAATCACTTATATCCCTACTCAACAAGAACTCCTTGACACTCACATCGGAAACCTTTAGTTGGATCCCATTGTTAGAGAGCATGTGTCAAAAAGAATAGTGCTCTAAAAACAAAACAAAAAAACTCATTTTCCAACAAAGCTATACCTAAAATTGTAGTCCTTGAGCCCTTTATTGGAAAAGGTAATTGGCTGCTCTAATTTATCCTTGCTCAAATGTGCCAAAACAATAAATATACTTGATTCTCCTCCAAAAGTGTAGAGAATGAATTAATTATTGTAGTTTTGATTGGAAAATTTCAAGGCATGAGAAATTTAAATTGTTTGATGGCTTTAAATATTTCCTTCCCTTCCTTTGTCCAACTAAAAACAATGTTCTTCCTCAATATGGAAGTGAGGGGTTTTGCTAATGCAACAAGATTGTGTGTAAGCCTCCTCACAAAATTGATCTTTCCTAAGAAGATTTCTAGGCCCTTCTTGTGATTAGACAGTGAAAGAAACAAGATTGCCTCTACTCTATCTAAGTCAATTGTAATACCCTCTTTTGATACTATGTGTCCCTATAATTTTCCTTGATTGGTGGAAATCAAATATTTTTGGGATTCAGAGGTACACAATATTTCCTACATGTCTTGAATATTTTTTCAATATTCTCCAAGTGATCACCCACCTACTTAAAAAATATAATGATATCATCAAAATATACCAACACAATGTCATCCAAGAAGCCCTTGAAAGACATATGTATCTCCCTCTAAAATGTTGCATCAACATTATTTAGTCCAAAAGGAATCTTCTTATGTGCAAAGGTACCACATTTGGTGGTAAATGAAGTCTTATATTGATCTAATTCTTGGACTAAAATTTGGTTCTAACTTTAATACCTATCTAGAAAATAAATTATTTCTAATTCGCTTACTTTTTGTAAAATTTGTTCCATGGAAGGGAGACGATACTGATCTTTGAGAGAGGCCCTAAATCCCAAACACAATCTAATTTTACCACTCTTCTTTCTAACAAGGACCAAGTTTATTACCCAAGAGGAATGTTTGATAAGAAAGATTATATTGGCCTCTATTTTTTCCTAAGATGCTTCACATTAGAGTGAAGATCGATAATATGACAGGAAAAGTTAGGATCAAAACCTTCGAGGTCCTCATAGTTCTAAGAAAAAACATCATCATAATACTGAAAAAGCTTAGTGAAAGCATGTTTTTGAAAAGGTAAGAAACATTTATAGGGTGTTGTACCCTTAACACAGAAAGCCCAAAGGGCCAAAGGAAAACTTAGCTCAGACAAAGCTGAACTAGAAGAAAAAACTAGAAACAGTTGACCGACAACTGTAAAACAACCTAAAGATTATACAAGCCCAGAACAAGGGGGATCCAAACTGACTCCCTGAACCCGAGGCCATGGAGAGACAACGGATTTGGGGAGACCCTTCTTCTTCCTCAGGACAACCGACTAGGAGGGCTCGGACGGCGAGGGGAGTGGAACCGCAACCGCCCCCCCAAGAGAGGGGACACCATGTAGCGAGGGAGCCGCCAGTGCAGTAATGGAGATGGGAGCAAACAAAGGTCCAACAGATTCAATCAACGTAGGATGTGCAGGTTCTGACAGCACAGTGTCATCAGAAGGTTCTAACAGAACAAAGATAGTAGAAGGCTCTGTGGAGGGAGGAGAAACCTAGGTAGTCACGGGAGGGTCAGCCTCCAAAGAGGAACTAACCGAAGGAGTTCCCGAAGGAGGAGAAGCTACAGTGAGATGTTCCGAGAGAGCATCCTTCCACCAAGTCATAGCGCCCTTGCGGCAGGCAAGAGAGCAAGCCGAGGCCAAGTGACCCACCGAAAAATAGCTCCTACACTGAAAGGGGAGACCCTCATAGTCCAAGAGTTGTTTCCAAGGTTTGTCCTCTACCAACAAGACCATATCACCATGGAAAGGTTTGGAGATGTCCAAATCGACCAGCAACCGAGCTACCATACTATGCCCTAGCTCCCTAGTTGTAGAGTCCACCATTAAGAAGCATCCAATGTTGTTGCCAATAGCTTTATAACAAGATTCCTCCTAGAACTGGAGAGGGAGGTTCAACAGACGGACCCATACCGGTCTAGTGTTCAATGGCTTCGTAAGGGGGTTGAACGATCGAGACCAAGGCCTAATGGACAGAGAATGAACACCCCACATCCATCCCCTGTCCAACACACAACTTCTCTCAGCAGCGAAAGAAAAATTAGCAATAAAAAAACCCCTAGCGCTAGGGTAGAGCTCGATTTCTCCAGAAACCAACGGCTTCCAGCAGTTAGATACCCAAGTATGGAGATTGGGGAGGGAAGGCCACAAGCCATTAAACCTATAGACCACTCCCTGCTCCAAATAATAAAGCTCGTTCTCAACCACCTCAGCACCACAAACTACCACAAGAGAATCCTGAGAAATGGGCAGAGGTCAAAGAGCCTGAGCTGGGGGCCGAGTACCCACCTTAGCAGCCTCCGAAAAAGATTTCTTGTGAGAAGAAACCCTAGCAAGAGGAGCCGACCCAAAAAATGCCATAGCAACAACAGACTCACCAGGAACAACCATCGAAGGTAGAGGGCAAGGGCCCCCGCCGGCCACACCTGCAATAGGAGAGTCCCCACGCAGGCTAGAGTTTGCAGGAACAAGGACAGTGCCTCATTGCATGTAACACTTGGAGCAGAGGAGGAACCCCCATCTACTCCCTCAGCCGGAAACATGCGGACCCCAGCTGCGACCATCTTTGCGTCCACAACCTCTGCCTTCCCATCTTCAGACCATTGCAGAGCAAAAGCTGCCATTCTCCCGCCCACACACATTTTCAAAAAAATAATTAAAAAATATGTTAGTGTTACTTAGTGAAAGCATGTTGTTTGAATTTGGAGCATACCTTTCCCAAATTCAAAGTCTTATCTTTTGCTACAACCACTTGCTTGTAGTCTCCTTCTTTTTTGGTCAATTTCATCTTTGTATCCCCAATATGATCATCAGTATTGAATATTCTTCCTAGAGTGATGAGACCCTTTGGAAATTTGTTGGCATTTAGCTACATGATTTGGTATCCATATTTTTCTTGTAGCTTGAGTGATTTTTAGTAAAAAAATGCCCATCCTTGTAAGAAATTAATGATTTGGTAGTAAATTTTGAACACTTTCCAACTAATGATATTATTTGGGACTGTTGGCATTACCATTATTTTGAAAAGCTAGTCATTTCCCTCCATAACATTGTTTGTGATATCAGATTGTGCACTTATTATTACAAGCCTATTAGTGTCCTTATTTTATTCTCTAGGGATACCTTGTATGTTGAAAGCATCAAAGTCTTCAATGAGATCCTATAACCTGTATTTATAGGTTTTCAACAATTTATTCTTAGGAACATTTGGGCCCTTAACTTGGTGGAAAATCAATTCCCTATCACCAAATTCTTGCAACATTTTGATCCCTCTTTTGTGTGAGACGAATTCCCTAAACCAATTCCTTGTACTAAGATACATCTTTGTACAATTGAATTGAAATCTGAAGGCAAAGAAATACCTTTCCGTTTGAGAGGAATTTAGTGTCACACTAGAACTTGAACCTTTTTTTCTTATTGACCCATCAAAATACAACTCCCATACTACATCACGAAATTTTGGCACTTCATATGACTTGATATGACTAGATTTTATTCATGGATAGAATATGTATCCAACCCTACCTCTTCCACTTTATCACATGAGATCGACATGAGAGTTAGTTTCCCATTCATCAAGAAATATATTAGAAATTTCTTTTATGGATGTGACAATCTCATGAACATTAGTATCTTCTTCTTAGTCATATATTGTGCAATTCATGTTAATAGGACTTGGTGTGTGGCTCAATGTGATTGATAAAAGTAGGGTTAGCGATTATGGTTACCTTAGTGCCATAACTAGTCCTAAACAACATATGTGGCCATTCAAAAGATAGATAAAAACCTATTTTAGCTATAAACTCCCTTGATAAACATACATTAAAAATGAGGAAAAGTCTATGATCAAAATATCTTCTAAAATAATGCAACTAGGGCATCCATGTAAATTGAACTTCAAATCATGATGCCGTCAAGAATGGAGTGTTTTGTCAAACCACCCATCCAAACAACCAATAAATCATTTTAACACAATATAAGAAAAAAGACGCAATGCAAATTTGTAATAATTTTATTGAAATTCAAAATCTCCAATGAACCATAAAAACAAAACTATAATAAAAACTTCATTGTTAGCCTTCATGGCTTCTCCTCCCTTCTTCTGAAACCTTCTCTCATTTATGCACCACACAAAGCTTCTCTATCTCCAGCAAATGAAGTTTCACTTCAACAAACAATTCCTACCTTTGGCAAGCCCTCTTACTGGTATCAAAAATCAAACAAAAACTTTTAATAAAATCTGTAACTCCTCACATAGTCAGAGCATCACACTCCCATATATTTTCCCCACTAAATGGCGTTGGAAAACTCCTCTTAAATCTGCAGTTTTGTTGCAATATAACTCACATATAACCTGGCATTTTTATTCCTCTTAAAATCTACATTTTCCCCAACTTATGGCGTCTCTTTTTCTCCTTGCACGGCCTTTTCTTCCTCCTCTTCCTGTGCACACTCTCCTCTCTGTTGCGCAACTTTTCTATTCCCTACACAGCCTCTTCACATCCCTGTGTGACCCTCCAATTTCCTCTTGCCTTTTTACCTCTACAATGCCTCTCCTTTTCTCTTGTTTCTCCCACACTGAATATCAATAATCTCTTCCTTTTGGCCTGGGAAGTTAATCAATAAAAAAATGAATTGAATTTCATTTGAACAACTGGCAGTAACCACATACCTCCTATGGTCAATTTGACATTCAAACTCATGGAGAAATCGTCCAATAAACTAAAAGATAAATGTTTTATCCCTGGTCATATTCAACCAAATGAAATTAAACCCATTGGACATCATAACAGATAAATGCAAAGCTTAAAATAAAAAATTGGTACAGCCATTTTGTCAATCAATGACAATAATTTTGTTCAATCTCTCTCATTCGATCAGAGGTTTAAATTACAATGCTGAACTGAAACGAAATCAAAATGAGAAAAAAATTCAAAATGTTTTTGAGTGATGAGGATCACCCATTCGCCTAAATGCTCTTGCATCAAATCACTAAGTACCCCTACTATCTTAACAACTGTAGCATCTAATTGCACAACACCTTTTGATACTGATTTGTATTTGATGCAAACTTGAATAGGGAACCTTATCAAGCATCTCAATCGTGCAAAGCCAACCGAAAAAAAAAAAAAATCTACTTTATTCTGATTAAATCCTCAGATGAATACAATCTATTCTAGTTATATATGATGCCAATCAGGGATAACTAAAGCCTTATAAGGTTGTCATCTAACATTAGAATATTCTAATTTATAAGATATGATTATCATGATTGCTTTATATTTGTAAAAGAAAATATAATTTCTTAAGGGGATGTCTAGGTTAATTAAGCCTATGGAAAACTATCTACTAGAGGGTTGAAAGTGTCTCAAAATGTCTCTAAGTTTATGTAACTCAAACAAATTCTAATTTTATATAGATAACAAAATTGTAATTGCAAGTTAAAAAGCCTCTTTAAATATCTTTGAAGATTAGTATGTTTGTATAGTCAATAGCTTAAGATAAGATCGAAAATGAATAGAGTGGTGTAATGGAGTGGTGATAGAAAGTGGGGAAGGGGAATTGAGCTTACCATGTTCTACATAGATTGAAAACAATATTAGAGTGCTTATGATTAATGCAGGAAGGTTTGTTGTTGTAGCAAGTGTGTCTTCTACTTTGAAAAAATTCAGCTCAAAGTTAAAGCATTCGAACCAATTCCTATAAAAACTACATATTTAAAAATTAACTCATTCAATTGAAGTGCTTTATTGTATTCAGAATAATGATTTATCTTATAAAATTTAATAATTTTGATGGTTGAATATTGTATACTTGCACTTTAAAGAAGTGCAATAGTTATACGTATATTGTATTATATGTCTTTAGGAAAATTCACCCCCAACATTCCACCGTCAACAAATTCACCTCCAACAATTCATTGACATGACAAATTTATCTAGTGGAAAATTTACCACCAGAAATTAATGAGATATTGTAGTGGTGAATTTTCCATGAGATAAATTTGTCATGGCGATGAATTGATGGAGGTGAATTTGTTGGAGGTGAATTGTTGACGGTGAATTTGCCTGAAGTCATATTATATGTTAAGTAATATAGTAGAGAATATTGATAAGAAATGCAATAAAAGACATTTATTCCTTTTATAGATTTTATTTCATTCATTTTTATTACGTTTCTTGTATCGATATCTTTGTTGTCTAAATTATTTGTACTGAAACCTATATATCTATACTTATGTTACAAAAATACTTACATAAAAGTATCTCTTCCTAAAGTGTGTATTTACCTTCACACTCATTATGAGTAACCTCAAAACACTTATCTTTGTAATTCTTTTTTAAACCTCTTACCACATATAATAAACTACTATCTAGATCGAATGCAAGTTTCGTCTTTGATTTGGACTTGTCTCGTTAGACTTTTTGGATTTGTCTTTCAACCACCCTCCTTATCTAAAAACCTACTATCTAGATCAAATAAAAGTTTTGTCTTTGATTCAAACTTATCCCATTAAATTTTTTGGATGTGTCTTTCAACCACCCTCCTTTTCTAAATTTAAAATATTCATTAAAAGAAAAAATCTTCGAAATAAGAAAAATATCATTACTATTTTTCATAATTTCACTATAATTGATGACTACTCTTTTCCACAATAAATTATAGTACAGACAACTCATGACAGTTGGATTGCAGTACCTACTTAAAAAGCTAGAACAAAGATCTGATTCCCTGACATCTTCTGCATCAAAAATTGTCAAAACCCACTATAGATTACAGTAAAATTGAAGCTATTGTACAGCTTTAAGCAAGTGTTCGATTGAAAAACAAACACTGGAGTGAGTTTGAAGCGAGAAAATGGACAAAAGAAGTGCAGACAAAATCTCTTACTGATAAAAACAGCAATGGTACGACAAAGATGACAACTTTCAGGGGCCGACAGGGTTCATATAAGAGACTAATGAGAGAGCTTTCAATTATGGTGTGTCAAATGACTGGATAGTCATAGGAGACTAATGAGAGAGCTATCAACTCTGGTGTGTGAAGTGACTGGATAGAGGACTGGTAGACGAATGAGAGAGCTATCAGATCTTGTGGGTGATATTGGAAGCTTGTCGTTGTTGCTGTTTCCATTGCAGTTTTGGCTTGTAGTGTGCAAGAAAGGGACAATGGCAGATGACATAAAGGGGTAAGAAGTATGGTAATTTTTGAAAAAATATCTGACTAATTAAAGAAAAATGGTGACACATTTTTCAATTTTAGGTATGAATGTCTACATAAGAAGCTTAATATTTATAATAAAAAAATTGAACTTATGTATATAAATTAATCTGGGTGAAATCTTCCGTCCCTGTGGTACCGGATGGCATGTCATGGCAGCGTCACGTCACGTGAAAAAAGTTTACCAGATGCACTATCATCGTTGGTGTTTTGTTTGCAGTTTTGGTTTGTAGTGTGCAAGACAGGGACAATGGCAGATGGCATAAAGGGGTAAGAAGTAAATGAGTTGTCAACATTAAATGAAATGCTTATCATACAAGATTTTGACAACTTCTGAAAAAATATCTGACAAACTGAAAGAAAATGGTGTGACACAGGGACTGAATTCCAGGCATGAATGTCTACATAAGAAGTTTAATATTAATAAAAAATCCAACTTAATGTATATATATTAGCCTGGGTGAAACTAAATAGGAAAAAGGTGTATAAGGGTAAACACCAACAACCTCTCCCTCATGGTAGCCAACTAGAGACCTACATCTTATAGTTTACTATTCACAAAAGGATTAGTAATGTGTCTTTAGTGAAAATTATAAATTTTTTCTGGATTTTTTTTCTGTACAATTTGTAGGATTGTGAATTTTTTCTATCTATTTTTTTTTAATATGTGTAATATTATTTTTTATAGATATAAGTAAAGACATTTATCAAAATATAATTATGTTAAGTTGTATACAAGGTTATACCACATATGGCATATAGACACTTGATTTGAAAGTTCACTTGTGATGCTTGGATTTAGAAGATTCCACAATCAAGCACACCTATAATATCCTGCAACTACACTTACAATAAGGGAAGTTAATGTTCAAAAAAGTTCCATGGGTTTGTTGAGCTACTATAGGTGCTTTGAGCCACAACAAGTGTTTGTTGAGTTGTAGGTATTTGTTTAGTTGCACTAGGTGTTTAGAAAGTTGTTGCATTTTTATGTTCCAAGAAACATATGGTCTCTTAAGGAGTTGTTCCTAGACTTGTGTGGGTCATTTTGGCATCTTTCTTCTATTGTGATCAATATTGTGGGTAATTTATAGTGAATTTAATAATTATATAAGTGTAGGAAAAGATGGACATTGAGTGTGTGGTTATAAAATAGTTTTATTAGTTTTTTAGTGAAGGTTTGGAACATCGTCCTAGTGATGTGTGTGGAGTCAACTATCCTTACTTAAACTTGTTGGAGTTTAGTTATAGGTGAATAATATAGCTGGAAGGTTGAAAGGATAGAGGAATGGAAAGGGGTGGTTTTATCACTTATAAGAGGTTTCATATTTTCTCTTGACCTTGTGGCATTAGTTAGGGTAAAATGGCCACTGGCTTCATTAGTGAGTTGCTCATTCTTCCCTATAATTGTGATAATGTGTACATCTTATAGTGAAGGATATGCCTTCTTCCATGTGGCAAATTATTATAGCTTCAATGGTGGCTATTCTATATCAAACATATACTATTCATGGAGATAGTTGGGTAGTTACAAGGGGCAACCATTACAATGCTAAGGAATTGCTCCTCTTTCATGTCTAAGAATATAGTTAATATATGTTATAGGGAAAAATATGAGACACTAGAAAGGTTGGTTGACTTGAGGGTGACAATCACTTTGCTAGATTGAAGAGGGAAAAATGTGTATGAGGTTTTTTTGAGTTACAACAATAGAGTGAAGGTAGAGGATTCTATAAAAACATTGAACAACTCCATAATAACCATTGTAACCAAGCATAATTTTCATGTCATAAAATTGAATTTCCTAATTCATGTGGTGTACAGTTGAAATTTTTCAACCATTTATAAGCCATGTTTTATTTGTTTTCATTATTTTTCTTACATTAACAAATTTTATCGAGCCAATACTATATTGGAGTTTTTCCACATGAAAAATTCCACTAAGGACAAAAATATAAACTTTATTTTCAATACTTCTTATCGAGCCAATCTAATTTTTCAAAAAACTATAAATAAGTGTAGCAAGGTTTGTGCCCTTGGTCTCCTTGTGTTATGCAACATAGCACTCAGGTTCATGACATGGCTTAACCACCTCTTGTGGATTCATTAACTTTGGTGGTTGTATTAGGCATTAACAGGTCAATCTTTTGGTGCAACGTCAACCGTCTATACAATAATTAGTATCAAATCCTAGGTCACGGGTTCGAACCCATTGCTTGCGCCGGGGGAGATTGATGCAATGTGTGCGCCCTTGGTCTCCTTGTGTTGTGCAGCAAAATGCTTAGGTTTGTGGCATGGCTTAATCACCTCCCATGGATTCAGTAACTATAGCAATTGTATCAAGCATTAATAGGTCAAACTTTTGGTGCAACAATAATCGTTTGTGCAACAATAAGTTGGGCCCTCAAGTAATGGATTGCCAATAGACTCGTGCTATTGGTTGGCTTAACGATGTTGAAATCATGGTGAAGAAATAGTATAAATTCAATTTATTCATTGGTGTTTAATACAAGGATGAAGTGTTGTAGATGTGGTTCTAATGGATATTCATATTTATGGAAATCCATATTTGTATGTTAGGGAAGGTACATATTCGAGGAGGCCTAACCAGTATAGGTTGGTCCTAAATGTGACACCATACATATTATACATATTAGATAATATGACACACATCACCATGTTAAGTGCTTCAAAGTGGTAGTGTTTGATCAATGTTGGTGATAAATTTAATAACTAATGTTGAAAAGAAAAGAAGAAAAAATATGGTTCAAGAGTTGAAGGGGCTATGTGGATGGTATACTCATTAGGAGATGCAATGTTTGATTGATTTTGTAACTAAATTTTATAATTCATTTATGAAACCCAAGTAGAGAGAGCTATAGAGCATAAAATTTAGCTACTACCTAAATGTTTATCACCAAACCTTGAGTTTTATAGAAAAAGTGTAATTGAGGCATATGAACTCAAACAAGAAAATTAGGAAACTATCGGAGTATGGGTTAATCATACCTAGTACCTCTATACAAATTTACCATTGTCATAGTGCTAAAGAAGGATGGGATGTGGTAGATGTGTATGATTATGAGGGATTGAAAAGTATAACTACATGAAGAACTAGTATGTGTTACCTTTAATGGATGATATGTTGTATCGATTACAACATGCCAAATATTTTACAAAGTTGGGCCTTAAGTGTGCATATCGTTAGATTGTAAAAAACACACACAAAGAAGGATCAAACAAAAAATGAGAACACATTCCATGCATGAAACTTGCAAATAATGATTTACTATTTCCTCAAAAATAAAAACATAGAATAAAATAATACAATGAAGGAGAGTGCTTAAAAGATCAAACCCTAAATGAGAAACAGATTAAATCATGAAAAGTATCAACATCCTATGTGATCAGATATAATGATCTAATAATAGCTCAAACTAATAAAATAAAAAATTACTCCTAAGTTTAACTTAAGTGCATAAAGTGAAAGTATCCTAATAATCAACTAAATTTTAATTAACTATTAGTTAATAAATGATTACTCTAACACCACCCCCCCACCCTAAGTGTAACTTAGGGAGTAGCTAAAAACTCTAAAAAACGAATGCATAAAAAGAAAAGAATGCATGAATGGTTCCTAGAAACAAGGCTTGAGGAGGTACCCATGTAGAATAACAAAAAATCTCATAACTAGCAAAAATGAGAAAACCTCATGGGAAAAAACCCCTCTGCAAAAAAGAGATGAAAGCATGTATTAAAAACATAAAGGAAGGAGACCTCATGAAGACCCCCCAAGGACAACTTCCTTCACCAAAAGCATAAATCACAATTGGAGGTAACAAGGTGATGGTAAAGGTTTCATGAAGATGTGTGCAACCTACTCCTTTGTAGGCATGTACTCCAAGGTGAGAAACCCATCCTAAGTCAACTGTCGAATGAAGTGCATGTGGATCTATATATGTGCTTAGTACATTAATGGTCCACTTAGTTGTGAGAAATGTGAATGACACTATGATTGTCACACCAAAGAATAGTGGGACTATTAGGAGGGAAACCAAAATCAATCAATAACTAATGAAGCCACAAAACCTCTTGGTTGGCCAAAACTATTACACGATACTCAACATCCATGGATGATAATGCTTATTTAGTAGATTAATTCTTGTAAGACCATGTAATGGGTTAGAACAAAGGAAAAAAATAAATCCAAAAGTGGACTTCCTTTCATTGACATTGAACCAACCCAATCTGAGTCAATGAAGCCAACCATTTGAGAATCTCTTGATGTATAGTGAATACCATAATGTGAGGTTCCCTGAATATATCTCAAAATACATTTGGAAGATTTCCAATTACTCTCATGTGGATCGTGAGAGAACCGAGAGACAATACCAACTGCAAAAGAAAGATCAAGATGTGAGTGTGTCATGTACAAGAGACTTCCAACCAACTGTTTGTATAATATAACGTCTTCTAAAGGAGTAGTACAAGTTGAATACAATACAACACCTAATTGAAATGGTGTGGGAGCAGGCTTGTAGTCAAGCATGCCAAACCTCTGAAGCATGTCATGATCATACTTCTACTGAAAAATGGAAATCCCATTTGAAGGTTGAATAACCTATAAACCAAAAAAATGGTGCAGAAGGTTGAGATTTGTCATCTCAAACTTCTCCATCAAATCAAACTAAACACTCAGGATCATGGAGGAGGAACCACCTGTAAGAATTAAATCATCCACATATAGCACAAGGATCAAAATATCACCCTCTTGTCATTGAATGTACATTGTGGGATCATAACATCATGTGAAGTGAAAAGAAAGCAAAAAAGTGTCCATCTTCTCATACCAAGCCCAAGGGGATTGTTTGTGACCATATAATGAACGACAAAGCTTTCAATACAATGAAGAGTCCTAAAAAATGCTATGCGGATGCTCCATATAAATCTCCTCATGAAGATCATTCTGAAGGAAAACACTCTTCACATCTATCTAGTATACTATCCATCCCTATGAAGCTGCAAGTGAAAGTACAATATGAATAGAATTCATCTTGGCAACAGGGGCAAAGGTCTCAAAATAGTCAATGCCTTCAACCTGAGATAACCCCTTTGCAACAAGATGAGCCTTCAACTTATCAATGGGACCATCTACAAAATATTTGGTATGGTACACCCACTTGCACTGAACCAACTTTCTCCCCTTAAGAAGAATAACAAGATCCCAACTAGTATTTCATTAGTGAAAAATACTCATCTACCATAACACTATCCCACTCAAGAATATCGACAACCTCATGAAAGACAACTCATGACAATTGGATTGCAGTACCTACTTAAAAATCTAGAACAAAGATCCGATTCCCTGACATCTTTTGCATCAAAAATTGTCAAAACCCACTATAGATTATAGTAAAATTGAAGTTATTGTACAGCTTTAAGCAAGTGTTTGATTCAAAAACAAAAATTGGAGTGAGTGTGAAGTGAGAAAATAGACAAAATAAGTGAAGACAAAAATCTCTTACTGATAAAAACAACAATGGTACGACAAAGATGACAACTTTCAGGGGCCGACAGGGTTCATATAAGAGACTAATGAGAGAGCTATCAATTATGGTGTGTCAAATGACTGGATAGAGGAATAATAGGAGACTAATGAGAGAGTTGTCAACTATGGTGTGTGAAGTGACTGGATAGAGGACTGGTAGACGAATGAGAAATCTATCAGATCTTGTGGGTGATATTGGAAGGTTGTCGTCATTGTTGTTTTCATTGCAGTTTTGGCTTGTAGTGTGCAAGAAAGATACAATGGCAAATGGCATAAAGGGGTAAGAAGTAAATGAGTCATCAACATTAAATGAAATGTTTATCATACAAGATTTTGGCAACTTCTAAAAAAATATCTAACAAACTAAAAGAAAATGGTGTGACACGGGGACTGAATTCCAGGCATGAATGTCTACATAAGAAGCTTAATATTAATAAAAAATTAACTTATGTGCCTATGTATGTTAACCTAGGTGAAACTAAGTAGGAAAAAGGTGTATAAGGATAAACACCAACAACCTCTCTCATGGTAGCCATCTACAGACCTACATCTTATAGTTTACTATTCACAAAAGGATTAGTAATGTGTATTTAGTGAAAATTCTAAAATTTTCTTGGTTTTTTTTATCTATTTTTATTTTGAGTATGTGCAATATTATTTATTATAAATATAAATAAAGATATTTATTTATCAAAAATTATAATTTATTCATTAAAAAAAATATATTTTTTTATTTTGTATGCAGGGTTATATGACACATGATATATAGACACTTGATTTGAAAGTTTAATTGTGATCATTGGATTTAGAAGATTCCACAATCAAATACACCTATAGTATCTTACACGTGCACTTACAATAAGGGAAGTTAATGTTCAAAAATGTTACATGGGTTTGTTGAGCTATTGTACATGCTTTGAGCAACTACAAATGTTTGTTGAGCTATTGTAGGTATTTGTTTAGTTGTGTTAAGTGTTTAAAAATTTGTTGCAAGTGTTATATAACCAGCCATAGGTGTTATTTTTATAGTCCAAGAAACATATGGTATTTCAAGGAGGTGTTCCTAGACTTGTGTGGGTCATGTTGACATTATTGTGGGTAATTTGTAGTGAATTAAATAATGCTATAAATGTAGGCAGATATAGATATTGAGCACATGGCTATAAAATGGTTTTGTCGGTGTTTTAGTGAAGGCTTGGAACATCATCATGATGTGTGTGGAATCAAGGTGTGATCTTATTATCCCAAAGGGTTTGTTGGGAATTAAGGTGTCTCAACCTTTGCAATTTCCTAGCATTTAAATATTAATTTATTAATGCTTATGTTGTAATTTCTTGCTTATATTAATGTGTCATCTAATATGACTTGGCACAGTGAGTTGTCAGCATATTGGGAAGTAACATGGGATGTGACATGGATGTTGTGATCTCCACATGGCAATGTAGGAGTCCCACTTTGTGAAGAGATTCCTAGACATGTGTCAGCATCTTTGAGGTATTCTATGTCAAAGTATGACAGATTCCTATGATGATATTATGATGCCTAAGAGCTAGATTCTATGACAGGTTGGACAAGTGTTGGAAGGAATTTTTACATGAGGAATCCAGGCACCCAAGTTTGACCTATGACAGGTTGTAACATAATGTAAGGGGCATCTTCTATATTTAGTAAGTTATGACAAATTCTCTTATAGCTATAAGAGTAAGTCACATATGACAGATTCTATGACATTAAAGGCATCTGTCGTACCTATTAGTGGAAAATTTGGGGCGCCCAAGTATGGAGGCATGTAAGGGGGGTTAGGAATCATGTGAAAAGTGTAACAGGAGTCAAATATGTGTTTGAAAAATGTGCCACATGGATTTGGACGCCCATCTCTTGTAGCTTGTTCTAGAAGCTACCTTCATGCTTGTATTCTTTATATATTGGATGTCTTCGAGTGGGTTTTGTATGTTGAAAATTGCAAGTATCAAAGTGTTGTCAAAATTCCTTCAAAAGAGAAAGATGCAGTCTCCATATTAAGGTTGTGAGCATGCAAGTACATTGTAACCTTATTGTTGCAGATTAATACATTGGTTTGATGCTTTGGAGTGTGGGTTTTTTTACCCGAAAGGGTTTTCCCTAGGTATATCATGTCTTCTTCTCTTTTGTTTATCTTTCTTCTATTCTTTGTGTTTCTCATTCCTGAAATGTTGATTTGCATGTCGTTATGCTGCTAATATTTTATTAGATTTGAAACTACATCAACTTTCCTCTAAGGGTTAATGCATGGGAAATTAAAATGTGTTTGTTTTTGCTTTAAGGCATAGTAGTATGTACTTGTATCAAGATGATTGAAATCTGATTTGTTTAAAAGAAACATAAGATACTGACAATGCATATTGATTCTTAGAAGGCTTTATGAGTTCTCTTTTCCCTTTCAGGGTTATCTTGATCTTAGTGTTCCAATTCCTTTGATTCTCCTCCAATTTTATTTTGATTATTTTGATCAAGTTCTTATTGGTATACTCAACCAATCCATTACCATGAGGGTAATATTCTGAACAATTTTTCAAGTAGATACCATACTTAACTTCCCATTCACTGATTGTGTGCCTACAAAATCTTTAACTTATTATCATATTATAGTAGAGGGAACACCAAACCTCATTATAATGCCCTCCAAAAAATCTAAATTTGAAGCTTCGTTAGCCTCCCTTAGTGTGATTTCCTATATCCACCTTGTGAAATAATCTCTAGTTGTTAGAACCCACTTATGTCCAACACTAGAAGGTGGGTTAACCATGTCAATGAAGTCAAAAATCCATTGGGAAAAATGTTGATTAGCTTGAATAGGATGGAGAGGGAGGGAAACCAGTCTTTGCTTCCCAATAAATAAAGCACATTTTTCATAACTTATTACCCACAAGATAGGAAAGGATATCCCTTTTGTAACCATATATGGTAGCTATGTAGCATGATATGAGCCAAATAGATCAAAAATAATATTATTTTCCTAATGATAAACTATATGCAATAAAAAATAGAAATAAAAATTCAACATCTCAAAAACACCTACTTGCATATCCACATAATGTAAATATCTAATCATCACAATAGCACTACCACTAGCAATAAATTATTGAAATCCATCATATAACCAATAAACCTTCACAAATGAACAATCAATTCCTTAAATCTCATCTTGATTAACACATACATACTCAACAATAAGAACTCATATGGTTATCACAGAGTAATCACAACAAACATTAGTTAGATAATCATATCCAACAACAACCAAACATAAGAACATCATTTGTGCATATGAAACAACCATCATTCATAAAACTCCTGTAAAATGTCCAATCATAGAATACCTACAAACATCGAACAAGAGACATGATATCATCAAGATCACAAAAAGGCAAGGTCTCACATTGATAGTCCAAAACGCCAACAAATTTAACTTTTAGTAAACTGTTTAGGTTTCAAACCTTAGGGATCAGGGGACCAAATCAAGGGTACACATGGGAAGAAAACCCTAATTTTTTTGTCAAAAAGCTAACAAAATTGACACTTAAGCAATGTTATATTTTATATTTTGGGGATTGGGGATGCCAAATGAATGGTACAAGTGCAATGGAAACCTTGATAGTCCAAAAGGTCAACAAATAAAATTTGGCCAAGAATATGCTTTGGACTTTTGGGATCGAGGATGCTTCAAGGACGAACAAGTTTAAGGGAAACCCTTTAAAACTTTGAAATACAAAGGAATAATACATAGGAAACTTTCACAAGGCTTCTAGGTGAGGTTTTAGGAGCGATAGGAAAGGCATGCAAAGATGGATACCTTCAAAACTATAAAACTCTAAAAAAGTTATATTTAACTAATTTTAAAAGGATTATTATGGAGATTCAAGATCAAAAGGGAAGGTATGTAGGTGTTGAAATAAAGAAAATGAGGTTCATCAATATGAAATGATGGAAAATAGGTGTATGATGGACCTATTTCTCTAATTTCATTCAGGAAATGAGATCCAAACAATGAGATGACTATCAACCAAAAGGTGAATCAAATCAAGGTGTGAATCTACAAATTTCCCTTTTATGCAAGGATGGGGGTCCTGATTAAACAACACTTTGGGGAGAAAGATTAAAATAGTAAAAAAAATCCAAAATGCAAGCTATAAAGTGCATCTAGAAGATAAACCATAATTTTGATGGAACCAGAAGTTAAAATGCAAATCTAGGAATGGGAAAGTGATGTGTACCAATCACCAAAAGTGCTTTTTCAAAGAAAATTGGGGACTCATTCGCCTTATGACCAATGGGTTCTGGTTAGGGCTTTGTAAAGTCTAATTTTGGGTTCTCTTCTACTATGTTCTACACTCTCAGATTCCCAAATATCACGGTTGGACAGTCGAAAATAAATCTTGTAGGTCAATTTCCATGAAATTGAAAGAATGATAACAAAAAATGCAACTTTGACAACTTTACAATTTTTCTCTTCAAGAGATCTTCCACCTAAAATATGCAAACACACATCAATAGGGAAAAATGTTGTTTTTTTTGGTGAGTGGGGGTTTGCCTTGGTCAAACCCTGTTTTGGTAATTAAACCTTGTAATGAAATGAAATAGCATGAAGGAATGATGAATGAACAAATCCTATGTCACAAATCACCAAACCCTTGTTTGAACCTTGGAATGTAGATATGCAACTTGCATGAAATGAATTCAATGGATGTGGATCTTGATCATGAAACTTGATTTGAAACAATGCCTTTGAATGCTTGAATGGATCTTGAACACTACATCAACATATTAGCTCAAATAACATGCATGATGCAATGACTTTGACATGATAATGGATCTTGATTGCCACAATAATATTCAATAAATATGCCTTTTGAATGCCTTGAAAATTCTCTTGAATTTCTCTTAGAATGCTCTTGTAAAAATACTCTTGAGATAACTTGAATTTTCTAGGTGAAACATAGTGAAATGACCTTATATTTATACATATGTTAACATTAATTCCTGAAATTCAAATAACACAAGCCGAAATGTGAATATACATTTGAAATAATTGAAATATCACACAAAACATAATGAAAATTAGGGTCCTATATCTAAGTGAGGCTAGTTCACTCACCTAGGACAAACATTCTCTAATGTTAAGTGTTATTTCATGGCATTAATGAATGGCGGGTTTCCTCTTTAGAAATTGTAATTAATTAGGCTTGGATTTGAGCTAAAGGGGCCAATAAGGCATAATTAGTCTCAATTAATTAATTAATCCCTAGGGGTAAGTGCAAAAAGATGAGGGGCCAAAAAGGGGGCTTAAGTGGCCACTTTTTTTTTCTAAAATCAGGAAATACTAACCTTAGACATGAAATTGAGGATAGTTACACTCAAAAATTTGAAATGCAACAAAAACAAGGATTGTAGTACTTCGAGTCTACTTTCTAAACTACTAATTTATTTTGATAATGGTTGAGATTAAGGGGTTCAAAAGAGGGTCCTACAGGAATTGGTGTTGTGTTTGTTAGAAAAACATAGCAAATTTTGTGGGAACGTAGCACGATGAATTTTTTTTAGTATTCTTAAAATCACTTCAGTGAGAAATTAGCTAACAGTATGTAGTTGATGCACAATTTTTCTGATAATTTTTAATGAATATGTGATTTTTTACTAATTTTCAAAGTGGACACTTCCTAAAAAATAGAATTTTAGTCGTGCTACCCCTACAAATTTTGGAAACTAATAGATACTTTTTTAATATTTATATAATGGAGTCTAGTTTCAAAAAATGTAATTTATTTGAAATTTCAATGAACAGTTAATTCATAACGAAAAAACACCAAACACTGCTTTTTGCCAAAAAAGAGACACACAAACAAAATAAATTATAGATCAAAGGCTTAACATTGTCAAAAAGTGAAAAAAATTACATCGTTGGATAGCTGAGAGAGAGCCTAACATTACCCAAGTGTTTGATTTGTTCGACATTGAAACACATGCAATCCTGACGATGAGCATGAACCCGATTATGTGAAATATTGTAGAATTTGCAAAAACACGTCTCTGGTCATTGGGAAGGTCCTCCAAGCCTTTGGGTTGGTATTCCAAGGCAAATACCAAGCCCAAGGCTTGGGGATTCCTAAATCAATATATAACGTGAACACATTATAATGTGCTCGTGTTATATCTTAGTTTCGACATGGTTTTTGTGTTTGTTCGAGACATGTCTAGCAAGAAATAACGCAAGCGTGTTATAACGTGCTCGTATTATGTCTTGCTTTATGTTAAATGTTACTCTATTGAATGTATGTTTATATATTTGTATGTTTGTATGTACATGTATGCTTGTATGTATGTATGTACCAATGCATGTATATATGCATTCCTATATGTATGTATGTAAGATTGTATGTACATATGTACATGTATGCTTGTATGTATGTAGGATTGTGTACATATGTATTATGCTTGTATGTATGTAAGTATGTATGTATTTATGTATGTCTTTAGAGGGAGGGAGTATTTTAAGAGAGAGAGAGAGTTGTCTAGGTAGGGTGGGAGGGAGAGAGGGAGGGAGAGACCTAAGAGAGAGAGAGTCTTGAGAGAGGGAGAGGGGGTGGAATGGAGAGAGAGAGAGAGAGAGAGAGAGAGAGAGAGAGAAGAGTTTGGAGTGATAGGGACTTAGCTAGGTAGGGTGGGAGAGAGAGGGGGGGAAAGAGAGAGGGAGAGAAAGATAATTATATAGGTAGGGTGCCAGAGGGAGAGACCTGAGAGTGTGAAGGGTGTGAGAGGGAAAGACTTGAGAGATAGGTAGTGAGAGGGAGTGAGAGAGAGAGGGAGTGTGAGAGTGAGAGACTTGAGAGAGGGAGAGGGTGTGGGAGGGAGCGATCTGAGAGAGACGGATAGAGAGGGGGTGGAGTGAGAGTGACTTATCTAGGTAGGGTAGGAGGGATAGATAGAGAGGGGGGAGAGAAAGAGAGATAGTTAGCTAGGTAGGGTTCCAAAGGGAGAGACCTAAGAGAGAGGGGGAGGGGAGGGAGAGACCTAAGAGATAGGGAGAGAGAGAGGGAGTTGGAGAGATAGGGAGTGATGGAGATGCAGTGGGAGGGAGATAGAGAGAGATAGATAGAGGGAGAGAGATAGTGGTAGGTATTAATTATGCGAGAGGTACGTAGAAAGAGGGAGAGGGTAGATAGAGAAAATTAGAGAGGGTAGGAGAGAGGGAGGGAGAGAGAGGTGAGATGTATAGATAGAGAGAAAGGGATAGGGGTTGAGGATATGGGGTTGATGGATTAGGGTGGAGGACCTATGGGGTTGATGTTTTAGGGTATTGGGTTGATGGTATAGGGTTAAGGGATTAGGGTTTAGGGTAGAGGGTAGAGGGTAGAAGGTTTAAGGGTTTAGGGTTTAGGGTAGATGGTTTAGGGTATGGGTTTGAGGGTATACGGTTGAAGGATTAGGTTGAGGCTCCAATGTATAGGGTAGAGGGTATAGGGGTTGAGGGTTTAGGGTTTAGGGTTTAAGGGTTAAGAGTAAAGGGATTAAGGGTTGAGAGTTGAGAATTGAGGATTGAGTGTTTAATGTATAGGGTAGAGGATAGATGGTTTAAATGTTTAGGGTTTAAGGTTCGAGGGTTGAGGGTAGAGGATTGAGGGTATAGGGTTGAGGGATTAGGGTTGAGGGTCCAATGTATAGGGTAGAGGGTATAGGGGTTGAGGGATTAGGGTTTAAGGGTTGAGGGATTAAGGGTTGAGGGTTGAGGGATTAGGGTAGAGAGTTTACTTGGGTTTAAGGGTTTGAGGGTAGAGGGTTTAAGGGTTTAGGGTTTAAGGGTTGAGGGTTTAGGGTTTAGGTTTGAGTGTTTAATGGTTTAAGGGTTGAGTGATTAGGGTAGAGAGGGAGGGCATGATGGATGGAGAGATGGAGGGAGAAGTGAGATAGAGAGAAGGAGAGAAGAGGAGGTAGGGAGAAAGATATACGAGGGTTGAGGATCCAATAAACAGGGTAGAGGGTTGAGAATTGAGGGTATAGGATTGAAAACCTATAGGGTTGATGGTTTAGGATTGGATTGAGGGTATAGGGTTGAGGGATTAGGGTAGAGTGTAGAAGGTTTAATGGTTTAGGGTTTAGGGTTAGGTTTTAGGTTTGAAAGATTAGGGTTGAGGGTCCAATGTATGGGGTAGAGGGTATAGGGGTTGAGGGTTTAGGGCTTAAGGGTTGAAGTTTGAGAATTGAGGGTTGAGGGTTTAATGTATAGGGTAGAGGGTAGAGGGTAGAGGGTTTAAGGGTTTAGGGTTTAAGAGTTGATGGTTGAGGTTTTAAAGAGGGTTGACATTATAGGGTTGAGGGATTAGGGTTTAAGGGTTGAGGGTTGAGAGTTGAGGGTTGAGGGTAGAGGGTAGAGATTTTACTTAGGTTTAAGTGTTTAAGGATTGATGGATTATGGTTGAGGTATTAGGGTTGAGGATAGAGGGTATTGGGTTGAGGGTAGAGGGTAGAGGGTTTAAGTGTTTAGGGTTTAAGGGTTTGGGGTTTAGGGTTTAGGGTTGAGTGTTTAAGGGTTTAAGGGTTGAGGGATTAGGGTGGAGAGGGTGGGAGGGAGAGAGATATGGAGGGAGAAGTGAGATAGAGAGAAGGAGATAAGAGGGAGGGACAAAGATATATGAGCATTGAGGATCCAATGTATAGGCTAGAGGGTTGAGAATTGAGGACCGTATAAGGTTGTGGACCTATAGGGTTGATGGTTTAGGGTATTGGGTTGAGGGTATAGGGTTGAGGGATTAGGGATTAGGTTTGAGGTTCCAATGTATAGGGTTGAGGGTATAGGGGTTGAGGGTTTAATGTATAGGGTAGAGGGTAGAGGGTTTAAGTTTGAGGGTAGATGATTGAGGGTATAGGGTTGAGGGATTATGGTTGAGGGTCCAATGTATAGGGTAGAGGCTATAGGGGTTGAGGAATTAGGGTTTAATGTTTGAGGATTGAGGGTAGAGGGATTAAGGGTTGAGGGTTGAGGGATTAGGGTACAGAGTTTACTTGGGTTTAAGGGTTTAAGGATTGAGTGATTAGGGTTGAGGGTAGAGGGTATTGGATTGAGGGTAGAGGGTAGAGGGTATAAGGGTTGAGAGTGGAGGGTGGAGGGATTAAGGTTTGAGGGTTGAGGGATTAGGTTAGAGTGTTTACTTGGGTTTAAGGGTTTAAGGGTTGAGTGATTATGGTTAAGGGTAGAGGGTATTGGGTTGAGGGTAGAGGGTAGAGGGTAGAGGGTTTAAGGGTTTATGGTTTGAGTGTTTAAGGGTTGAGTGTTGAGTGTTTAAGGGTCTAAGGGTTGAGGGATTAGGGTAGAGTGGGAGAGATGGAGAGATGGATGGAGGGAGAGATGGAGGGATAAGTGAGATAGAGAGAAGGAGAGAAGAGGAGGGAGGGACATAGATATATGAGGGTTGAGGATCCAATGGGTAGAGGGTTGATAATTGAGGGTATAGGGTTGAGGACCTATAGGGTTGATGGTTTAGGGTATTGGGTTGAGGGTATAGGGTTCAGGGATTAGGTTTGAGGTTAGAGGATAGAAGGTTTAAGGGTTTAGGGTTTCTAAGGGTTTAGGTTATAGGTTTGAGGGTATATGGTTGAAGGAGTAGGGTTGAGGGTCTAATGTATAGGATAAGGGTATAGGGGTTGAGGTTTAAGGGTTTAAGGGTTGAGGTTTGATGGATTAAGGGTTGAGGGTTGAGAATTGAGGGTTGAGGGTTTAATGTATAGGGTAGAGGGTTTAAGGGTTGAGGGTTGAGGGTTGAGGGTTGATGGTTGATGGATTAGGTTTGAGGGTCCATTGTATAGGGTAGAGGGTATAGGGGTTGAGGTATTAGGGTTTAACTTTTGATGGTAGAGGGTAGAGGGTTGAGGTTTGAGGGTTATAGGGTTGAGGTATTAAGGGTCGAGGGTTGAGGGATTAGAGTTGATAGTTTACTTGGGTTTAAGGGTTTAAGGGTTGAGGGATTAGGGTTGAGGGTTTAAGGGTTGAGGGTATATGGTTGAGGGATTAGGGTAGAGAGGGAGGGAAGGAGAGATGGAGGGAGAATTGAGATAGAGAGAAGGAGAGAAGAGGAGGGAGGGACAAAGATATATGAGGGTTGAGGATCCAATGTATAAGGTAGAGGGTTGAGAATTGAAGGTATAAGGTTGAGGACCTATAAGGTTGATGGTTTAGGGTATTGGGTCGAGGGTATAGGGTTGAGGGATTAGGAATTAGGGTAGAGGGTAGAAGGTTTAAGGGTTTAGGGTCGAGGGTTTAGGGTTGAGGGTTTAGGGTTGAGGGTAGAGGGATTAGGGTTTAGGGTATAGGTTTGAGGGTATATGGTTGAGGGTAGAGGGTATAGGGGTTGAGGGTTTAGGATTTAAGGTTTGAGGGTTGAAGGATTAAGGGTTGAGGGTTGAGAATTGTGGGTTGAGGGTAGAGGGTAGAGAGTTTAAGGTTTTAGGGTATAAGGGTTGAGGGTTGAGGGTTTAAGGTTGAGGGTAGAGGATTGAGGGTATAGGATTGAGGGATTAGGTTTAAGGGTCCAATGAATAGGGTAGAGGGTATAGGGGTTGAGGGATTAGGGTTTAAGGGTTGAGGGTAGAGGGTAGAGGATTTACACTAGAACGACACACCCTATAGTACCACGGGGAGATGGGGAGACTAGACCTCATGACCTCTTGCCTACAACATGATGATTTATCCAATCAATCTAAGCACCTTGCTCCAATTTCACTGTAATTGATGACCACTCTTTTATAAAATAAATTATAATACAAACAACTCATGATAATTGGATTGCAACACCTACTGAAAAGGCTAGAACAAAGATATGATTCCCTGACTTCTTCTACATCAACAATTATCAAAACCCACTATAGATTATAATAAAATTGAAGTTATTGTACAACTTTAAACAAGTGTTCGATTGAAAAACATACTGGAGTGATTTTGAAGTGAGAAAATGGATAAAAGAAGTTTAGAAAAAATCCCTTATTGATAAAAATAGCACTGGTACGACAAATATGACAACTTTCAGGGGCCGACAAGGTTCATATAAAGCATAATGAGAGATTTCAATTATGGTGTGTGAAATGACTGGATAGAGGAAGTTATCAACTATGGTGTGTGAAGTGACTGCAAAGAGGAATGGTAGATGAATGAGAAAGCTATCAAATCTTGTGGGTGATATTGGAAGTTTGGCATTGTTGTTATTTCCATTGCATTTTTTACTTGTAGTGTAAAAGATAGGGACAATAGCAGATGGCATAAAGGGGTAAGAAGTAAATGAGTTGTCAACATTAAATTGAATGCATATCATACAAGATTTTGGCAACTTCTAAAAAAATATCTAACAAAATAAAAGAAAATCGTGACACATTTTTCAGGGACTGAATTCCAGGCATGAATGCCTTCATAAAAAGCTTAATAATTATAAAAAATCTAACTTATGTATATATGTTAACCTGGGTGAAACTATGTAGGAAAAAGGTGTATAGGGGTAAATACCAACAACCTCTCCCTCATAGTAGCCAATTACAGACCTACATCTTATATTTTTATATTCACAAAAGGGTTCGTAATGTGTCTTTAGTGAAGATTATAAAAAAAATTGGATTTTTTTCTATCTATTTTTTCATAATATTATTTTTTATAGATATAAGTAAAAAAAATTATCTATTAAATAATATAATTTTATTTTCTTATATGTAGGACAATACCACACATCACACAAACATTTGATTTGAAAGCTTGATTGTGATGCTTGGATTCAGAAGATTCCACAATCAAGCACACATATAGTATCTTGCATCTCTCATTATAGTATAATGCATCTTAACTTCGCGCTTCTCAAAATTCTATGTGGAAATTTTTCAAATCACTCTCAATTTTTACTGCAGCTTACTTGGCAAGTCTCGTGCTTAGAACTAAGATTTCAGGGCCACATGATTAAATATGATACCACATTCGCATGCTTTTTGTCAAGGTTTCTAGAAAAGCCCAAAAAAAAGTGAGACCGATACTTGTGCATCTACAAGTTTTATTGGGCATTGATGTGGCATCATATGATTTGTTGCTTTTTAGATCAAAAGAATACATTTAATTTAATTTTGGATAGTCATCATCAACACTAACGACTTTAAAGTCACAACTATTGGTCTAATATTGTTAAAAATATTGAACATTATATAAACAAATGCTATAACAATTATTGGAACATACTCAAGTAGTGAGTCCTTTCCTTAAATGCCTCTCCAGTATTTTCATGGATGTATTATTGCTCTTTAAATAATCTGTGATATCAACCTCTTGCAGAGGTTGGTCACTGAACAAAGTTTATTTGTGTCCAGATATCTTACTGGCTCAAAATAATACCAACCATTATGTTTTTCTTTATTATATCTATCACTCTCTTTATAGCTTTCAACACGTGTTTTCTATTTTAATTTAACTGTAAAAGAAGTTCTTGTTGATCCATATATAACAAGGAAAAATATCTTAAAAGTGCTTCTTGTTAATCCTTATATATAATTATGTGCATGATGAATAATTTTTTTAGTCAAATACGAGAACTCTTTGCCATTTTGAATGTGAGGGAGGTATAAAATCACCATTGACAGTTTGATTAGTATTTAAGTAGAGCGCTCTGAGAATTTTTCGACAGAATTTTCAGCCATGATAGAGGTGTGGGGACAAGTATAGTGTGAAATCAGCAATTTTAAATAAATCTGTAAATACTGCAATGCAATTAATGTCTTGGTAGAAAATTTATTTTAATCAATACATTAAAATAAATTAACGGTTGGCATTACCTCTCATAAATCTCACCACCACACCACATTAAAGACCATTATTTTTCATGGACTAAACTGACTCATTATTTAGTGAACTAATTAGGACTGTAACACTTTTCAGGTAAGCTAGAAATTCAACCTGGAACTTTCATTGCATCTCTAGTCTATGTTTGTATGTATGTGAAGTTTCGAATTGATATCAATTTGATAAATGGAATTTTCAAATTCAGTTATTTTGGCTATGAATTTTGTCAATCTGATAAGACTCGTGAAATTTGAATTGTGTCATTTGGTATCAGCTCTTGGTTGCTTACTAGAAGTGTGGAGAAGAAAGTGTTGAGGTGAGAATATTTACAACTGTAGAGTTGTGTTTGTATGAAATAAGTGTTGGTTATCATTCAGCGAAGATAAAGTTGGGTAGAAGGTGTGCAAACATCTTCCACTGTGTGAAAGTGGGTAAAGGGGGTTTTGGAATGTGCATCTTCCAAAGTATATATTTGGTAGAGGGTAGTTGTGTGAGTGTGAATTTTTGTTGTAGGAAGTACATATGAGTATAGAGAGTGTTGGCTTCAGTATTTATGTATGTAGGTTGCAAAATTTGTAGATTGAGTATGAGCAAGATGTTTTTAGGGTAGAGGAAAAGGACCGTCATCAAGAGGTCGGTGAAGATTTCATACATAGAGCAATGGGGAAGAAGGTTTACATAATTTATTTATGGAGAGGTAGCAAGAATCCAAGAAAGATTGAATTCCCTTGAGAGTGGGTAAAACATGGGAGCTAAAACAAATGCTAGGAGGTATGAGAAAGAGCCACATGCAAATGATTTGATGGAGGTTGAAAGATGTGAAGTTGAATGACACACAGAGAGGATAGATTGTTATCCTGAACAAGAAGAAGATGAATAGTGGAGTGGGTGACAAACTTTGAGAGAGTCAAGTAAAAGGGAGATTCTCTAGGAAGAGGATAGGAGAATTGGAAACAAGGGGTAGTGTTATAGCTCTTTGGCTGAGGTTTCATAGAGAGGTGAGTATGTGGGAGTAGCCCACACAAGTGTGGAAGAGGAAATCATGACACAGATTGTAGCAATGAATTTTGAGGAGGTCCTTGTGCAAAAATATGGAGAAGAGAATGAAGTGGGAAGAGCATGCATTTTTGAAGTTATAGACCTTGAAGGAGTGAAACAAGTTTCAATAGTGGTGAGTCCTTTGGAGGACACAAAGAGGATGGTGGCAATAAATAGTGAAGACAAAAGTGTTGCAGCAAAAAGTGAAAGAGAAAAAATTGTAGCAACAGAGGTAAAAAATTATTTTTGCAATAGTGAAGTATGTGATGGTTGACATCAATTTGAGTTTGAAAAAGTAGAAGAGGAAAGCATGGAAGCGTTAAGGGTTGAGGTGCAGCCCAAAAAATCCATTATGTTGGTATGGCAAGATGAGAGTTTGAAGAGGAATATGAAATTGGAATTTGATGGAGGTGGTTAGGATATGGTGGGATAGATCCCACAAATAAAGAGAAGGAAAGAATTATTGGGTGAAGGTGGACGGTTCATGGTGGGTTGAATCCCAAAAGAGGAAGGATGAGAGGAAAAAGTAATTGGTAGGAGAATTCAGCTTGTGGTGGAAGAAGTTCTTGTTAACATTTCATGCCCCCCTTTGATGACCCATCACTAATATCCAATCTGAGAGATCCTACACGAGTCATCTTGCATGATTTTTCCTTGAGGTTCCTAGATTTTGCTAAGTCCCAGATTTTTGGGGTTTCAGGATGTCTCTTACTTGCTTACCTTGCATGCCTTCTCCATCACTCCTCTTCCTTCCCCTTTTCTTTTAAGTGTTTCATATGTTGGCCTTCAACCTTACCCTTTACCCCTTACCATTCTTCTCCTCTTCCTTCTTTCTCCTTTCAGCCTTCGGTCTTCCCTCTTCCCTCTTCCATCCTTACACCTTTCTTCTATCAGTCTTTAGGCTTCGGCCTTCAGCCTTCAGCCTTCATCCTTGCAGAGGTAAGAGGTAAGCCTTCCTCCCGACCTCTTACCTCTGACAGTTTGAGGTCTGACCTCCAAATTCTTTGAGCCTTTTGCTTTCTTCCTTCTCCCTTCTCACTTTCATTCTTTCCTTTGAAAATTCAACTAAGTGTTAAATTTTTAGGTTTTGGCCTTTGGCCTTCCCCTTTACCTCTTACCAAATGTTGGTAAGAGGTATCTCATCCTCCTGACCTCCGACCTCCGACGCTCTAAGGTTTGACACTCAATGCTTCCTTCTTCTCCGTGCTATGCTCCTCCTTCTTCCAAGCATGTGGTAAGCAGTAGGCCTAATGCCCGACCTCGACAAATGCATTTTTTTTGAGCTCCAGACCATTTTTTATGCTTGTAAAGGTGCCTTTTTGAGCCTGACGCTCCGACCTTCTTATGTTTTGACATGTTTTCTGGTGACATTTTTTAGGCTTGATTTGACTTTTGAGCACCCAAATCTGATTCTTGAGCTTCAAGGATGACATTTATTGCATCCCTTACCTTTTATAGTTGGATTTCATGGGTTCCCATGCCTAGTTATTGCTCTTTGTTGACTTATTGGTGAATTTATGCCCTAATCGATATTTTTCATGGATGACTCAGATTTTGCATGGATAGTCTTTTTTGCTAACCCTGGTTAGGGTTAGGGTTCAACTTGTGCTTCTCAGTTATGCCTGATATTTAAAGGCAAGAAATGTATCCATTTTTCTTCTTCAGTGGTTGGGTTCTTCCTCTAGCTCCTCTAGGGTTTTTCGTTTGCATATTGTGTTTCACACTATCATTGTAAAGATTGGTTGTTTGCCTCTACATCAATGAAATGGATCAAGTTTTCTTCTTCTTAGCTCTTTTTGTGTTTGAGTAATTTTGTTACCCTACATATCTAAGTGTTTATTGTATTTTCATGCATGTATGTTTGTGTTAAATAGTTTACAATTGCTGGTTTGAGAAACTCTCTTTCCTTCCAAGGCCTCGTCAAACCTTAGCCTTCTTGTATGCCTCTAAGAATCAACCAAACAAAGAGTTGTGAAATTCCCCTTGCCCCTCTTCAACAATGTATTGTGCAATCTAGGCTAGGAAGAAATGACCTTTCCATCTTGGTGTATCACCTCCATTTTTCCTTTCATCTTCTCCTTCTCCCCTTTTCCTTATGAGATGTTAGGGGTAGGTTTTCATGTGCTAGGTTGGACCAACACATTGCAATACGATTGAAAAAGGAAGCCAACCTTCTCTGGAGATTTGACCTCATACACGCAAAGGTCCCACACCTTGAGGTCGTTTCCATTGTGTCATTGGAATGCTAAGCTTCATGCTTAGTAGGGCGCAATTTCATGTGACAATAGTTCTTTGGCACGCTCGATGGGACTACTTCTTTCCATTGAGGAATCTAGTGTTTTCTTCAACACATTTTTCCTTTTGAGGCATATCTTCAAACACCATGGCAACTCTATTCAAAATCAGTTGGTTCAAGCATCCTAGTTTCATTTCATGCCATTGAGGAAGTGGTGCCTCTTTCAATGTTTCAACCTTTGGACGCATTTTTCAAGCACCTGGCGACTTTGCAACTCAATTTGGGTCTCTTTGGTATGTACCAAAAATCTTTGGTTGAGTAGTCCTTTGCTCTCATTTTGTAATTTTTGAAGTGTCTCCTATACATTAAAATGTTATATTTTAATGGAAACCACATGTACACCCCACCATATCATGATAATTCCAGCTTTGTTCCTCCCAATAAGCCATATTAGGTTGGTTATACCTCCCATTTCATTCCAAAGAACCCTACTATTGTGGGTTCAAAAACCTTCTCAAAATGCTTACCACCCACCCCACCCTACTCTTTCTTCTTAGACGTCTACATATTCTTATCAGCAACCCCAAGAGACTTATCACTTTGAAAATCAGCCTCGTTTCTCTCTTACTCAACCCTGAGATTTTGATAATTTAAGTGCAAGTGAAATCACAAGCATTTTTCTTGATTTCAATAGATGTCTTGAGGAGATTTGTAGGCAACAAGAGCTTGAACTACAACAAGAGGAGTGGGAAAATCAAGCCTATCAGGGGCAGTAGTGTTGTTTCCCAAAACATGATGAGTTTGTCCATCAAGCTCATTATTCACAACAACAAAATTTAGACACTCAATGGAGGTATGAGCAACAGTTGGAGCCACAAAGATGGAAACAAGAAGAGTTTACAACAAGAGGTGTTGTTGCTATGCAAGAAAAAATCAGACTCTCCCTTGCTTTAGCACAAATGCCCGAGACTCAAGCAGCCCCTTTTGTGCTTAGTTTCAAACAAGCACCTCCATTTGTTCCAAAATAGCCTGCTAAGGAGGAGGTAAGAAAATATAAATTTGTAAGTTTCAAGAAGCCTAGAAAGCCTTTTGAAACCCCCATTAGCCCTCCTTTTGTTTTAGAACAACCTATTGTGCAAGAGGTATGCAAGCACAAAAAATTTAGTTTCAAGAATACTAATCAACCCCTTGAAACTCCTATAGAACCTTTTGTGCAATCAAGTGGATCTTCTATATTAAAGATCCTAAGTTTTGTGAGTGTCCATTCCTCACAAGAACCTATCCTTGAGGAGGCTCAACCTTTTACTCCTATTAAACAGTTTCAAGCTAGGACTATAGAGGTTGTTGTTGTGGAGCCTTCATGTGCTCTTGACAATGAGTGTCTTAGTTTGTTGCAAGAAAGTATTGAAGGTAAAATAGTGTTGCAGCAACAAGGCATTAAAAAGGTAGAAAAATTGATGCAATAGAGGAATCAATCCTCTCATTTGATGCCCTTCCTTGTTTTGTTGAAGATAAGGAGGATAGATCAGATATACCTACATCATTTGAAGCCTCCAAGCAGCTTGGTTTGGGCTTGATGGCTGAAGATAACTCCATGGTTTTGGAGCAGTAGCAACAGACATGTTTATCCCATGTTATAGTGGACAAAGATCCACGATCTATTGAGGTCTATAGTTCTGAGGTGGAGGATCTCTTTTGGGACGATTTAGAAGCTTTTGGCTCAAGCTTGGATGTCGATCTTTCACCCCCAAAAGAACAGCATTGTGGTCAGCAGTATAAGAATGAGAAAACAACAAAGAATGTGGCAACCATTACATGCCAAGAGTCTAATTTTGTTGTAGCTCATTGCCAAGAAAGAATTAAAACTGAGAGGCAATTTGAAGAATTATAAGTTTTGTGTTGATGAAGTGTGCATCAATGCAAATGATTTTGTAGTTATTGAGCAACCAAACATTTTTTTGGAGAGTGATGCTCCTGTTGCTCAATTTGTTTGTATATCAGAGCTTCAAAGTTTCTCTTTTGAGGTGCATTAGGAAGGTCTTTCTTGTGCAAATCAAAAATCAAGTTTGAAATATTTTACATCACCATGTGAGCTGGAAACATTCTCTTTTTGTTTCAGCTCATGCATTGAGGAGGTTAGTGGTTTTGACATTGGCCTATCCATTTGTGAGGTGAGTTATCTTCCCTCTAAAAAAGGTTTGTTCTTGGATGTTGACTTGCTTTCAAATTTCACCCCTGTTGTTATATGTTCACCTAAGACACCAGTGTTAGATGAATCTAACACTTGCATCATATGGTTCCCTTGCAATGAAAAAATTTACAGTGAAGTGATCCTTCACCTTGCAAGCGTTTTGTGCATTCCCATGTGTGTTGGAAGCAATTTTTAGTGGTTGCAATTGGGTGAAGTCTGCAACTATGGTTTGAGGGAGATCAACTACTTCAAAAGATTCATCTTTAACAGAGGCAAGCTTCCATTCTTTTTTTTTTGTTAGTTTGTGTATATATTGTAAATATCTTTCTTTCCATGAAATGTATTTGCACACCTTGCATTCTTCTTAAGGGAATGTATGCTCAAGTATCTTCCATGCTTTCCTCCAAGTGCAGTTGCACATGTTTTGTTTTGCTCTAAGGAGGCCTAGTTGTTGAAGTTATCCCCTTTATGACTCTGTGTCCAATGGACCAATAAGGCCTTTGGATCCCATGATTAGTAGGTAATCATTCTACAAAAGTCACCATTAATGTTGACATTTCATGCCCCCCTTTCATGACCCATCACCGATATCCGATTTGAGAGATCCTACATGGGCCATCTTGCATGATTTTTCTTTGAGGTTCATAAATTTTTCTAAGTCTTAGATTTTCAAGCTATCTCTTACTTGCTTACCTTGCATGCCTTTTCTATCACTCCTCTTCCTTCCCCTTTTTCTTCTAAGTGTTTCGAGTGTCGGCCTTCAGCCTTACCCTTTACCCCTTACCATCCCTCTCCTCTTCCTTCTTTCTCCTTTCGACCTTTGGTCTTCCCTCTTCCCTCTTCCATCCTTGCACCTTTCTTCTATTGGTCTTTGACCTTCGTCCTTCGCCCTTACATTTCTTTCTCCCAACCTTTGACCTTCAACCTCTGACGGTCTGAAGTCCGACCTCTGAAGTCTTCAAGCCTTTTTCTTTCTTCCTTCTCCCTTCTCACTTTCATTATTTCCTTTGAAAATTCGACTAAGTGTCAAATTTTTGGGTTTCGACCTTCATTCATTCCCTTTACCTCTTACCAAATTTCGGTAAGAGGTATCTCATCCTCCCGACCTCCGACCATTCGAGGTCCGATACCCGATGCTTCCTTCTTCTTCGCGCTCTACTCCTTCTTTCAAGCATGTGGTAAGCGGCAGGCCCAATGCCTGACATCCAATGGCCCAACACCCGACCCCAACAAATGCATTTTTTGGAGCTCCAGACCATTTTTTTATGCTTGTAAAGGTGTTTTTTCGAGTCGAGCGCCCCAACCTTCCTACGTTTTGACATGTTTTTTGGGTGACGTTTTTAGGCTCGATTTGACTTTTATGCAACCAGATCTGATTCATGAGCTTCAAGGATGACATTTATCGCATCCCTTACCTTATGTAGTTAGATTTCGTGGGTGCCCATTCCCATTTATTGTTCTTTGTTGACTTCTTGGTGGATCTATGCCCTAATCAAGATTTTTCACGGATGGCTCAAATTTTCCACGAATAGTCTTTTTTGCTAACCCTAGTTAGGATTAGGGTTTGACTTGTGCTTCTCAGTTATGTCTGATCTTTGAAGGAAGGAAATGTATTCATTTTGCTTCTTCGGTGATTGGGTTCTTCCTCTGGCTCCTTTGGGGTTTTTCTTTTGCATATTGTATTTCACACTCTACTATTGTAAAGATTGGATTTTTGTTGAGCTACATCAATGAAATGGGTCAAGTTTTCCTCTTCTCAACTCTTTTGTGTTTAAGTAATTTTATTACCTTGCATATCTAAGTGTTTATTGTATTTTCATGCATGTATGTTTGTGTTAAATGATTTACAATTGTTGGCTTCAGAAACACTCTTTCCTTCTAGCACCTTGTCAAACCCTAGCCTTCTTGTATGCCTTTGAGAATCGACCAAATAGAGAGTTGTGATTAAAGTTTGGGATTTCATTATTAACTCTCTTAATCTCTACCCTGCCACCCTTTGATTGTGATTCATTGTTAGATCTAATTTATTCTATCTTGTACTCAACTCCTATCTTTGATCGATATCCATTCATATATTAAAGATCATCATGTGTATTAATTTTCTATTACATCTTATTCATGAATTGGTGTTGGGAAAACTAACGATCCACATCACCCAAAAATATCTAAGTTTTTTTTCACCCATTTTGGTTAGGTTTCAATTTATTGTTGCATTTTTGGAGTTTGTGATTGGTTTTTAGAGTTCAATTTAAATTTGGTTTTGGTGGCCAATTTTTGGTGGAAGTTGAAGGACATTATTATCATTGGTTGACAAAATGTGATGTTTTGATTTTAATTCTAAATTGACATTTTATTGTTTCCATATTTGACGAATTTAGTTTGTTCCATTATGATTATTGGACTAACATTTATTTATTTAATTTATCGAACGATAATTTATCATGAGTTTGAATGTTAGATTGATCAAAACAGAAGTATGATTATGGTTCTTGGTGATTGTTCAAAAAATCAAATTTATTCTATCAATTGATTTACAAAGTTTATTCATTTTCTTAGCGTGGGAAAATTAAAGAGCAAAAGGCATTGAAATGAATAACCCTACGCCTAAGGAAGTTAGAGAGGCACAGCAAAAGAAAATAAACAAAAACATAAAAAATATGAAAAAAAATATTAAAAAATGGTGCAGAGTGAAGAAGAGTCGTAGTCTAAAGAGCAATGAAAATTTTTTGTTTCCAAGAAACTAAAATAATAATAAAATGTAAGCAAAAGTGCAGAGGGAGGGTCGCATGGTTGATAGAAACGGATAAAAGATTATAGTCAGATCAAAAGAAAGGAGAGGCAATGCAGCCAGCGAATGGAATGACAGGAATAAAAAGAAATGAATCTATATGTAAATAGAGGGAATAGACTGTGCATCTGGGAGAGAAGAGAGATATAATGAATGCAAAGAAAATTGCAGAGTGGATAAAAGAAAGAGGTCATGGCATATGATGGGGAGATAAAATATTACAAAAAGGAGGAGTCGCCAGTCAAAACAAGAAATTAGATGGATCCAGTGCAAGAGAAATGGAGGAATCGGGGTGTGCCAAAACAATGATGCATTGCAGGTAAGTAGAGAGGAGTGATGAATAGGAAAACAAAGTAGAACATAGGGCATGGGAAATTGTAGACAAATTAAAATTACAGATTGCAGATTGCAAATGAGTATTGATATTTTTATTGATTATATAAAATTGAGTTTGTTTAGTTTTGAATTGATATCAATTTGATAAATGGAATTATCAAATTGAGTTATTTTGGCTGTGAATTTCATCAGTCTAGTAAGACTCATGAAATTCAAACTGCATCAATTCGTGAATAAAATGTAATAGAAAATTAATACACATGATGATCTTTGATATATGAATGGATATTGGTCAAAGATAGGAGTTGAGTACAAGATAGAATAAACTAGATCTAACAATGAATCACAATCGAAGGATGGGAAGGTAGAGATTAAGAGGGATTCAATAAAGAAAGCCCAAACCTTAATCACAATAGTCACAATAGAACTCAAATACTTGTTGGTGTGAGGGGTATTTTACCTAACTAGTTCACCTAATAGTTTTATTCACACATATTCACATGTTAAGTTTACTTAAGAATTTTAAAATATTTCTAGAAATCTTAAAATTGTCATATGATCTTGTCTTATTTTATCATTTAATATTTATTGTTTCATGTCATAAGATCAATTCAGAAATATCTCAACCATTTCCACACATTCTCCTTGAGCTGAATACAATTGTTAGATAAAAGGAGAAAAGGGACAAAATGTAATCAATAGTGGCTTAGATTTCTTGGTGGCATCTTGTCGTACTTGAAGCCCAATTCATGGGTGGGCAATCCTATTAATTGGCTTTGTCCATTAGTTGCCAAAAGTATGGTGATTATTGCCTATAAATCAAACAATCTTATCTTCTCTTCGTAAAGTTTGAAATTGTGTGCAAAAATGTGGACACCTATGAGGAACGCATGCTCATAACTGTAAGAAGAAAAGGCCTTGAAAAGTGAAAGTGCTTACCTGTAATGCACGTGTAAAAGTTGTGTATGAAAAGACACTTGGTTTTCAACAGTGCCTTATCGTATCGTATACGATATGCCAATGCAACTCTCTATCACACAGTCTGTCTGTATTTGAAGGCTGGTTTTCGTTTATTAACTCAGTTAAAACTATCAAAAATAGTTAGAAATGAAGCTACTTTGGTTTTCAAACATGGTATCGAAATGTAATTATATAGAGAGAGAGATTAAACATGGATTTGGGTGTAAGTTCAGGTATTGGGAGTACAGATTATCTACTTCGACTTAATGTTACGAATTGAAAAATATTCAAGTTAATCCTAAGCAATTGTTTTTGAAGTAAACATTCTTACAATTTCATTTTTCTTAAATGCATCCTATAGGGAATTCATTGGAAAAAGACAGAAGGGAATTCATTAGAAAAAGACAGATATTCAGGATGTTCTCAAGGGAAAAATGCACCCAACTTTTTCTTTTTAACAGTAACATAAATGAGTTTTCTTCCATCACCTGTAATCTGTTTCGACAACAATAGCTTATTGGGGTAATAAATACCTTGTGATAATCAGCATATCAGAATTATTATATCAGCACTATCAGTGTGAACGACAAGTGTAAAGATGCAAGGAACCTAATTGTTATCACTACCCCAATGAGACCGTTGCTTATTTATATATCTGTATATTGTTTTATCAAAATCATACACTGTGACTAGAACACTCTTTCAATCATCTGCACTGATTTCTCAATTTTTTGCAGCTTCCCCAATTTGCATGTCTGAGGGCAGTTTTCAGGTAATGTGCAATGTAGTAGTCTTTCAATTTTTTATTTTTTATTTTTAAAAATTTGAGTGATGAAATGTAAGGTAGGGATTTGGAGATAACTACCTTTTATTTGTGTTCAAGGGGGTGCAGATTGTTTTCATATGGAATTAAAATAAAATAAAAATCGACAATTAGGAGGTATTTTTCAGAGTGGGTCATACACATCATTTTCGAGATCAATTTATTGACACGTATTTAATGAGTAGTGATTCATACAAATTCATCACTCATCAACTTATTGATCCATATTTTATGAATAGTGATTCATATGAATCCATTTCTCATCAACTTATTGACCTATATTTTATGAGTGACGATTCACACGCAAATTCATCTCTCGTAAACTTATTAATCCATATTTTATGAACAATGATTCACACGAATCCATCTCTCATCAACTTATTGACCCATATTTTATGATTAATGACACACGAATCCATCTCTCATCAGCTTATTGACCCATATTTTATAAGTAGCAATTCACACAAATCCATCTCTCATCAACTTATTAACCCATTTTTTATGAGTAGTGATTCACACAAATTCATCTCTCATCAAAATATTGATCTATACTTTATGAACAGTGATACACACAAATCTATCATGAAATCAACTTATTAACCCATAGTTTATGAGTAATGATTCACACAAGTCCATCTCTTATCAGAATGAATGTTTTATTTAACATCATAAAAATATGGATCATTAAATTAGACTCAAAATCTACTCAGTTGAATCCTGATATAAATATCATTAAGAAAAAATGTTTTTGAGTTCTAATTTTTAAAGTATTTGGTGTTTCAATGTCATATATCAGAAATTCTGCTTTTGATATTCTAGATTCTGGATAGTTGATGTGTTTTTGTTCGTTGATTGTTGTTTGTATGACAACCATTAAAAATAAATTAAGCTTTGAACTGTAGATATCTGCCAAATTTGATTGACAGATATATTTTGTTGTACGATTGTTTATTGCGAGGGAAAAAATCAAAACTTAAAAAAATATATATATTCCGTTGTTTATTGTCTTTTTAGATGAATTCCAGATCAAAAGAAGTTCACAACAGAATTATGAAGATTGATGCTCAACATAACACCAGCAATTCAATTGACCAATTCTGGAAGCATGTTGATGTTATATGTACGAAGGTTGGTATATGCCAGGAATTGCTTAACATTGATGTTAAACAAGAAAACATTTATTTGTGGAAGATTTAATATTTATTACCAGTATTTTTTACGGAGTTGTTCTTGTTGCACATACGATTGTCATTGTATCAAAAGATCGATTTGTTAATATTCAAGGAGTTAAGCCATGTCACGAACCCAACCGTTATGCTGTACAATACAAAAAGACCAAAGGTGCACACCTTTTAACAGTTTTGTCTTGAAATTGAGAGACTTACATAAAATTAATTGATTATTTTATGGCAATGAAAAATTGGTTGTCCTGAATTCAATTGTATCGAAAAGCTCAAATTATTGCAGGATCGAGATTTTGGGTTGAAAAGAATTGGTGAAATTCTCCCAGAACATGTTGATGGTGAAGAAAAGAGAAAAGCCCAACATACTGAGGATGGGTCAGTTGATAGATTTGGAAAACCAGCAGTCAAAGGCAAAACAGGGGAGTGGAAGGCTGCCATCCTAATATTAGGTATCCCCATTTTATCATTTCTAGTGGTCTTGGCCTAATGTCTATGAATGAGGGAAACCAGTTATAAGAAGCTAAATCATATGTGAAATCTTAGGACAGTTCAGAAACATCAAAATGTTGTCTTATGTATGGATATTTAATGAAAATGCCAAGCAGGTGAGACTAAGACAATTTAATGCATTTTGCTTCCTTTGTGAATAGTAAATCAAGGATTGGCAACTCTAGCTTTCTTTGGGGTGGGTGTAAACATGGTCTTGTTTTTGACAAGAGTTCTTCAGCAGAACAATGCAGCAGCAGCAAACAATGTAAGCAAGTGGACTGGAACTGTATATATGTTTTCTCTCATTGGAGCCTTTCTAAGTGATGCCTACTTGGAGATTTTTTTTGCAGATTCTTATGGAAATGTGCATTTATAAACCACTATCCTTTTGAAAGTCGGTTTGTGATTTATTAGATTTATTAGATTTTTTCATATTTTTTTAATTAATTGTCATTTTTAAAATATATATATTTAAAAACAACCATGATCTTTATCAAATTTTTGTGTTATTATATTTTTAGATTATTTTTATATGTAATATTTTAAAATATATTTTAGAAAATTGTCTAGAATTCTGAATCTTAAGAGTTTGAAACTATATTTACATATATCTTGAATTCAGAATCTTGAGAGTTTCCAAACTATATTCACATATATCTTAAACTAATTGAAGTTATATTCTTGAATTATTAGAGTTCTTAGATCTTGTTTCTTTTTTTTTGCAAAATAGAACACTCAATAGCTTACGATTTGAAACTAAATAGACCAAAAACTAACCAAGCACATAAACAGTACTAAGATTAATAGACTACAAAAATCTAGATAAAACATAAAAACAATTAGACTCCAAAATAGTTTTAAATAGATCAATCTATTAAAAAAAAAAATAGACCAACATCATATCAAAACAAATATTAAACCAACATCAACATTCAATAATATCCCCTGCCATCATTTAAAGTTCAAGCGTTGCGCTGGACTACGCCTACCACAAGAATAGGAGACCGAGGGTCACACCTTGCAACAATCCCCCCTCGCGCAAGCGCGGGGTTCGAACCTGTGACCTAGCTCTGATACCAATTGTTGCATAAGCGGTTGTCGTTGCACCAAAAGATCGACCTGTTAATGCCCAACCACTGGATTTATACAAGATCAAAATCCACAGGAGGCAGTTAAACCATGTCATGAAGCCCAAGCACTGCACTGGACTACACCTACCATAGGAACGGGAGACCAAGGGTCACACCTTGCAACAATCCCTCAGCGCAAGTGCGAGGTTCGAACCTATGACCTCAGCTCTGATACCAATTGTTGCACAAGTGGCTGTCGTTGCACCAAAAGGTTGACCTATTAGTACCCGACCACTAGATTTATACAAGATCAAGATCCACAGGAGGCGGTTAAACCATGTTATGAAGCCCAAACACTGCGTTGGACTATGCCTACCACAGGAAAAGAAGACCAAGAGTCACACCTTACAACATATTCATACACTAAAAGATCATTATTATTATCACTTGATTGATTCGTTTGGCTACCCATCATTTCTTTTTAAGCTCGACCACCTTTTTGGATCAATATTATGAAGTTCATCAAGAATGACTATATCCTGGTCCAGCCATCCGTAAAATTGATCTTGTAGAACATTCATAATAATTGCAGATTACATAACAATATTTAAATAGACAAATTGCCATAATTTCTTCGAGAAAACCACAAAATTTAAATAGACAAAATAAGCTAAGATTTCTTCAAGTAATCATTAAGTCCGTTTCTCCCAAGTAAAATCTTGCCTATTAACTCACATAGATTTACTTTACAAAAAATATTCCACACATTTATAGACAACCTTCTTTATGGATTCAAATTCTTAAGCGTTTAGAACTTTTCCTTTATTCTACAATAGTCTCTTTACTGAAGTATATATAGTGACAACTATGCACTTTTGGATTCAACATTTTACTTTTTCAGATTATTTTTATATATTTTCATATTTTTAAATGTATGTTTAAAAGTAAGGGCAAATAAGTGAAGTATAGAAATAATTATATTTAATATGGTAGTTTGACAATGAAACATTCCTTATAAAAGTTTGGTGAAGAAAATTTAAGTGTTTTTTTGGATTTTTTAATTGAAAATAAAAAAAATTATGTTTACATGTGGTTTATAATAGTCATAAAATATGGAGTTTTATGTTATAATTATGTATATAAAAATTAAAATACAATAACGTATTGAAAAAAATTAAAATCATAAAATTAAAATTTCTAAAAACATTATTATAAATATATAACATTTATTAATAGATGTATATATATCTTAAATACATCTATTTTATTTATTTAATAATTATTCTATTATAGGTAAATTAGAGGTACTAACTAGATATGTTTATTCTATAGATGTGTTGGATTGAACCCTTGTTTTTAAATAGCATAGTTGACTAACCAAACTTTTCATTCTCCCACTATTTCTTATTTTACTATAGATGTGTGGGTATTCTTCAATTAACTTATATTAATATAAGCAAAATATTTTTCTTTGCAAGGGTTTATATAAATATTATCTATTAAATAAGGTAAGCAATAGATAAGAAAAGATATAAAGAAATTATTTATTTTTAACTTTTAAGTAAGAGATTTTATTTTCTATATGAATATCATTTTTTATATTTATTTAATAGTTAAGTAGATAGATAAGAAAGGACAGAAGAATTCATTATTTTAACATAATCTTAACAAGTATTTTATTTAAGATATTATTCATTTTGAAGAGTTATATTATGTTTCGTTTAGCAATTGTACTATTGTTAATTTGATAAATTGAAATGTAAATAAGTGTCAAATTTAAGTTAAGGAGTTTTTGAACACATTCACATCATTATACTCCACTCCTTACTACATTTAACTTTATCCCTTCTACCATTGTAGTTATGTCTCTTTGTCTAATTAAAATATTCACAAGAATTGTGATTTTTAATACTTTGTCAACTTTATTTTAATATCAAACTGTTCAATTGTAAAATAATTAATGAAAACTTTGAAACTTATTCAGATGCAATTTTTATTTTTATTAATAAAAAACTTTTTTTTAAAATTAGATCAGCTTTAACAATGTTTAAGAATAGTCACTTTGATAAGATACTAATAAGTTGAATTCTATTTGATTTTCTAGGTGGCTTGATAAGGCAGCAGTAATGGAAGAATTGGGACAGTCAACTAATCTTAACAAGACCCAAAAAGATTCATAGTGTTTATCCACAGTAACTCAAGTAGAAGAAGTAAAATACATACTAAGGATGCTTCTCATTTGGCTATGCACCATAATATACTCAGTGGTATTCACTCAGATGACATCTCTATTTGTAGAGCAAGGCACCACAATGAACACTCACCTGGGAAGATTCAGAATACCACCAGCTACCATGTCAGTGTTTGACATTTTGAGTGTGGTCACATGGGTCATGTTATACAGGCGGGTTCTAATCCTCTTTGCCTCTCTTATCACAGGAAACCCAAAGGGCCTCACAGAGCTGCAGCTTATGGGATTGAGCTTAATAATTGGCATGACTGCCATGGTAGCAGCTGGTTTTGTGGAGTTGGAGCACCTTAAACAATAAAAAAGGGTACTAGTTTTAAGCCCTTGAGCATATTATGGCAAGTCCCACAGTATGTTCTAATAGGTGCTTCTGAGGTGTTTATGTATGTTGGGCAATTGGAGTTTTTCAATGCACCAGATGGGCTTCGTAGCTTTGGGAGTGCTCTTTGCATGACATCAATTTCACTTGGGAATTATATTAGCAGTTAGTTAGTGACAATTGTGATGGATATTACAAAGAGGGAGAATAGCCCTGCTTGGATACCTAAGAATAGAGTTTAGGTGGCTCTAATGTGCTTTTACATTGCATACATTTTTTTGAGGTATTTTGTCAAATAGTTCATGTGTTGTATTTATACTTCTTCATTTAGATATATGTCTTAACAATTTGAAATATAACACACTCCTTATCAACTCTCACTTTCTCTATAATACAACTTTATTATCCATGCAATTTTATAATTGATAATACTAGTTTGTAACCAATTTTCTTCAGCTTTCGCTAAAAAAGTCCACTAACTTTTATACGCACAAGTAGGTGAGAGGACTCAGTAGTTGAGCATGTTTCAATAGTTGTGATACTAGTTTATATAATGCCCAATATTTTTATCAATATTGGACCAATAGTTGTGACATGACTACCCATAATTAAACAAAATGTATTCCTTTGATCTAAAAAGCAACCAATCATGCGATGTCACATCAGCGCTCAACTATCCATGATGTGAATGTACAAGTATTGGTTAACTACATCTGGACAAAAAACATATTGACGTGGCATCATATTTGATGATGTGGCCCTAAAATGAAAGCTATAAGCATGGGACTTGCCAAGTAAGCTGCTCTAAAAAATTGGGAGTGATTTGAAATTTCCATGTAGGATAATTAGAGCGTAAAGTTAGGGTGCACAACTATTGGGTCCTCTCCCCTAGTATTGTAAGCTAGGAAATACAATAAACCGAATACTAGAGATTCAATATGCAACATAATAGTCCTAGCTACATGTGCTCACATTTTTATCTAGAATGTGGGCAGGAGTATGTAACTCTTTATCTTTTTGTTTAGGGACTTGTTTGCATTCATCTGATTTCTACATCTAGTCATTGAATCTCTCTTGGGAGGTTCAAAATATCTTGTTTTCACTACTCTAGAAGTAGTGCAAAATCAATTTTATAAGCCATAAAATACATATATCAATACTTTCTTTCAACTCTTTGAGTACAAATACATATAAACCTTCTTACAACTTATTTAATACAATATTCAAAATGAAGATAAGAAGGTTCTTGCAAGACTCCATAACTCCAAGCTTCAAGCTAATGGGAGAAAGGCTACCTCCCAACCATGTAGAAGTATGAGGTCCACCCCACCTTTCTTAGAATAGTGATACATGTGGGAACAAGCAAACACCATTTAAATAATACAACCATTTGGCCACATAAACAAGCACATACATACATACAAGGATACTCTCAAACATAAGTGCAATCCCTCAAGACACTCTCAAGGAGAGGTAGGTGAAGCAAGATCGTGGAGTGTTTTTACCAAGGACCTTCAAATCTATTTGTCAAGTTCAATGGAGAAATCATATAAGGGTTTCAATCTACACTCCATGTCTCCTACACATGTTAAAGAAATCAAACCCTTATAGATGACTCTCAATAAGGTGTCGAACTCTCATTGACATGAGTAAATCACAATAAAACACATTCTTTTCAACTATGAGCACATTTTTATGTAAGGTTTGTCCTAGTTAAATATGTAAGAAACATACTCTTAAATTTCCACATATCCAAATCATTAGAACTCCATTAAAACATTTTAAATATTGCTTTCCAAGCACAAAGAAAGTAAATATTAATATTTTTTTAACACATTCATGGCAAGAACAATATCATTTCATCATGCAGCACTATTAGAATTGTGAAAACCATGATCCAAAAGGTCAAACAATGAACAAAGACACCTTCCACACAAGAGATCTACAAACAATAATATGCTATATTCCTCAACAAGAAAAAGCTACAGAATACAAAAGTTCAAAAGAAGAGAAAATATCAAGAGCATAAGTATAACAAGGCATGAAATCTCAAGAGTTCAAGAGAGATAATACAATGAGGGTTGAGTGCTATATAAGAGTAACCCTAAATAATAAACGGATTAGATCATGACAAGTTTAAGCATCACATGCAATTAGACAAAATGATCTAATAATAGCTCACTTAAGTTAACATAAAAAATCACTTAGTTAAGTTAATAAAGCACTCCTAGTTTAGCTTAAGTGCATGAAATGAATTAGACTAATAACCAATTAAAGATTAATTAATTATTAGCTAATGCATTATTACTCTGACAACCCCCCTTAATTTGAAATTAGGGAATAGCTAAAAATCCTAAAAAAAAGAATGCATGATGGGTCCCAACAAACAAGGCCTAATAAGGTACTCTTGTACAAACAATCTAATCTCTCACAACTAGAGAAAAAGGAGAAAACCACATGGGAAAAACTCCTCTCCAAAAGAGGTAATTTGGCGAATGGAGGATTAAAAAGCCTCCAAACCAAGGCGAAGGACTAAGAAGCCTCCAACCAAAACAATGTCCCAAAAGAGAGGAACATGTAGAACATCATTGAAGCACAAAGAAGTTGTAGACAACTATTGAAATATGATAGATATAGTGCTAAAATGAAGAACCTTCAGAAATATGAATGCAAGAGTGTCCATATCGTAAATACTCCATCTCATTGAAATGCATGGGTAACCAGTCACTGATGTATGTTGCATCCGACTAGTACATAGGAATAAGAACTAGATACCTAGATCACTCCAAAAAAATTTGGCTTGTGGAATCTAATTTTTGGGAAATTAGATAAACACCTATAAATACATAGTTATTTTATCAATTCAAAACATCAAGCATTAAGGAAACTTTCACAAGACCAAATATTATTATCAAGAGCATTAAAGAGAAGATTTATCAGTCATTTGGAACAGCAATCAAGTTCATATCATCATGTCAAAGTTTATGCGTCTTCATACATGTTTTTGGAGCTAACATTGTGATGTAGGTTTCAAGCATTGAAACATCAAATCAAGCAATTATTCAAGACAATTGAAGCAGGATCCAATCCTTAGAGCAATGTGTTGGACTCCAATCCTCTAAGGGTAGTCATTGACGGTTTGGTGAGTTGTGACATAGCCTTTGTTCATTCATCATTCCTTTCCATTTGTCATTATATTTTATCATCAAGGTTCAATTATCAAAACGGGTTTTGACCAAGGCAAACCCCTATTCACCAAAAACAAACATTTTTTCCCTTTCTTTGTGTATGCATATTTGCAGGTGAAGAAAGATTGAAGATTGATCAAAACTGCAAGTTTGCAAAGTTGTCAAAGTTGTCAAGCTACAAAAACTCATTTACAAAATTTATTTTCTGTTTTTCGACAGTGGAATCTAGTAGAATCGAGAGTGTAGATCCGGGACCAAAGAACTGTGAAATCAAATTTTGAATCTCTATATAGAGACCCATTTGCCCTAGGGCGAATCTATCCTGGCAGGACGCTCAAAAATAACTTCTGGTGATAGGTACACATCAGTTTATCCTTCTCAAATCTATCTAAAAGTTGTTTTTTTCTATTTGTGTTATCCTTTATTTCAGAATTTCAAGTTCTACATTGAACAATTAAGTTCTTTAAGTATTTTATTTTTATCTCCCCAAAGTGCATTTCAGTCATATTTGTCATTTTTTGTCATAACGGAAACAAAAAATCCTTCCCAATAGGGTTGACTCACTTAAAGGTTGAAAGTCAATCCTACCTTTGGGAGATCTTTTTTCCTAATGAAATTAGAAGATAGGCACATCACCTTCCTTTATTCCATTTTGGTGACCCTATTTTTTTAATGTTTCAAATATTAAAAAAATAGTTAACATATTAAAAATAAATAAAAATATATATGGTGCACTAAAGGAGAGAATCCTCTTCAAAAGGGTATAATTTGTTTTTTGAAAATGATTTTAAAAGTAGAAAATTGTTTTTGATAAAATAAGCAACATTTACAGGGTGATGTAACCTTCACATAGAAATACCAAAGGGCCAAAAGGAAGCTAGTTCAAACCAAAACATGAACTAGAATAAAAAAAACAAAAACAACTGACTGAAAGTTGTAGAACAACAAACAAGGATTAGATAACCCTAGAACCAGAGGGGACTAATTTGAATCCCTAAACTCGAGGATGCTAACAAGCAACATATTTGGGGAGTCTTTTCTTCTTCCTCAGCACAACCGACCAGGAAGACTCATAATCAAAATCCACTGAGTGAGGCGAGGGGAGTGGATCCATAACAGCCACCCTGAGTGAGGAGCCACAATGCAGCGAGGGAGTTGGCAGCGAAGAAGAGGAGACAGGAGCAATCAAAGGACCAATACAGTCATTCAACGAGGGACGGGCAAGTTTCAACTGAATAGCGACAACAAATTGAGGCATCAAAGGTTCTGCGGAAGGGATAGCTGAAGAGGAGCCTAGAAAGGCTCCAACTCCTTGGGAGAAATAGTCAAGGGAGGGTCGCCCCCCTCAAAGGAATCATTCGAAGAGGGAGAGCCAACCATGAGATGGTCTGAGAGAGCATTCTTCCACCAAGTAGCAGCACCCTTGCGGCGAGCAAGAGGGAAACTACAGGCCAGGTGACCAACAAAGAAACATCTCCTACACCGAAAATAGAGCCTTCACAGTCCAAAAGTCGCTTCCAAGGTCTATCCTCCACCATCAAGACCACATCACCATGGAGAGGTTTGGAGATGTATAAATCAATTAAAATATGAGCCACCATAGTATGCCCAAGATCTTGAGACATAGAGTCCACCTTCAAAAAGATAACAATGGTGTTGCCAATAGCTTCAAAACAAGAATCCTCCCAAAATTGGAGAGGGAGATTTGACAGTCGAACCTAAACTAGTTTGATATTCAAACACTTTGTAAGAAGATTGAAAGAGTGAGACCAAGGATGAATGAACAACGAATGAACACCCCACATCCATACCTTGTCCAACACTCTGTCACAATCCTTGGAGGAAGAAAAGGTTGCAAAGAAAAAACCTCTAGCACTAGGATAAAGATCAATCTATCCAGAAACAATAGGCTTCCAAGAACCGGAAACCCACTCGTGGAGATCAGGAAGGGAGGGCCATAAGTCGTTAAACCTACAGACCACACCCTGACACACATAGAAATCCTCATTCTTAGCAACCTCAAGCCCACATACCACAACAGGGGAGGCTTGAGTACAAGGAAAGGGTCAAACCCTAGCCAAAGTAGGAGGAATTTGGGCACGAACAACATCAAAAAAAAGATTTGTGTTTGTAGTTAGAAGCAACAGGAGGAGGGTCCCCGACCACACAATCCCACACAACACTAACAAAGGAAGCGACATGAGGAGAAGGAGGGACCCCACCCATAGTAACCCACACCTCACTATCCACGGGAAGCCCATCCAATAGAGGAGGCACACCATCGCCACTTAGAGGAAGCCCTCATTCCACGTAGAGAAATGCTCGTTGGTCACCCAGAACAAAACTCCCGCCCATCACCATTCAAATTTTAAAGACATGATAAATATAGCAAATAAGACAATAGTTGATGTCAAATGAAAACTATCAAATTTTGGTAAGATTGACTTTAAAACATTATTACAAGAAAAATATACGTAAAAAATTCAAAAAAAAATCCATGCACTAGATGTTGAAGTTACCTAGTTGGAGAAAAAAATTAAGGGAAAATGAATTTTTTTCTATTTATTTCTTGACATCAAGTGAACATCACTTTTTCCTAAAATTTTCACAATTCTAAAATCTACTCTTAAATTGATAAAAAAATAATCAAAACAACTTTTAAAGAGTCTAAAAAATTACAGGAGTAAACTTCATCGAGAGTTCTACATTTCATTAGTTTACATCATTTTGAAATTCAAAACATAAAGACCACGTTTATGTGGTCGAAGTTCATAATTTTTGTTGTTGGTTGATTCCTTTATGAAGTGTGACATAGGTTTGTGCTTTTACCCAAAAATGGAAATCCCATCCAAAGAATGAATATTAAAACATTTTTTTTTTTTAATCAAACATAAAAAATACTATGTTTTAATAATAAAACACATTATATTTAAAAAAAAAATTGACACTCAAACTAGTAAGCTCATGGGAATCATACGACTCTTTAAGCAAAAAAAAAATCATTTTCTTCAAATTTATCCAAAACCAACTATTTAACAGTCGATTCTAAGGTTTTTGGGCTTTCTAAGCATGATGGAAAGATTGGATTTGACCCAAAATTCTCTAAGATGGCAGTTTCTTGCTAGATCTAGCAACAAACCTTTGACTTCAAAGTCTTGCAATCTAGCCTTTGATTTCCAATTCAGACAAAATAAAATACAAATCTAAATTTCTCAGTTCCTTTGGACTCAGTGGTGAGTTCAAAATATCTCCAATAAACTTTAAAAATATGCAATTTACAAGTCAATATTTGAAGCCCCCTAGAAATGTGTATTTATCCGCACTTTTTTATTCTTCAGATCATCTAAAGATGCAAGAGAAGAGCATACTCACATGTTTTAAAAAATAACAGATAATAAATCCTAGATTTCCTAAAATATTTCTAACCCGTAACTCATAATAGCTTTGATGGCATATAAGATTTAGCTGAAAATCCACCTAAGAATGCAAATGAATGAAGAAAATCTTGAAGCTATTTAAATCATAAATGAACAAGAATAAATTGTATTATATTCAAGAGAATGCAAAACATAAAATGAGAATAAGATGCTCATATAAGGCAATAGGTGGGTATATATAGGATATACCATCCAAGATATTAGAAACATAACCAATATGGGATAATGAAAAAGCCCAAGTAAACTCAATCTAGTATAAAAAAGGACCTAAGTGAATAACTAGTTAGGAAATGAACTAGTTAGATAAAGTACCATGTTCGCACTAACATGAAAGATGCAAAATAAGAATCACTATGAATGAATACATGATAGAGTGTGTATAAGAAAAATATGATGTTCTCAAGTATCCACGAATAAGATGTAATAGACAATTAAGACACATGATTATCTTTGATATATGAATGGATATTAGTCAAATATAAGTGTTGAGTACAAGTTATAATAAACTGGATCTAACAATGAAGCACAATCAAAGGGTGGGAAGGTAGAGATTAAAGAGGAGGTTAATAATGAAAGCCCAAACCTTAATCACAATAGTCACAATACAACTCAAACACTAATATGATCTAATTTATAATAAATATCATGTTTGAAAATCATAGAATAAAGAAGGTCAAAGCCCTAGGGAAAAACCTAGAGGATGTCAAATGCCAAGTTCACTAGATCTTAAGTATAAATAAATAATAATACATAAAATATCATATATAAAGAGTTATGCCCAAAAATGCACACTTAACTAGATCTAAAAATAGAATCAATATTTAACAAGAATAGATGTGTACCTTGATATTGATGAAAGGGGACATATTTGACTATGATGAGTGGCTACTAAATTGAACCTAATGTAAAATATGAGATGAACAAACTAGTTCAAACATAATTACTTGTGAAATTTGTGACTATGTGTTAGCTTCCATCACTTGTTGTGCAATGGATGTGATTTCCAAGTCTACAAATTATGACCATTGAACTTAAATTTGACCTCAATGTTTGCAAACCTTTTGTATCTATAAACAATTAAATTAAACTTGTGCATTTATATTTGTAATGAAAATGAGTGGTGTTGATGAACAACTATTAGAAGGTCCTATGTAAGGTTTTTTGCCATAGACAAGATTTTTTTATTTCAATTTTGATTATTTTGATAAACATGGGAAGACAACACATAATGAATGCAAATGATCTTTTAATGATAAGATAACTTGGAACTTGAACCAAAATGTAAAGTGTGATTTAATGACTTGATGTAAAAACTAGGGTTTTGGAATTTATTGACAAAAATGTGGTGTAATCAGAACGGTTGATAAAGAGTGGTGTTATGAAATGGGAAAGAGTCATTTTGAGAGGCATGAACCTTAAAGTGAGTGATCATATATGATAAAGAGTGATATTTTGATGTTAACTAATTGATTGATATTAATCTAGGAGTGTTGTCCTTTTATACATGATCTAGGCACACTATTCAAAATTCTTGGTGTGTGAGTTAGCATATAATGATGAATTGAAATTGAGTTTAATTAGACCTAGGGTGAATATTGAATTTTGAACATGGAAGTCAAATCCATGCCACAATATTAACTTGGATAAAATCATTCACACTTGCATAGTTGACCTAACAATAAAAACCGATGATAAAAATTGAACATTTATTTAAATTTAAGTTAATTTATTTTCTAAAAATAAACTAAAATTAAAATTAATAAAAACACCAAATCAATCAAAATCATATATTAAAACTTTATACATAAAATACCCATATAAAACTATATATAATCCTTAAGAGCATTCTCAAACATTAACAAAACATTGTCTTAAGACCATTCTCAACCATTTCCACACATTCTCCTAGAGGTGAATACAATTGTTAGATAATATATACTACAAGGAAGAAAAGGGACAAAATGTAATCAATAGTGGCTTAGATTTCTTGGTGGCATCTTGTCATACTTGAAGCCCAATTCATGGGTGGGCAACCCCATTAATTGGCTTTCGCCATTGGTGGCCAAAATCATAGTTGGAAGACTCGCCCCAAGCAAAAACTCGCCAAGCCAAAAATTGGAGTTTTTAAAACTCGGCAAAAAACTTGGAAACTTAAAAATTTGCATAAATTTCATTAGAAACACACTTTTTTGCAAAATTCAATGACAAGATGAATCCAACGAATCCTTAAATGAGTACAAAAGTGTTTTCTATTAATTTTGATTTACTTTAATATAAATTGATTACAAAATCGCATTCTTATGCAAAATCCTGATGGCTAAAAGCCTGAAAGTCTGATACATGAAAATAATAAAACTAGAACTAGAAGAAAATACTAAATAGTAACTAAATACAACATGATAGGATTTCCTCTCCCCTAGTTTAGCAGCAGCTAGGGAAGAAGGGGTGGGTCCTCTAGTCTTCCCGCGTGTGCGTGGTGGTGGTGGCAGTGATCGCACTCGCGGTGCTACTGTTGTTGGCTCCTTGGTTGGCATGGAAGGTTGTGCCTATGGATCTGGCTGAATCTCATCCATATCCTCAGGAATGTCGTCCAACCCTACATCTCTTGATGCACCCACATCCTCCATTGCTTGTCTCTCAAAGTCAAGGATCTCATCTACGCTAAATAATGGAGGCTGCTCATCTCACCCTGTCCAATCACTATAAGGATCTATCTCATCTAAATCAATAGGATCCAATGATTTTTCTTCTACTCTTTTTTTACGCAACTGAAGGTTGTATTGCACAAAGACAAGATCATTGAGGCACTTTTGTGCTAACTTGTTCCTCTTTTCCATGTGAATGGACTTGAACAAGCTCCAATTGCAATCACAACTAGATGCACTACAGGGCTGACATAATATGCAGAGGGCAATTTTTTGAAGATGTGGGGTTTTTCCACCCCGATTTTTCAACCAAACCTCCGCAAAATAAATAAATATTGAAGAGTTAGAAAACAATTCAAAGACTCAAAATTCAAAACACATTTTATCAAATTATAAGATGCATTTGAAATAAACTTAAAATTTAAAGACTCCCAATTTTATACTTGGTGGAAGAGTGGTTCTTCCTCTAACAGCCAGCTCTGAAGAAAAGAGATTACCAGTTGCTTCCCTGTACATATCCAACTCGCTAATGATGTGGTATCTCGCTGCAACCTCGGATTCCATCCTCTGAAAGCATGTCATGAGCCCCTCCATAACCTCTACATTAGGATTGGAGAAGCTCTCTAAGAAAAGATAAGAAGGGTTGAGGAAGTACCCTGTTGCATGGATGGGTTGGTGGATTTTATTGTTCCACCTCCTATCAACAATTTCCCATATGGGATCAAATTTCAGGTTGTCCCCCATGTAGTAACTTTTGATAGCCTCTTTGGCCCTATCCATGGCCTCATAAATATATCCCATGCGGTTTTGATCCCCATCTACCAAGTGAAGGACTCTTACCAAGGGCTCCGACACCTAGATTAAAAATACAAAAAGATCAAAGTTAGAAATTTATAATGAAAGGCTTAAAGTTAAATTAAAAATATATATATATTTATATTCAACTTGAGTTTAAAATTAAAATCAAAGTTTTGAAGTTACCTTCACGATCTCTGTAGCTTTTTGTGCAAACAAGGGGTCGAAGACTATTGTAGCAACTCTCTCTCCTTTAGGCTTCTTTGAATATGAGAAGTCATTCCATGCTTGACTCACAAATATTTGTTTTAAAGAGCCCAAAGAATCCAAAATGCTTTGCAACGTTATGAAAATTGTTGCAAACCTTGTGGCACCTAGTCTCACCAACTCCTTCCCTTGTGTATGATCTCTCATCAAGCTAAGAACCCAAGGATGATTGTAGATAAATTTTGTGATGCTCCTTGCATCATCTACAATCGTTGCCACCCAAACAAATTTTTCTATGTCCTTCAAAAGAAGGTCAAGGCAATGGGCCGCACAAGGTGACCAAAAGAGTGATGGATGTCTAATCTCAAGCATTCTTCCTGTTGCCACATACGCTATTGCATTATCTGTGATAACTTGCACCACATTAGCAATCCCCACCTCCATCACAACTTCTTCCAACAATGTACACAATGTATCAGCATTTTTTATCCTGTTGGAAGCATCCATCGACTTCCAAAACACAACTTCACCTTTGCAAGCAACCAAAAAGTTAATGATGGTGCGGTTTCTCCCATCCATCCACCCATGAGAAAGAATGGAGCAACCATATTTCTTCCATTTATTTTTTTGTTCTTCAACCACTTGCATTGCCCTTTGGGTTGCATTTGTGAGCAACTTGCAGGTACAAAGTAAAATAATTAAATAAGTACAAAATTGTAAGTTTTAAACAAAAAATAGCTTGAATTCAATATAAATAATAAATAATAAATTAATTTGGTTTAAAGAACATAAACTTAGCATTAAATTTAAGTTGACTTTCACTTACCTCCAACTCAAATCTTTGTGAGAAGGTGGCTTGTAGCCTTTTCCTGCAACTATCAATGTAGTGACCATATTGTGCCAATAGGGACTACTCGCCACATTAAATGGTATGTTATTGAAATACCAAAATCTAGCACATGCCAAGTCAGCATGTTGATGCACCTCCTTGTTCCACCCTGTAGCCTCCAATGATACCTGTGCTCCTGATGTGTTTCGAGGCAAAAAAAACTATGTGGGTTGCGTGAAGATGAAGGTGGTGGTGGCACTGGCACTCTAGTTGAAGTCAAACTAGAGGAAACGGGGGGCCTAGAGGACAGTACAGTTGTGGTTGTGCTATGAATGTGAATCCGTGGACCACCAAAAGAGCCCACAACACTAAAATCTGCCTCCTCATATGACTCTATCTCCATGTGCTCAGCCTCGTGCTCCTGAGTTTGACCATGGGCATGCGCATGTCCACTAGTTATGGCAACTGCTATGGTTTTTTTTGCCCTCTCCCTTTGCATTTTTCTTTCCTCGGCAATTGAAAGTAGTGCAAGCATCTCTCTTCTAATCTCTTCTTTGGGCTACTTATATGGCTTGGCATCACACTAAAGAATGCCTACAAGATGGTATTTGAGGCGATTTATGCCTCCATAATATGTATTCTTGCACTCACTACAAACAATTGTTCCAAGTACGTGCCCTCTCACACCATACTTCCATGTAGGGTCTCTAGCCCCTGGAGGATGAGTGCCTGAAACCCATGATGATGGTGTGGGTGAACCGGAACTTGATGGGGCGGGGGTAGAACCTAATGTTGAACTAGAGCCTATAGTCATTACAGTTTGTATTCAATGATCAATGATCAATCTACACATACAAAAAATATGTACAACATATTAGTTTTTTAATACAAAAAAATTAAAAAACAACCTAAATCATTAAAAATTTAAAACTTGAAAGATATAGAGCTAAATTTGGTTTAAATTGATACAAATGTGTTTAAATGAATTATAAATTAACATTATTAACTAATCTTATCATTCTACACAAAAAATGAACCTAGGTCTGAAAATTTCAAAAAAACTGTGAGAAAAAAATGAAAAAAATCAGTAAAAATCAACAAAAGATTGTGATAAATCTTTTTTTTTGGATTCTAAATGCAAAAAAATTGTTTCTTTGTGCTCTATCATGACTTTTTTTCAATTTGGAATGAGTATTTTGCAAGAAGAATGAAATAAAATGATTAAGCAAAAACAAAAACCCTACCTATGAATCGAATTTCTCTTAAAAATCCACACAAAATGGCGTTTGAATCAGCTCTCCTCGATGGCAAATCGTTGGAAATGATATCTCCTTGCTTCGGGGGGGGGGGGGCGGCTTTAGCTCCTCACACAAAGTATCATTCAATTTTGAAATGAAATGAAACTAAAAAGATGTTTTTTTACTTTATCTCTGCGCAACCGAGTCTTTTGCACGGACTCGCGAGTACTCGCCACTAAAAACTTGCGAATTTTTCAAAAAACTCATTTTTCTGAGTTTGACAAATAAACCTCAAAAAAAACTTATTTTAAAAAAATACTCGACGAGTTTTCTGAGAATGTGCCAACTATGACCAAAAGTATGGTGATTATTGCCTATAAATCAAACAATCTTATCTTCTCTTCATAAAGTTCGAAATTGTGTGCAAAAATGTGGACATCTATGAGGAACGCATGCTCATAACTGTAAGAAGAAAAGGCCTTGAAAAGTGTAAGTGCTTACCTGTAATGCACATGTGTAAAAGTTGTGTATGAAAAGACACTTGGTTTTCAATAGTGCCTTATCGTATCATATACGATATGCCAATGCAACTCTCTATCACACAGTCTGTCTGTATTTTAAGGCTGGTTTTCATTTATTAACTCAGTTAAAACTATCAAAAAATAGTTAGAAATGAAGGTACTTTGGTTTTCAAACATGGTATCAAAATGTAATTATATATAGAGAGAGATTAAACATGGATTTGGGTGTAAGTTTAGGTATAGGGAGTACAAATTATCTACTTCAACTTAATGTTACGAATTGAAAAATATTCAAGTTAATCCTAAGCAATTTTTTTGAAGTAAACATTCTTACAATTTCATTTTTCTTAAATGCATCCTATAGGGAATTCATTGGAAAAAGACAGATATTCAGGATGTTCTCAAGGGAAAAATGCACCCATCTTTTTCTTTTAACAGTAACATAAATGAGTTTTCTTCCATCACTTGTAATCTGTTTCGACAACAATAGCTTATTGGGGTCATAAATACCTTGTGATAATCAACATATCAGAATTATTATATCAGCACTATCAGTGTGAACGACAAGTGTAAAGATGCAAGGAACCTAATTGTTATCACTACCCGCATGAGACCATTTCTTATTTATATATCTGTATATTGTTTTATCAAAATCATACATTGTGACTAGAAGACCACTCTTTCAATCATCTATACTGATTTCTCAATTTTTTGCAGCTTCCCCAATTTGCATATCTGAGGGCAGTTTTCAGGTAATGTGCAATGTAGTAGTCTTCCAATTTTTATTTTTTATTTTTTAAAAAAATTGAGTGATGAAATGTAAGGTAGGGATGTGGAGAAAACTACCTTTTATTCGTGTTCAAGGGGGTGTGGATTGTTTTCATATGGAATTAAAATAAAAATAAAATTGACAATTAGGAGGTATTTTTTAGAGTGGGTCATACACATCATTTTCGAGATCAATTTATCGACACATATTTAATGAATAGTGATTCATACAAATTCATCTATCATCAATTTATTGATCCATATTTTATGAATAGTGATTCATATGAATCCATTTCTCATCAACTTATTGACCTATATTTTATGAGTGATGATTCATGCAAATTCATCTCTCGTAAACTTATTAATCCATATTTTAATGATTCACACGAATCCATCCCTAATCAATTTGTTGACCCATATTTTATAAGTAACGACTCACACAAATCCATCTCTCATCAACTTATTGACCCATATCTTGTGAATAGTGATTCACATGAATCCATCTCTCATCAACTTATTGACCCATATTTTATGAGTAATGATTCATGCAAATCCATCTCTCATCAAAATATTGACTCATACTTTATGAACAATGATACACACAAATCTATCTCTCATCAATTTTTTGACACGGTTTATGAGTAGTGATTCACATGAATCCATCTCTCGTCAAAATTGCTAGAATAATAAACATACATCAGTTATGGTTTATTTTGCAGACAGTTATGTCCAATTAGGTAGTTTGTTTGTAGTCAGTTTTATTTTGGTTTTATTTCTTCATGTATAAAACTTACAGACATTCTCTTTGATCAATCCAAGAATTTAATCTTTGGTGCTTCTCTTCATACGATAGATAGATGATCTACAGAGCATTCCTTTTTGAGTTGTTCATTTGGACCAGGTAGGACTCAAATCTAGGACCTTCCCTTTGTTGTTGGAATGCTCTACCAACTGAGCTACTGGCCCCTCTTTGGCCAGCCCATCATTGATCCAAGTGTGGCTTATTTCCAACAAGAATGAATGTTTTATTTAACACCATGAAAATATGGTTCACTAAATTAAACTCAAAAATCACTCAATTGAATTTTGATATAAATATCATTAAGAAAAAATATTTTTGAATTCTTCAAATTTAAATTAAATGGTATTTCAATGTCATATATCAGAAATTCTGCTTTGATATTCTGGATTCTGGATTATTGATGTGTTTTTGTTTGGTGAGTGTTGTTTGTATGACAACCATTATAAAAAAATTAAGCTTTCCACTGTAGATATCAACCAAATTTGAATAACAGATATATTTTGTTGTACTATTGTTTATTGCGAGGTAAAAAATTAAAACTTTAAAAATATATTTTGTTGTTTATTGTCTTTTTAGATGAATTCCAGATCAAGAGAAGTTCACGACAGAATTATGAAGATTGAAGATCAGAATAACACCATCAATTGAATTGAGCAATTTTGGGAGCATGTTGATGTTGTATGTACGAAGGTTGGTATATGCCAAGAATTTGAAAGACAAAAAAATCCAACTAAAATTGTTGAGTTATTTCCTCTTGAAAAACAAGAAAATGTTTACTTGTCGAAGATTTAATATTGACTATCAGTAGTTTTTACCCTCTGTTTGAAAACAAAAATATTATGAAAGTTGCATAAAGGGAGTTGTCCTGCCTTGGAATTGAGAGACTAACATAGAATTAATTGGTTATTTTATAGCAATGGAAAAACTGGTTGTCCTGATTTCATTTGTATTGAAAAGCTCAAATTCATACACGATCAAGATTTTGGGTTGAAAAAAATTGGTGAAATTCTCCTAGAACATGTCGATGGTGAAGAAATGAGAAAAGCCCACATACTGAGGATGGGTCAGTTGATAGATTTTGAAAGTCAGCAATCAAAGGAAAAATAGGTGGTGGAAGGCTGTCATCGGGTTTTAAGAAAATTCACCGTATTAACCGTCACCCCAAATTCACTTTAAGGAAAATTCACCAGCAAGATTAATTGTATTAACATTTTTTAATATACATTTTTAAAACTTTGAAATTTTTTGGAAAAAGAATAATTTGATGTGGTGAATTTTTCTTGAAGTGAATTTGTCATGGCGGTGAATTTTCCAGTGGTGAATTGTTGACAGTGAATTTTTTGGCAGTGAATTGCTTACGGTGAATTTGCCTCATGCCTAATATTAGGTATCCCCATTTTATCATTTTTAGTGGTCTTTACCTAATGTCTATGAGTGTGGGAAACCAGTTATAAGAAGCTAAATCATATGTAATATCAAAAGATAGTTCAGAAACATCAAAATGGTGTCACTTATGTATGAATATATTAATGAAAGTGTCAATTTGTTAGATTAAACAAATTTGCTAGTATAAATAATTAATGCATTTTGCTTCCTTTTTGAATAGTGTTGCAAGTATGAAAGTGTTGTCATTGATGTCAACTAGCTGGTGTTGTCATTGATGTCAATTATGTGTTGAGGAAGTTTGTTGTTTAATGAAGATGTCGAGGATATTGAAAAAAATGTGAAAAAGAGAAAAGCAGGTTGTTGCAAGTTGTGCATGTATAGTTGAAATATTGAGGAAGTGTTGTGAGTACATGAAGCTATTTTTATGTTATAGTGTCTGGAGATGTGTTGGAATGAAGTAATGTGCTAAGATGATGTCTCTGGTACTTGGTTTCCAAGTGCTTTTGATAAAATTTGATAAACAAAGAAAATAGTGTTGTACAAGTGTTCAGAGCATGCTCTGGGATGTGCTTCGTGTTTCTTCTATTTTGATGCTATGCATGTGTGGATCTGACATGTTGTTCAAGGTTTCCAATAGTTGCTATATCCAGAATTTGAGTTTCTGAATCACTCTGTAGAATGAGATATATTCACCAATGTGTGAATTAGGTTTTCAATGGTATTTGTTGTAGTCTGGAAGAAATGTATTTGCTCTGCATTTCTCCGTAGTTTGGCTTCAGGTTGTGCAGAACTGGAAAGTTGCTTATAATATTTTTATTTTTTTAAATTCAAGGTTTCACTTGATTTGGTGCAGTACAATGTGTGTTTCATGTGTTAGTGTGTGAATAAGGTTTATTGGATGTTCTAGGTTGTAGTATTTCTATGATACAAGTTTGGATAAAGTCTTTGTTGGATTTCATGTGGTTTGTGGATTATTATATATCATGTTCAAGTGAGTTTTTTTGTCTAAAAGTTTCGGATTGATTTAAGGAAGCCTGTACTTAATGATTTATGGTGTTTGCACGGGTAACGACTGACCTATTGTTAACACTACATGCGAAGGTTATGAAAGCATGTTAAGGTGTGTTAGGATTTATTTGGGTCATAATTAAGGATTTGTATGGGGGTAACTACACCAAGATGGTTCCCAAAAATAGGACTTAAGTGGATAGTTTTTTCCTAAAATCAAGAAATACTGACCTTGGACGTGAAATTGAGGATACTTACACTCAAAATTTTGAGATGGAACAAAAAGAAGGATTCAAGTGCTCTAATTCTACTTTCTAAACTACTAATTTATTTTGAAAATGGTTGAGATTAAGAGGTTCAAACAAGGGACGTACACAAATTGGTGTTGTTTTTGTCAAAAAAATATAACATAGAAACTCTCGTACGACCCTCATACAATGAATTTTTTTTTAGTATTTTTAAAATCGCTACGATTAGAAGTTAGCTAATAGTATGTAGTTGATGCATGATTTTTCTGATAATTTTTTAATTAATATTTTATTTTTTACTATTTTTCAAAGTGAACACTTCCTGAAAAAATAGAATTTTGGTTGTGCTACCCCTACAAATTTTGGAAACTAATTGAAATTTTTTTAATTTTTTTTTAAATTTATAGAATGGAGTCTAGTTTCTAAAAATGTAATTTATTTGAAAATTCGATAAACGGTTAATTTATAATGAAAAAAACACCAAACATTGTTTTTTGGAAAAAAAGAGACATACAAACAAAAGAAATTATGGATGAAAGGCTTAACATTGTCAGAAAGTGAAAAAAATTACATCGTTGGATAGCTAAGAGATAACCCAACATTACCCATGTGTTCGATTTTTTTGATATTGAACCACATGCAATCCTGACGATGAGCACGAACCCGATTATGTGAAAAAATTTAGAATTTACAAAAACACATCTCTAGTCATTGAGAATGCCCTTCAAGCCTTTGGGTTGGTATTCCAAAGAAAATACCAATTTGAAGGCTTGGGGATTCCCAAAGCAAGATATAACGTGAGCGCGTTATAACACGCTCATGTTATATCTCAGTTTTGACATGTTTTGTGAATGCATTGACAAACTGTGAGCGTGTTATAACGTGCTCGCGTTTTGGTCTACATTGAATTTTTTTTCTTATCTCTTTCCTCTTGTTATCTTTCAAGGAAACTATGTACATGAAATAAACATTTAAGTATAAGTTGACATTTACACATGGACATTTACTTTCTTATACTTTAAGTTATATTTCATGTATATAGGCAGAATGTTTGAGAGTGGTTTTAGATCTCTAGGAATTATAATGCAAATTCTAGTTTCTAGAAGATCTTAAAAAATTTAGACTTAGTCAAATTTCAGTAATCGGCATGTCAAATTTTAGTAATCAGGAGGTCTGATTTTAGTAGTTAGCAAGTTCTATCATCTTTCTCTCACTCTCTCCTTCTCTCTACTCTCTATCTCTCCACTCCCTCTCTCTCTCTCCCTTCCTCCCTCTCTCCCCTCTCTCTTTTCTAGTTTTTGGAAGATCTCACAAATTTCAAACTTAGTCAAATTTCAATAATCAAGAGGTCAAATTTTAGTAATCATAAAATTGTATTATTTCTCTCTATCTCACTCATTTTTATCCCTTACACTCTAGACCTCTCTCTCACTATCTCTATCCCTTTTTCAGACTCTCTCTCCCTTGATCTCAAGAAATATCTTTTTGTCTCTCTTCTTTGCCCTCTAATTCTCTCTACCTCACTTCTCTCTCTCTCTACTTATCTCTATCTCCCTCCCTCCATCTCTCTCTCTACCTACCTACCTCTTTCTCCATCACGCCCTACCACTCTCTCTATTTCTCTCTAGCTGACCTCTCTCTCACCTTCCTCTCTCTCCCTCCATACTTATCTCTCTCTCTCTTCCTCCCTATCTACTCTCTATCTCCCAATCGCTCTCTACCTACTTCTGCATCTATCAAACCTTACCACTCTCTCTACACCTCTCTCCCTCCGTCCCTCATTCCCTCTCTACTTCTCTATATCTCGCCTCTCTTTCTACTTCTCCTTCCATCTCTACTTGTTTTTATCTCCTCTCTCCCTCTCCTTCCACCACTCTTTATTTCTCTCTATCTCACCTCTCTCCATCACTACATCTCTCTCCCTCTCTCCCTCCCTCTCTACTTATCTATATCTCCCCTCTCCCTCTCTACCTAGCTCTCCATCCATCACAACCTACCACTCTTTCTCCATTACTCTCTATCTCACCTCCCACTCTCTCCATCCATACCTCTCCGTCTCCTTCCCTATCTACTCTCTACCTCCCTAATCCTTCTCTACCTACTTCTCCATCCATCACAACCTACCACTCTCTCTCCATTACTCTTTATCTCACCTCCCACTCTATCCATCCATACCTCTCCCTCTCCTTCCCTATCTACTCTCTACCTCACTAATCCTTCTCTACCTACTTCTCCATCAATCACTCCCTAACACTCTCTCTACACCTCTCTATCTTTCTTCTCTCCATCCCTCCCTCATTCCCTCTCTACTCTCTCTCTACCTCTCCTTCCCTCTCTAATTATATTTATCTCCCCTATCCCTCTCTCTCTCTCACTAGATGTCTCCCTCCCTACCTTTTCCCCTATCTACTCTCTATCTATCCTCTCCCTCCCTCTACCTCTCTCTCTCTCACTCTCTCTCAATCCTCCCTTACCCTCTTTCTCTCTCACTCTCTCCTCTTTATCTCACCATTCTCTCTTTCCCTCTTTGTAACTCTCTACTTCTCTATATGGCACCTGTGTATGTTAGAATAGGTAAATCAAATTGAATATAAACTAATACACCAATAAAACATTAGATTGAAGAAATTAAATTAAAGAAAGTAAATGCAAACTCTAAACCACAGTTTCTTCAAATTTATCCCATTGTCCTCTATCTCCAAGGATTCGTTTCAAGATGTTTGCTCTCAGTTATGCAAACAACAGCTTTATAGAATTGGCAACTTGAGAGAATGGGATTACTAAAAATGCTTATGCATTGCTAATATGATTGAAAATATGAAATTGGAATGCTAGAAATGCTAAGATGTGACTATAGTAACTACGCATGAAAATATGAGATCCGAGGTTCTTTTTCACTCACAAGAGAGTTGCATTTATAGATTTTTGAAGGTAGGAATTCAATTGGCCATGATCAACGGTCGAGTTCAAACCTGTTAAAATGAATGGTGAGAGATTGAGAATTCGAAAAGAAGATAGAATTCCAAAATGAAGAGACAAATTGAAAGGTGTCTTCCATAATTAAATAAATAAATATTCAATTATGTGTGTAAGAAATATGAAAAGGTTTTAATTAAATATTGAAAATATTTAATTATGTGAGAATAGAAAAAGCCTTTTAATTAAATATTAAGAATATTTAATTATGTGAGGAAAGTGAAGAATTTAGAAAATGTTTTAATTAAATATTGAAAATATTTAATTAAGTGTGAAATGAAGAATATCATTTAAATTTATAATTTAAACTTGTGATAATTAATATAAATAAATTGTGAAATCTATTTAATTAATTAAGAGAAAAAATAACATTAATTAAATAAACTTAGAGGAATTAGAAAAATGAACAATATAAATAAATAATTAAATTTATTTATATGTAGATGACTTAAGAACATTAATTAAATAATTCATTTTTAATTAATTAACAGGTTCGGTCAACCGTGACCATTTTTAGATGTGTACATTTTGCCCCTCTTTGAAGTGATGTGTTTTATGCATTGCTTCAAAGAATTTTGCCCCAAATTTTTAGAAATTACTGATGCTATATGCCCCCTCAAGAGATGAATCAGATAAAAATGATTTTTGGAATTTTTTTACTGATTTGCTATCTGATTCATCGACAAATAAAGATGATTTGATGAAAACCCCTATTGAAAGATTGATATGAAGATGAAGAACTTTGATTTTGCGCCAATTGATGATGTTTTTTGATTGATAAATTTGCTTCCATGCGATATGAAAAATAAATAGTAGATTTGATTTGATTGATAAATTTGCTTCCATGCGATATGAAAAACAAATAGTAGATTTGATTGATTGATAAATTTGCTTTCATGCGATATAAAAAACAAATAGTAGGATTGATAAATTTGCTTCCATGGGATATGAAAAAAAAATAGTAGATGAGATTGATTGATAAATTTGATTCCATGTGATATGAAAAACAAATAGTAGGATTTGATTGATTGATAAATTTTCTTCCATACGATATGAAAAACAAATAGTAGGATTGATAAATTTGCTTCCATGCGATATGAAAAACAAATAGTAGGATTGATAAATTTGCTTCCATGAGATATGAAAAACAAATAGTAGAGATGATCGATTTTCTTTCCTAATTGAAAGGATAATAGATTTGCTTTCCTGATTGAAAGGCTTGATAGATTTGCTTTCTTGATTGAAAGGCTTGATAGATATGCTTTCCTTGCGATAAGAAAAACAAAGAGATAGACAGATTGATGATTTTGATATGATTCAGTTGATTTGACATTATTTGCTTGATGTTTTGCTCTTGATGTGCTTGATTAGAAGAAGTGATGTGATTGATTAGAAGAAACTGAAATAAATGATTGGATGCATTGATGTGAGGGACAAGAAAGGATGATAAGCGATAGGAGATTGGTAAGAGAAAATGAGAAGAAAGAAACACAAATAGATTTAAAAATGAGTATGATGTTGCCCCAGTCAAACTACAAGCTGAGATGGATTGATGATGATGATGATAGTGTTGTTGATGACGAAAGGATTCACCCCAGAACAACACAAGGATAGGGAAGGATACATCCCAATGATGATAATGATCAAAGCTTGCAATAAGGCTAGGAACAAGACCAAAGGTATGATTAAATGATTTGTGCTAGATTGAATGGATTGATTAGATGAGATTGAAAGAAATGATTGGATGAAATGATTGAGATGATGCAGATGAGATGTGACAAATGTCTAGTCATACTCAACCGTTGTCTGAAAAGATATTAATAATGTGGCCAACCCTCGAAATGTAAATGAATTATGCAGTCCTAAAATGAAATAATGAATTATGCAATCCTAAATGAAATAATGAATCATTCTCCTTGTTGCCATTTCATGCTGCATTTAGTTTTCATCATTGAGCCTTTTGATATGTTGAAAGTTAGTACAAGCATCAAAGGGTATGTTAGCACCAATAATGACCTGAGTATTGCTTTCATAATGTTTGATGTAGCAAGTTAATACAAGCATCAAGGTATAATTGAACCAAGATGACCTAAGTATTGTTTGCATAAACAGACAAAAGTTAACCATTTTCCTATGCAAATTCTGAAATGTCATCAATGATACATTGTAGAGCATGTCCCACGACAAATTTGCACCATACTAATGATTAGCTTACAGACAGCAAGCAAAGAAAAATCATACTTCTTCCTTGTGATTCTAGTTTAGTACATCCTTGAACCACTCCAAAGATATGATGTCATCAAATATCAAAACAACAATTGCTACTTTTTGCTTTAAGTTTATCATTCATTATTCAAATTAAGATCATCCAATTTGTTTCAAGTATCTGCCAAAATAGTCATGAAGACTCAGTTTGATTGGACAAAGTTTGTTGTTTTCCGATATTCTGATTCTTGAAACATGTTGCCAACTACCTGCTAGAAAATCTCCAAGAGGTGAACTACATGACGATATCAATGCTCTGTTTTGAGATTTTGTTGAAAACCAAGCTAAGGTTGATTGATCAAATTGATGAATTGATAGTTTGACTACATGTGTTGAGCCAAACAAAGATGATAATGATCTTGTAAGCCCAAGGAAGTTGTGTTATCCTAGAGTAAAATCGTTCACAAGATGATAGTTTGACTAAGTGTGTTAAGTCAAACAAGGTGATAATTGGTTGGATTCGATTGATCAAGATTGATGAAGCTTGATTTGGAACAAAATTATTTTGATGATTTGATGTGACACTGACACGCAAGTTAGATGTGACTGATATGGATTGTTCAAATTGATGTTCGATGAAAGATAAAGCTTGATAAGGAGCGTCTTTATGTCAAAAATATGCCATGGGCTAGTGATTTGGATCTTTTGGCTCACAAATGCTTGACCAATTTGATTTTACGTCTTCCAATGTTTAGATCACCACATAAGTTGGAGGATATATATCAAGATTCATTCCTGAAGCAAGATGTAAACATTTGCCCCCAATGTCTAGCAATGTATGGAATGGCCATGGGTGGATTCTTGAATAGGTGTATGGATAGATACTGTAAGCATGCAAAGGATTCCAAGGATTATCTTGTGACAAGATAAGGTGTTCGAACACAGGAATGGTCACTTGGATAATGCTTCAAGGCTCAAATAATGTTTGGATTGGATAGGATCAATGAAAATGACCCATGTCAAGATGTTTACCATAAATAAGTGTAAATTGTTTACCAAAATTTGTCGAGATCAAGATAATGTAAATAGATGGTAATGAGCTGGATAAACGGTTCATGGATGAACGAATGATATGGATGGAATGATGGCTTTATTATGGATGCGATAAGATGCTTTCTTCTGAATTGGTGCATGTAGATACTCGATTCTACACATGACGCCTGTTTTCCAGGTTTTCATCATGGTACTTGTCCAAAGTGCCACCAAAGTAGTTTTCACTAGAGGACGATTTTTTTCTTTGCTGTTTTTCAATCTTTTTTCTGATTTTTTTGGATTTTTTGTATTTTTTATTTTTTTGTTGTCACCAAGACGCCTGTTTGCCAGGTTTTCATCAAGGTAACCATTTTTTCCAAGACATTTTTCTGATTTTTTTGTATTTTCTGAGAGATTTTAAGTTGATGTTGAACCACCTAGTGGTGCTGATGTTGATGCCATCGGTATCCTACTTGAAGAAGTTGTTTTGCCAAGATACATGCACTTGAATGCAACTTTTGAGATCTTTGATCTGCTTTGTTGATACCGAAGTTAACCTCATCTTTGTGCGCACATCGTGATAGAGCACCTTTTGAATCCTTATGATGAAGGGTCAATGCCAACACATGGTCAATGTGAGAATTGGATATCATGTGTGGAGGCGTGGATGGAGTGTGTTTAGGAGTAAAAGATGGATTGATCGATAGTTTGGAAGCTTTGACTCTCCAAACTTGGGAAGATGAGCAATAATGGGTGGATATGGAAGTGTACGTGGAATTTCTATCAACTGCTTGATACACTTTGTACGTTGCTTGAGAAGCCTGCTTTTTCCTTTGTGGACATCTTTGATGGATACTTTTCCCTTTTTGATTTTGCCCCATAGTTTCTTTGACTAATGGAGTTTGATAGGGATAATTTTTCTTTGTATTCTTTGGTATCCATATGTATTTGATTTGTCTTATATGCTCTTTAGCTTCTTTTTCCTTGATAACATTCTTCATGCTTTGATTCAATTATTTCTTTTGACATTGGTCCCAATTCGTGGATGGGGTGATGGGTGGATGAAGATTCATGACATGGTGGGTTGTAGTATTGACATCGGTTTCATCATAAGGATTCTTCGTGCTCCCTATGTTGACGTTTGCTTGAGATGAAGTTGCCCCCAATTTTGTGGAAGTATTACTGATATGTTCATATCCCTTGATTGTTGAGTAACCAAGGCCTTGATTCTTAGGATTTTCAATAATCGGTATCGGTTCCAGAATACCCTGTTCATGTAGGCCTAATCCTTTGCCTTGATAATTCATCTGTTGAAACATTTTATTTGCAAAAGGATATGATTTCCCTTGGAAACAAGGTGTTGCTCCTTCTCTGCTCTGTGATGGATCTTCAAACGTGATAGCTCCTTTATTGATAAGATGATTTTCCCTTACAAAGGTCAGTGATCCAACTTTATAAGTGATAGGATCCTTTATCTGTGGGATAAATGCTTGATTGATATCCTTAGCTTGATCTTGTGAAATATTAGATTGTACTATTTCTTCAAGAAGTGTTGATGATTCATTATCCACATAAAATTCTTCCTCATGATTGATTCTTGATATGCTTTCACATGATGTTTCTGATTCACCACTTTTGTAGAATTCCTCATGACCCATTTCTGACATGTCTCTGGATTTCTCTATTTCTTGATCATGTGTACAAATGTTAAGAGTAGGGGACTCTTGTTTTGAATGAAGATCATCTATGTGTCCATCCAAAGAAAGCATCTCATGGGTAGATGGACAAGTATGTGCTATATGGACATGGTCATCTTGTATGGATAGGAGAGTGTTCATTATATCATTGTAGTAGCTTGGAGATACAAATTATTGATATCGAATGATTTCAGAATTGCTTTCGACATGCTTTGGATCAAGTTCTTGACATGGGTCAATTTCAAAGAATGGATTGCTTTCTTGGATATCTTCATTAGGCATAGGAAGTTTCTCAAATTTCATGAGGTCAAAGGATGTCCATATATTTTGGAAAGGATCATTGCTAGACTTTGGTGAAAGATATTGATCATGCTTTGGAATAAATTCTTGAGATATGTCCTCTAACTCATTAGCACGATCATTGGTGGAAGGATTTTGGATTATGTCAATAGGATCAAATATCGTCAACATTCCTTGAAATAGATCTTTATAGGAGGGGTCTTGATCAAAACTAAAAAATGGCTCTTGATGAATGTTGATTTGATCACTAGATGGGGTAGACATATCTTCACAGTGCTCATCGATGGATTGATTTTGATCATTGTCTTCAATAGTTATGGTGGAGAAATTGTCAATGTTTTCAACCATATGATCAAATGATGTTGACATTTCTTGAAGAGGTGTGATGAGCCCTTGACATGAGGATGATGGGATACTTCGATCTCGACTTGGAAAAGAATCATTAGATGAAGGAGATGGAGTAGCTTAATCATTAGATGGAAGGGAAGCTTTGGATAGGATGGAAGAATTGCCATGCTCCTAGGATGTGATTGAGACATAAGAGGGTATGAATTCATAAGATGGGGTGGAGGAAGGACTTGGAAGAATATCTTATTCTTGAGATGGAAGAGGATGATCATGGGTGAATAATGAAAGGAGGGGATCATCATATGATTCTTGAGATATGGGATCTTGATCAAAGATTAGAAGGGTTGTAGAATTTTGGTATCATGGGATGGAGTGGAAAGAATGTTTTGATCGAGATTTGTAGATTGAAATGAATCACTGGATGTAGAGAATATGATAGAAGAAGGTAATTGAATGGGATCATTGACTTGGGTGGAAGAACCATGAGGTTCATTTTGAATTATGGGAGATGAAGATAAATGCATGGCATGACAGGATTGGTCAATGTTATTTGATGGCTTAGATTTGGGCTTCCTGTTTAACCTTTGCAAAAATTCAGAAACATTGAATTTGGTTGATGTTGTTTTTGGAGGAGAAAGGGTCACATTCATATTTCCATAAAAGGACTTTTTAGTTGTACCCACTTTTATTTCCTTGACTTGCCTTTGGAGTTCTCTTAATTGTTGGGTAAGAGTACTAAAATCATTTAAGGGAGTTTCATTTTTTTCAGGATTCTTTTTAATTTTCTCCATATTGTAGTCAGAGGGCAATTTGGCACCTTGCTTTGCCAATAAAAGAAAGTATTTGTCTTTATTTTGCTCTAAGCTCTTTTCCATAGCTAAGAGAAACTATGGATCTTGTTCAGCTTCTAGAAGCATTTCTTCTGTTATCTCTTGATTTGAACGATTTCCATAAAGCCTATGAACAAGATTTTCTTCCCTATCACCCATGTTTTAAAGTTTTTGGATGATCTTAATCTGATTTAAATATGAAAAACACAACATAGAGAAGTAGACAGTTGTTTTGTTAATCCTAGAATCTAAACAAATAGTGTATGTTCTTTGAGATTTCCATAGGTTTTGAACAAGATAAGCATATCAATCAGACTCACTCTTAATTTGTCAAATAGGTCATCATAGTAATCACAGCCCACAGCTTAAAATCACGTCGACTCACACAGCCATGTCACCCCCTAGAGGGTGCCCGTGTTTTTGTCTTTTCTAGGTGTGTACTCACAGTGACGGAAGTGGATACCGAATCCCTTGAGCAAACAATCTATGGCAACTATATGGTGAGTGTCTTGGGGGTAGATTCTTCCCTCCCCTTGCACTGTGATTAAAATGATGTTTGGTTACTCACTTAGCTAGTTTTCTACACTATGGTTCATAGTCAAGTTTTTTGTTCGGCGCGACAACAGATAAACTCCCTCAGGAGACCTCCCAATCTTTAGAACAAAGATTTTGGGGATGGTTATCTCTGCACACTGTTGTCGAATTGCAGACTTTCCTCGAATTCGCTTTTGATTATAGTGGGTTGGAAAACTTGGCTTTGGTTGTTCCCACTTAGGTCGTTCCTCTTGGGTGAGTACTTTTTCCCACAAGAGCAGGCCCTCTAAAGGATGTAATAAAGCATTAAATTATAGAAAATAAAAGGTAAGTTTGGTGTTCTGATCACCCAGTTAAGGGGAGAGCATAAACCTATTACCCGCAATCATAGCAAACAATAATGGTTCAATTTTAAATCCCAAATTGACAATTCTCTACACTAAGTGAAGATGTTGCTTCACCAAAAACATGAGATTCATTTTAACCAAAAGAAAATTTATGTTTGGTGACTATCCTAGGATTGGTTAATTCAGATTTAAATGTCTATCATAGGTTTGCTTCATTTTATTCCTCATATATCAATAAAACCTTTGGTCGCGGTCGCGTCGGATCCAGATAACAATTTAAGAATGAGATTATAGTTGCTCCCAAAGTGTTTAAAAACACTTGATAAAATAGAAAGATGATTTCATAAGAAGTTTTTCCTTTGTTTCCTCTTCCCTTTTTTATTCTCTAACCTGCCAAAATTCTCTAAATGTTAGATTAAACCAAAAAACAAGAAGGTATAAGGGTTACATGAATCATTCAGCATAAAAATCCTAAAAATTAGACCAAGTTATAGTGTGATTTGACTTTAGATTTAAAATTTATAATTTTAACCCAAATAAAACTGATAAACACCTACACCATTGGATATCTTATGAAATTCTACCCCATTTCAAAACAAAAATTGTCAAAAAAGACCTCTGTATGACCAAGATATTGCTATTTTAAAAATTGACTGTAAAAGCGCAAAACAGAGGTCTATGCACTAAAACAGAGCTCGTATGCGCTAAAACAGAACCCAGATGCACTAAAAGAAGGCTCGTATGCACTAAAACAGGTGCCAAATGCGCTAAAACAGTCTCTGGATGCGCGAAAACAGTCTCTGGATGTGTCGAAATAGTCTGTGGATGCACTGAAACAGTTTGTGGATGCGCTAAACTAAGGATCGTATGCACCAAAGCGAATTTTTCAATCCGTCGTCTGTAAAAACATAAGATTTTTCGCAAGAAAAAGATTAATATGGGGGGATGCCCCATGGTGGGCGCCAGAAATGTGTATGTTAGAATAGGTAAATCAAATTGAATCTAAATTAATACACCAATAAGACATTAGATTGAAGAAATTAAATTAAAGAAAGTAAACGCAAACTCTAAACCACAGTTTTTTCAAATTCATCCCATTGTCCTCTATCTCCAAGGATTCATTTCAAGATGCTTGCTCTCAGTTATGCAAACGACAGCTTTATAGAATTGGCAACTTGAGAGAATGAGATTACTAAAAATGCTTATGCATTGCTAATATGATTGAAAATATGAAATTGGAATGCTAGAAATGCTAAGATGCGACTATAGTAACTACGCATGAAAATATGAGATTCGAGGTTCTTTTTCACTCAAAAGAGAGTTGTATTTATAGATTTTTGAAAGTAGAAATTCAATTGGCCACGATCGATGGTCGAGTTCAAACCTGTTAAAATGAATGGTGAGAGGTCGAGAATTCGAAAAGAAGATCGAATTCCAAAATGAAGAGACAAATTGAAAGGTGTCTCCCATAATTAAATAAATAAATATTCAATTATGTGTGCAAGAAATATGAAAAGGTTTTAATTAAATATTGAAAATATTAATTATGTGAGAATAGAAAAAGCCTTTTAATTAAATATTAAGAATATTTAATTATGTGAGGAAAGTGAAGAATTTAAAAAATGTTTTAATTAAATATTGAAAATATTTAATTAAATGTGAAATGAAGAATATCATTTAAATTTATAATTTAAACTTGTGATAATTAATATAAATAAATTGTGAAATCTATTTAATTAATTAAGAGGAAAAATAGCATTAATTAAATAAACTTATTTATTTAATTAAACTTATAAGAATTAGAAAAATGAACAATATAAATAAATAATTAAATTTATTTATATGTAGATGACTTAAGAACATTAATTAAATAACTCATATTTAATTAATTAACAGGTTCGATCGACCGTGACCATTTTTAGATCTGTACAACACCATTCTCTCTACATATCTTTATCTCACCTATCCCTTTTTACCTCTCCCTTCCTCCCCTCTCACTCACCCTCCTTCCCTCTATCTATATCTCTCTCTACTTTTCTCTATCTCACCTATCCCTCTCTACCTGCATATCCCTCCATCACTCCCTACCACACTCTCTCCATTGCTCTCTATCTCACCTCTCTCTCAGCTCCCTCTCTCCCCCTCCATACATCTCCCTCTACTTCCCTCTCTACTCTCTATCTCCCTAATCCCTCTCTACCTACCTCTCCATCCATCACTTCCTACCACTCTCTCTATACCTCTCTATATCAATTCTCTCCCTCCCTTATTCTCTCTCTAATTCTCTCTACCTCTATGTCTTCCTCTAATTATCTTTATCTCCCCTAGCCCTCTCTCTCACTAGATGTCTCTTTCCCTACCTTTTCCCCTATCTACATTTTATCTCTCCTCTCCCTCCCTCTACCTCTCTCTCTCACTCTCTCTCACTCCTCCCTCGCCCTCTTTCTCTCTCACTCTCTCCTCTCTATCTCACCATTCTCTCTTTCCCTCTCTATAACTATATCCTTATCTATATGTCACCATTCTCTCTCTACTTATCTTTATCTCACATATCCCTCTTTACCTCTCCCTTCCTCCCCTCTCTCCCCCACCCTCCCTCCTTCCCTCTATCTCTATCTCTCTCTACTTCTCTTTATCTCACCTATCCCTCTCTACCTGCATATCCCTCAATCACTCCCTACCACACTCTCTTTATTCTCTGTATCTCACCTCTCTCTCCCTCCATACCTCTCCCTCCATATGTCATTCCTTATCTACTCTTTATCTCGCATGTCTCTTTACCTCTCCTTCCCTCTCTACTTATCTTTATCTCCACTTTCCCTCCCAACCTCTCTCTCTCTATCTACCCAATCCCTCCCTCCCCATCTTTCTCTCTTCCCCTATGAGGGTTGAGGGTGTAAGGTTTAGTTTTTAAGGTATAGGGTTGATGTTATAGGGTTAAGTGTTTAGGGAATAGGGTTTAGGGTTTATGATATTAGGTATAAAGTTGAGGGTATAGGGTATGGGTATGAGGGATGAGGATTTAGGGTTTAAGGTATAGGGTTGAGGGTTGAGGGTTGAGGGATAGTGTTTAGGGTTGAGGGTATAAGGTTAGGTGTATAGGGTATATGGATTAAGGTTTAGGATATTGGGTATACAGTTGAGGGTATTGGGTTGAGGATATTAGGTTTAGGGTTGATAGTTTAGGTTTTAGGATTTATGTACAAGTTTAAGGGTTGAGGGTTGAGGTATAATATTCAGGATTGAGGGTATGAGGTTAAGTGTATAGGGTATATGGATTAGGATTTAGGGTGTAGGGTTAAGGGTATAAGGTATAGGATTAAGGCTTGAGAGTGTAGGGTTTTCCATTTAAGTATCGGGTTGAGAGATAATGTTTATGGTTTAGGGTATAAGGTTGAGGGTGTAGGGTAAAGAGATGAGGCTTGAGGGTGTAGGGTTTAGGGTTTAAGGTATAGGGTTGAGGGTTGAGGGATAGTGTTCAAGGTTGAGGGTATAGGGCTAAGTGTATAGGGTATAGGGATTAGGGTTTAGAATAATGGGTATAGGGTTGAGGGTATAGGGCTAAGTGTATAGAGTATAGGGATTAGGCTTTATAATAATGGGTATAGGGTTGAGGGTATTGATTTTAGGATTGAGGTTTAGGGTTTAGGGTTTAGTGTACAAGGTGTAATATAGGGTTTAGGGTTTAAGTTTAGGGTTGGGGGATGATGTTCAGAGCTTAGGTTATAAGGTTGAGGGTATAGGGTATAAGGATGAGGGTTGAAGGTGTAGGTGTAGGGTTGAGGTATACTGTTCAAGGTTGGGGGTGTAGGATTAACTGTATAGGGTATAGGGATTAGGGTTTAAAATACTGGGTATAGGGTTCAGGGTTTAGGGTACAAGGTTTGATGTAGGATTTAGTGTTTAATTATAGGGTTAAGGGTTCAGGGATAATGTTTAGGGTTTAGGGTATAAGGTATAAGGATGAGGATTGAGGGTGTAGGGTTTATGGTTGAAGGTATAGGGTTGAAGGTATAAGGTATAAGATTAAGTTTATAGGGTATAGGGATTAGGGTTTAGGATATTAGGTATAGGGTTGATGGTATTGGGCTGAAATTTTAAGGTTAAGTTTATAGGGTATAGGGATTAGGTTTTAAGGTAGAGAAAGGACCTGAGAGAGGGTTATATTGCCAATTTCATCGAATTAGCAAGCTAGTGGGCCCACTGGCTTGCCAATTCAATGAAATTGGAAACCTAACTTGCCTTGTTTGAAAAAATGGGTCCAAGAAATGGGGTCTCCCGGTGATTATGGGAGACCCCATTTCTTGGACCCATTTTTTCAAAATAGGCCACTACATTACCACTTTCATTGAATTGGCAAGCCAATGGGCCCACTAGCTTGGCAATTCGATCAAATTGGTAACCTAACTTGCCTTGTTTGAAAAAATGGCTCCAAGAAATGGGGTCTCTTGGTGATTTACATCACTGAGAGACCCCATTTTTTCAAAACAGGTCACTACATTACCGATTTCACCGAATTGGCAAGCCAATGTGCCCACTAGCTTGGAAATTCAATGAAATTGGCAACCTAACTTGCCTGTTTGAAAAAATGGGTCCAAGAAATGGGGTCTCTCGATGATTTACATCACTGAGAGAACCCATTTCTTGGACCCATTTTTTTCAAACAGGCCACTACATTACCAATTTCAACGAATTGCCAAGCCAGTGGGCCCACTAGCTTAGCAATTCGGTGACATTGGAAATGTAGTGGCCTCTTTGAAAAAATGGGTCCAAGAAATGGGGTCTCTCGGTGATGTAAATCATTGGGAGACCCCATTTCTTGGAACCATTCTTTCAAATAGGCCAATAAATTTCCAATTTCATTGAATTGCCAAGTCGGTGGGCCCAGTAGCTTGCCAATTTGGTGAAATTGGCAACCTAACTTGTCCTGTTTGAAAAAATGGGTCCAAGAAATGGGGTCTCCTGGTGATTTACATCATTGAGAGACCCCATTTCTTGGACCCATTTTTTTCAAACATGCCACTACATTGCCAATTTCACTGAATTGGCAAGCCAATGGGCCCACTAGCTTGGCAATTCGGTGAAATCGGTAACCTAACTTGCTTGTTTGAAAAAATGGGTCCAAGAAATGGGGTCTCTTAGTGATGTCAATCACCGAGAGACCCCATTTCTTGGACTCATTTTTTCAAACAGGCCACTACATTTCCAATGTCAATGAATTGGCAAGCCAGTGGGCCCACTAGCTTGCCAATTTGGTGAAATTGACAACCTAACTTGTCCTACTTGAAAAAATGGGTCCAAGAAATGGGGTCTCTCGATGATTTACATCACCGGAAGACCCCATTTTTTCAAACAGGCCACTACATTGCCAATTTCACTGAATTGGCAAGTGAATGGGCCCACTAGCTTGGCAATTCAGTGAAATTGGCAACCTAACTTGCCTATTTGAAAAAATGGGCCCAAGAAATGTGGTCTCCCAATGATTTACATCACCAAGAGACCCCATTTCTTGGACCCATTTTTTCAAACAGGCCACTACATTTCCAATGTCATTGAATTGGCAAGCCAGTGGGCCCACTAGCTTGCCAATTTGGTGAAATTGACAACCTAACTTGTCCTGTTTGAAAAAATGGGTCCAAGAAACGGGGTCTCTGGTGAGTGACCCCATTTCTTGGACCCATTTTTTCAAACAGGCCACTACATTGCCAATTTCCTCGAATTGGAAAGCTAGTGGGCCCACTAGCTTGGCAATTCGGTGAAATTAGCAACCAACTTGCCTATTTGAAAAAATGGGTCCAAGAAATGGGATCTCTCGATGACATCACCGAGAGACCCCATTTCTTGGATCCATTTTTTCAAACAAACCACTACATTCCCAATTTTACTGAATTGGAAAACTAGGATAGAGGGTTTAAGGGTTAATGGTAGAGGGTAGAGGATTCAGGGTAGAGGGGAGAGAGATAGGAGTGAATGAGTGAGAGAGAGATACTTGGGAGAGGGAGAGGGGTTAGGAGGGAGAGACTTGAAAGAAAGAGAGAGAGGGAGGGAGTGGGAGAGAGATAGATAGAGGGTAGAGAGTTTAAGGGTTAAGTGTTTATGGTTTACGGTTAAGGGTAGAGGGTAGAGGATCAAGGGTTTAAGGGTAAAGGGTAGATGGTAGAGGATTAAGGGTAGAGGGGAGAGAGATAGATGAAGTGAGTGAGAGATAGAGAGAGACTTGAGAGAGGGAGAGGGAGTAGGAGAGAGATACTTGAGAGAGAGAGTGTGTGAGGGAGTGGGAGAGAGATAGAGGGTTTAAAGGTTTAAGGGTTAAGTGTTTAGGGTTTACAGTTAAGGGTATAGGGGAGAGAGATAGAGGGAGTGACTGAGAGAGAGACTTGAGAGAGGGAGAGGGGGTAGGAGGGAGAGGTTTGAGAGAGAGAGAGTGAGGGAGGGAGTGGTAGATATATAGAGGGATGGAGGGTTAAGGGTAGAGGGTAGAGATTTTAAGGGTTAAGGGTTAAGGGTTTAAGGATTTAGGGTTTAAGGGTTAAGGGTAGAGGGTTTAGGGGAGATGGGAGAGAGATAGAGGGAGTGAATGAGAGAGAGAGAGAGATGGAGGGAGTGGGAGAGAGATAGAGGGAGGGAAGGTTAAGGGTAGAGGTTAGATGGTTTAAGGGTTTAGGCTTTAGGCTTAAGGGTAGAAGGGAGAGAGATAGAGGGAGTGACTGTGAGAGAGATCCATGAGAGAGGGAGAGGGTTGAGAGAGATAGAGGGAGGGATGGAGTGGGAGAGAGATAGAGGGAGGGAGGGTTATTGGTATAGGGTAGAGGGTTTAGGGTTTAAGGGTAAGGGTTTAAGGTTTAGGGTTAAGGGTAGAGGGTTTAAGGGTTAAGGGTAGAGAATTAAGGGTTAAGGGTAGAAGGGAGAGAGATATAGGGAGAGAGTGATAGAGAGAGAGACCTAAGAGAGGGAGAGGCAGTAGGAGGGAGAGACTTAAGAGAGAGAGAGGGAGGGAGTGGGAGAGAGATAGAGTGAGGGAGAGTTAAGGGTAGAGGGTTGAGGGTTTAAGGGTTTAATGTTTAAGGGTTAAGGGTTAAGGGTTTAAGTTTAAGGGTAGAGGGGACAGAGATAGAGGGAGTGACTGAGAGAGATATACTTAAGAGAGGGAGATGGGGTAGGAGGGAGAGATTTGAGAGAGAGAGGGAGTAGGAGAGAGATATAGGGTAGAGGGTTAATGATAGATGGTAGAGGGTTTAAGGTTTTAAGTGTTAAGGGTTCAGGGTAGAGGGGAGAGAGATAGGAGTGAGTGGGAGAGAGAGAGAGAGAGAGAGAGAGAGAGAGACTTGAGAAAGGGAGAGGGGTTAGGAGGGAGAGACTTGAGAGAGAGAGAGAGAGAGGGAGGGGAGATATATAGACTCTCCTCATACTTCTCTCTCTCTCAAGACTTCTCCCTCCTGCCTCTATCACTCCTCTCGTGCCTTCACTCACTCACTCCTCTATCTCTCCCTCTACCCTTAACCCTA